>KK499771.1:0-325168 GCA_000688715.1 Glossina pallidipes | reverse complement strand
TATATATATATATATATATATATATATATATATATATATATATATATATAAATTATTTGTATAATTGTGATGAATGGCTTTTTAAATGGAAAATATATACTTATGATTACGCACATGCACATAAACATCTATACACATATACAAATTTCTGTAACAATTTGTTCAGGCTGTCTGTCTGCCTATCCGTTTATCCTACGATGCTATTGTTTGCGCTGCTCAATTATTTTATGACATTTCTGTAATTGATTTTCTGACTTTGTATGCGATTGTTGTTCTTTTTTTTTTAATACCTTTTTGTTTGAAATCAGTTTGTTTGCAATTGATATTTTGCGACACTAAATAATCTTTTGTGAGATGTTATTAACTGCAGAAATCTTCTGGATCACAATTCCATGATCGGAACTTTAAGCAAAGATTTAATTTTTTCATATTTACACTAAAAATAAGCAGCTGTTCCGAATTACTATTTTACTCAATTAATATAAATTATGTGTGTGTATATATGCGTTCCTGATTGGAATAAGTTAACGGTAATCTTTGGGTAAACTTAAAAGTACAGGTAGGTATGTGGCTTGGCAAGTTGAAATGCACCCAGAGAAAGGAAAAAAAAACAAACGATATGAAGTCGGCATATAAGTAGGTTTTAGTTCGACAAATCGTATAAAAACGCAAGCAAAAATATTATAGTCCGGAAAGGTCAACTAGTGAATACTCCACAACACCTCCTTCAGCCCAATTCTTTATTTATTTTCATGATAAAATAACACAAATTATACCTTGTTTTTTGACTTCCTTTTCATGAAAATTTGATGAAGTTAAGTTTGATGTTAAATAATTGCCGGACATACGAAGACTTATTTTGTGTGGAAATACATAAATATCAGGGAGGGTTAAAAAAATTGGTTCATCCGAACCAAAGTTTTCCCCTCAGTTTAAAATGTTGAAATGCTGTTACTTAATGATTCTGCAAATTTGCCATATTTTTTATGTAGTGACTTTTCCAAAGAGAGGCTTTATAGCATAGTCGTCGAAGTGGTCTCATTAAATCTAATTTTGATAGTGTTCGTTTTTGTGTCCAAGATAATTCAGTATAGCAAATTTAGGTTGAATACAAGAACGCTTGGATAGATATCAGACGAACAAACGGACGAAATGATTCAGAAAATTATTCTAAATCGGTCAGTGTTAGGAAAGGAGCGTCTGTATTCAGTTCTTTTGGGTCCTAGATACATCCGCGCAAACTTATAAGACAAGTTTTGCGGGGTATAATGATTTTAATTATCGTATATCAATTTTCTTCTGCAAATTTTATTGTGCATGTAGGTATGTATGTTGGGACTATGAAATGCGAATATATATGGACGGATCAAATGGGACTGTAATGTTCAAAAAAAATCAAGGTTTAAAGTTAACGAAACTCGTACGGTACTATTTCAAGTATGGTGCGGTTACAAAAAAATCATACAGCATGAGCTGCCCTAACTTGCCCAGATGATCAATTCCATTCCATTCTGACTGTCAACAACTAGTGAGATTAAAGCACACAATTGAGTGAAGCTTTCGAGAATTGGTTATTAAGAATATCGTGGTTTTCATTACGATAATGGCCGATCGTAGACATTTTTAATGACTGAAAAAATGGGCACAGTGTCACTGGTAAATTAATCCATCGTAAAGCACGGATAATGTGCCGTTCAGCTGCCAACGCCGTCCGCAAAACTACCTCAACGATGTAAAGCTACTTCAAACGAAGCCTGTGAAAATCATTTGATTGAGTTTTTTACTCAGAGATCTTCAGGTCTTTACTGATGGTATATAAGTTTGACTAGAAAAAGTACAGAAAGGTTTAGCTAATCGCGCAGAAAACTGACTTTTGGGAAAATAGTGGTTGGCAACCATTTTTTTTTGCAGAGGGTTCTAAGATCGATGACCTGTTCGTTGCCTGTGCAGTAGTAGATGCCATAAGGCAAGTCCAAATTAGTCACATCCTACATGAAAGTGCGTCAACACTTACAACCGAAGGTAGAGTTATTCTTCAGGCCACAGAACTTGCTCGTTAAGCTAAAGAAAGTTTGTCGGTCATAAAAGCTACTCGTGACCACTCACATTTTAACTGGAACACCATTAACAAAGTGGGGAATATCATTGCCACATATAGAGATGAAATTAAAATGATCTGAGTACTAAGTCGTATTAATCTCTTTGGAAATGGGCAAGCAGAACTAGCGGTCAAAGCGGTTTTTACTTTTCCTAATTAATGCAAATGCAAGTGCTAATGGATAGTCATCGTTTGCTGTCGGTAATGAAAAGTGAACACATGCACTGCGATGAATCCAAAATAAATCATACGAAATTTTCAAAGAGAGATGTTGCTGAAATTTCAGGCCATTCAGATTCTCAGATGTATTCACTGATTCAGTTCTGGAAATGTAAAACAAGATCATGACCTTTTAAATATAATTATTCTAAGTCGTGAGGCCAACTTCTATCTGTTTGCGTAACGCAAACAAATAGAACCGCAGCATCTGCTACTTGGAAAATCATAGAAAAATAGTGGAATAATTTTTCCATTAAGACGCGTGACGATTCAGAAGAATTGCAGATAGGAAAAGGAGAAACGAAATTGGGATGGAATGTATTATATATGCTTATAAAATACATTCAACAAGACGACGTTCGCCCAGATCTTGCACAATTCGTCAAGGAACCCCTAGCAACATTGACGACAGACAGGTGCTACACCTATCTCTGTATTTACTAGGCATTATTTCTTCTGATTTCCACTTGTTTTAACCGGTGACGAGTCCTTTTTTTAATATGACCAATCACTTAGGGAACGTTGCCTGCATGTGTAACGCATGTTGGTTAAAAAGAATTGGGTAAAGAGGAAGTGTTAGGGAGTCGCCGCAACCTAGTGGACATGCGCTTAATCAGTGAGATTTGAACCCGCGTACGCTGACGTGGTAATCGCGATGCCTGCCTACTCGGCTTCGCGGCAACCCATATAACGCACTGTGCTTTCTTTCTTTTGTTTTTTCGATGCGAAGTTCACATGCTCCCAGAAAAGTAGGAAAAAGTACTAGACAATGCTTTGAATAATCCATCCACATGTTCCAATTTATTTTAAAAATAATTCAAAATTTAATAAGAGACCCACAATATTATGCGATATTTCTTTACATAACATTTATACTAAGGATTTTTCAAATTTTTATCCAAGCGAAAAGCTGTTCGGGCCAAGGTGAGTGCTTGTTACTCGATTTTTTAAATCGTGTTCAGCGCTTATTGGTTTCGTTTTTTTTCGTTCTTCTTCCTTCTTGCATATAAATTTCTCTAATGCGTTCAATGAGTGAGTGTTCATTCACCCATTAACTCTGTCTTCCTTTTATTCATTCATTTCTAAACGCGTGTATTTGGATTAACTAATTTCTTTCTTTTGTTATCTTATTTTGTTTTTATTTTTATAGTTAGCTATTAGGCACAGATTTTTGATATTTACATACATTTGGTTTTCCATAAACCAAAAAAAAGGCATTTGCGGTCGTTCTTTGCTGCTTTCCTTTGTGTTTTCTTGAATTTTTTTTTTATTATTTTTTGGCAAAAAGATACAATAAAACCGCAAACTGTCTCCAAATTGATAAAGACCGTATAATACTTTCTGCGGTTGCTTACAGAGGAAATCTCTCAAAATGTATTTTCAGTCTTGTTTGCCAAAAAATTTTCCTATACTTGCTTTTAGGCTTTTAAAATTATAGTTTATATACGACTTGTATAAAGTTTTAAATAAACAAATTATATTAATGCACATTTCATTAAAGTGAAGGGCGTGAGGGAAGCTACCTCAGGGAGACTTGAAACAAAAGCTAATATATTGAAATTTCATTAGGTATGATTTAGAGGACGAAGAAGAAAGAGAAAAAAAACAAGGACAAGAAACATTATTTGTTCGAAGCTCAGAGTCAACTGTCTGGGAATCGTATGTCGGCGTTGAATACGTCTTCACGTGCGACAGTAATAAAAAGTAGTTTTCTCTAATCAATGGGACCCTCTTTCAATATTGGCGCCAACGTCAAGGGCGTGGGGGCCAACGTCAACAGAATGGAATAATAATCCCAGGTAATAAGGGCAGGTGTTTAGTATAAACACACACTTTTGTAAGGAACTTCTTTCGATTTTTTTATTGTCATTGTTGGAGATGCAAGAGGCACCATGGGCTACTTTTATCACTATGTTTTCACTAAAAATTATCAAAGAAAAGCGTTCAATTGTTCGTTTTCCGTAACCGGCGTAGCTTCGTTATCATCCTTCCTTGCAACCTGCACAATACCCGCGCGACGAAATCATGTCTTCTTTTCCTCAAACTTGTTCAATTTGTACGCTGCTTTGACTACGCTGCAATTATACGGCGCTCGATTTTCATCGATATATGAGCATTTTTCGCTGTCTAAATCAATTTGATTGAGGAACTTGCCCAAAACCTATTAAATTAACGCTTGGAGTTTGTGGTATAAAAACCCAATTCAGCGAACGTGATCTATGCCGACAGGCCTCAGGCCAAGTTCACGCTTTCGCGGTAGATCTCCGTCGAGAAATAATTTTAACTGGTTTTGTCGATATCACTATAAGCTTGATAACAAAGCCAGGAAATGCGAAGAGCGAAGGGCATATTTAAATTTACACCGTTCGGTATGCGAAAACAATCTATAATTGCGCCGACTAATTATAGAAGTACTATATATACACAACGTAGTCTTATTATTTTTGATAGGAATAATAAGTTGAGTTTTCTAATTGACAGTGGTGCAGAAATGTCTGTCCTTGCATTGTCTAATTGTTCAAGCAATAGGAGATTAATACGTACGGCTAGACACTATTAAATATCAACTGGAATCTTCGCCGCGAAACGAGAGTATCTTTCCTAGACGTGACTTGGTCAAAGCATACTATTAAAGTCCTACGACTGGACGACTGTACGATATACATAAGAAGGCTATAACAACACCTCTCGGTTTGTTGGAGCTCGCAAGCCTTCTGGGTTAAGGGGTTCCAAAGATTCGCGGATAAAGTGTTCAGAGGATTGGACTACATTTTTATGTGCTTCGAAACGCTGGCAAGTGAGTCAGTATCAGAACATTTGGTGTATTTAAGACCAGTACTCAATCGGCTTTAAGAGTTTAGGTTATACATTAAATTTGATGAGTGCATTTTTGGGGGTAACAAGTATCGATTTTCTCAGTCATTATATTTCGAAAAATGGTATTCGACCTTTTCATTCCAGGCGCCATTAGGGACTTCGACCCTCCGGCTTCCTTCAAATTTTAGGTTAATAGAATTTTGGTTTAATAGAATTTTTGTTTAATAGAATTTTGGTTTAATAGAATTTTGGTTTAATAGAATTTTGCGCCCGTCATCGATGGAGCTTCTTACCCATCGATTCCTTCACCAATTCGTCAGCGTGGACACACACTTTCGTCAATCATATATAGCAGTTATCCACTGTTTTTGAATGTTCCTTGCCTCGGATTATCAAGCGATAACAGCGGGATCAATGATTTTCGAGACTTTTGTTTTCCTGTTTTTTTTTTTTTTTATTTTCAATGACCAATCACTCAGCGAATGTGCAACACGGTGATAATGAAAAAGACGTAAGGAAAGAGAAAAATATAGGAAGCTTTTTGACCTCAGTCTAGTGGGTGTACGACCAATCTAAGTATTATATCTCTACCGACTGAATACTCACTGGAGCTACGACCGAGGAAAACTTTATCGCACTGAGGTTTGAACCCGCCAAGATTGACTTGGTAATCGTGGCGTAATCAACACTCATGTACAGCCGTAATATCATTACTTTGATTACTTTTGTGTTTTTGGGAGTCATAGGATATTGTAAAAATTAAATGTTTCTGCCGAACGAGATATCTGCTTGTGTTCTCTAGGCGCTGTGAAAGAGCTTCGATCATCGAAAAATTTCCATGGAAAAAAGCCCTTAGGTAGTGGGTATTCAAGATTCATTCCTCACTACGGCGGCTATAATGTTTGCATTTATCTCATTGAAGGATAAAAAGAAAGAAACACAAGATTTCTTGTTCGATTTGTAACATACCGGAATGTCTAGTCACAATTCTATAACTTAATGGGGACTTTAATTGGTGTAGGAATTTGAGTTGGTTCTAATTCCATCTGTTTGCTCGCCTTTCGGCCGTTTTTGCAACGTTCACTCTTGCCACAATTAGAGTCGAGAGCGCAAAAGACAAAAGACTTAAAACATGGCATGAGCCATCAATAGCAAAAGGAAAATTGCATAGCGAACATGGAACTTAATTGAAGTCGATAACTAAATTTATCGACATCTGCCTAAGAAAGCATCCAGAATGGAAAAAAAAAAATGTTGCAACCTGCGAAATGAAAACGACACAGTTGTAAAAACTGGCACAAATCAAGTTCAGAATTATGTGAAACGATCAGTCTTAATATAGCTCCGATCTTTCGGCTGTTAAACGAGCACATTTAACAAAATAATTTGCAAATAAAATGCATTTGTTTCAAGTGGCGAATGTCTAAGATTTATCGAAACGGCATTTACGACTTTTTTGCGTCTTCTTAATACTTTTCTTAATTTCATTTAAAAGCTTTGCTACCATTCAACTTGGCATCGTATAAAGTGTACCGCATACATGCACAAGTGCGTACATTTATATAATAGGTCTACGTATCTTGGAGTTTTATACGTACATAGCAGTTTTGATCCAAGTAATTTAATGTCCGACATGCGTGCGTGTGTTTGTATTAATTTACATTAAAATACTGTACGCACTCTATATGGCATACGCAGTGAATGAAATGCTTACGTTAAATATTAATAACAATAATGTAAGAAAATCTTGTTTACAAATCATTTATTGCAATTTAGTACATAATAAATATATGAACAGATTTTTCGTTTGTTCTCTTCTTCTACAGAGAGAGTTGATAGAAAAGATTAAGGCCGTGCGTAAGTAATGTGGACATACTTTAGGAACTGCGAATACATATGTGTATATATATATATGGAATATAAAGTAATTAATAGGCATATGGGAGAATAACAAATACGCATACAAATATAATCGAAAGCTACACAAAATCGTACGTTTGCCTGCTCTGAGATATTGGGAAATTTTATATACATACATATATTAAATGTGTGTGTAATTAAATTAAATGAATTATGAAATAGAATGTATTGTATTTTCTATTGTGCTGTTTGTATATAAGTTCATCATAATGAAACAAATATACATGAAAACACATACAATTCGACACGGGCACAGAGTAAAAACATATACGTACATGCGTACATTTTCAGAATTTAATAACATTGAACTAATAGTGTTATCCTTACAGTTATGGCATATGAACAGTCAGTAAGGAGAATAAATTAAAGTTATAAACACACATACACAAAGCACACACACATATTGTATATCTATATAAAATATGATAGGTATATACGTGTACATTACATATAAAATACATTTATGTATATGAATATATGTAAATATTTTACATACGTGCATAATATGTTATTACATAATTTGTTGTTCACTGTGTTGGTATTGGGTGGCATCGGTTGGCTGATTGTTTGGTTATTTTGTTGGTTCGTTGGCTGGTTGGTTGGTTGATTGCATTTGCTATGCTTTGTGAGTATTGTAGACATAACAAATTGTTGCAAATTATTACGAAATGCTTTTAACGTATAATTAGAAATTCGCGGTGGAGCTTCAACTTTACAACTTCAGCACTAACAGGAACCGGCTTCAGCCTTAGCAATAACATACGGCACACATGTAATCGTCGCCTGAAACAATAATGGTTTATATGTATTTGGGTTTGAGGGACTACACAAACACTCAGCCATATTAAATACATTCATTATTATTGTTGTTGTTATTGTTATTGCTTTATTATAGAAATGTATATAATTAAGCTGCTTATTGATTTGAATTGTGTTTAAGCGAATAAATATTGAAATTTATGTACGCATGAGCATGTGTGCACGTGCATGTGCATGTGAATGTGCATGTGCATGTGCTTGTGTCCATATGTATCCCATGCTGCGTTTCGAATTACAAATACGGCGAAGGAGGCAGCGAAGGTCCTAATCCACGCGTGAGGGTTACAATAATTAAACTAACAAGATTATTAATGCGGTTATTCCATTGTTTCGATTGTTTATCATAAAAGTTATTTTAACAAAAAAGTTTTTTTTTTTTATTTGCATATGTAGGAAATAAGAGGCAAAGCTTTTGAATAATATGAACACAATGTAGATTTAGTTTAAAGTTTAATTTTTTTCTTTTTCTATTTGCGTATTTTGAATTTTGTTGTTGCTATTGATTGAAATTTTTTTTCTAACTAATTTAAAATAAATAATGACTGGATAAAAAAAAACAGTAATTTTTAATAACATTTCCATCATAACGAATGCTTTGCGCTTAGTTTTCTTACCTAAAAATAATATAATCAATCAATTAAAGCCCAAACTTAAGTTTAGCTTACAAAGTTCGATTTTCAGAGTATGCGCCTCAGAGTTTGATCTTATGTTACTGCTAATTTGGTTTTTAATCTGAGAAATGTTCGTCTATTTATCTATATTGCGATCGATCTATCGAGACTTATGTTGCTTTCATTCCAATAGTTGAGAGAGAAATCTAAAATTCTTTTATACATACATACACATTACGCCACACGTAGGAGGGCGGAAAACCGTCACAGAGGAGATAACAGTCGCAGTGGTGAGCTCGTTTATGATGTATGCAAGTTCGGTAGGAGCGGATGCACTCACTGTTAAAACAGTGCGCCAAAAGCCGACGGAAATGTGCCGCTTTAGCGCTGTTCGGCAAATATAAGGAAATCGTACAGTCCAGTAGCAAGTAACCCCCGCGAGGTAATACCAAACAGGTGTTGCCACCGAGCATAACGGTAGAAGAGGAGTATGTGTGTGTGTGTGTGTATGCGGAGGGGGGGTAGTTTTAGTATGTAAATGCAATGGATAGCGAATCGTGCGTACTATTGATACCAGCCAGTAATGCCCATGAAAAACTATCCCCATGTCAAATAGCAAAAAAAACCCCCACACCCACACATATGATCTGAGAAAATGGAAAGCGACAGTAGTATTTGCCTCAAATGTTTCGCAGCAGCACAGAAACGGGGACTGTCAACGTACGCTCATGTATAGTATCTAAACAGCAAGCTCTTTGTCAAGGTATACCTGTATGGTCGCCCCACAGGTTTGGGGATAGAATAAAGATCCATATTGGCGGGTTAAAGACTCGGACTGGCAAAAAGGGCGATCTTTTGATGCTTTCCCACCTAACGCAAAAAAAACACACTATTGAAGTATGGTTAGAAAAATAAATCGGCTTACGAATCTTTGACATTCATTATCTTAAATATACACACATAACAATAGCGGAATATAAAGCTTTTCATTTGTTCGATTGGAGATGTCTTTACAAGGAAATCTAAAATAACCCAGGAAACGTACTTACGAAATTTACAATCGGTATGTAATAGTGAGGGGCGAAGGATAGCATTTTCTTAAAACGAATTTGATATAAGGATAAATTGTACTTCTCTCATAAGCCTTGTAGAAGAATAAATTTATTTGAAAAAAGAATATTCGGCTGGAATATTGAGTGTGTACGGTTCACTCTATCATTAGGTGAATGACCAGAAAATTCTTTGGATGAATAATGATTGTACAATAGATTCGATTCACAAAAGTGGTCAAGAACTTGTTCGATCTGGCGTTCCATAAAGTAGCCCAGTTAGATCCTCTTTTTCTTTCATATTTTAGCCTAACCATCTTGCTTATGTCGTAAAGATCTCAAAAGTTCTTCTGCTGTGCTGAGTAAAAGAAAAAGTATTCGGTAGCTTCGTCTTTGTCTTATAATAAAATAATTTATTATTTATATATATTTAATCTTTAACTTTAAGAGTTTCATTTTGAATACTTCTTCTGATACAACAAAGTGGCGATCAATATTAAAGAATTAAAAGTCAGTTCGCATTAGGTTTAAGAAGTGAGGTAGATGAGCTGGAGCTGCTTACTCTATAATTCATGTCATTTCTGCAGAGTTACGTAGCGATTCATGGTTGTGGAAAACAATTTTTGGTTTGTCTCTCTCATTGCCGAGCGCAGGCAGCTTATCGCACTAGTGTTATTACCCCACTTCGTCACCATGATAATGTAACATGCGTTCAAGTAGTCAAAGAACACCGACTCATGATTAGCAAATCATCGCCATTGGCTCGGGAAAGGTTTTTTGAGATTTACAGCAAAATGCAACCACTGTTTTCCGCCAGAGATGCTAAAGATCTATTTTTTAACGCAGTGGGACTACAGCGCCATGAGAAATGAGTGCTCTTTATAACACGTAGTTCATTCAATTGAAGGGGCTCCAATTTTTCAACTAGTTTCAATTTTCCAAGTAAGTGCGTCGAAAAAGAAGGTAAAACAGATTAGACAAGTCTTTCGCTAATTTAAACGTATGTTTTGTTTCTGTAGATATTTGTAAATCCTTTCATTTATTCAAATTCATTTCATTCATTTAAGTAAATTTTCATTGAAAGATATAATGGATTATCGAAATGTAAATCATAATTTCGGACAAGTTTACAGTAATATTGACTCGAGTGTGGTCGACTAGCATACGTTAACATACGATGCATATCCTAAGATACATATAAAAATATCGAAAGATTGACAGACTACGATTTCTTTAATAAGTTGGTAATGGATTGAGTAGTGCTAGGGGTAGTTTAACCTTGAAGAGGTAATAGAATAAGAAGAAACTAGAATTGGTTGTTGATCTCGAAAATTTGTTTAAGAAAAATAGGAAAAAAAGGAAAAACTTTTCAAATCAATTGTAATTCGTAGTCAATATAGCCAGTACTTACAGTAATTATAAGCCAGTAATTACAGTAATTATAAAATTCTAGAGCCCCTTACAACTCAATAATTTAGTTATGCAATTCAAACAAATAATAAACTCATAACACTTTTCCGACCACTCGAAAAGATATTCAATGTAATGTTTATCGATATTCGAGATTTTATTAAAATACAAATGAGAAATTCTCGCACAGATAGGCACAGAGAGAGAGAGAGCGAGAGAAAGAGGTTATAAAAATGTACTAAATGATGGAAAACAGTAGTTTTTGTGCACAAACACAATAAAACAAAGTAAAGCAAAAAAAAATCAAAAAAAAAAAAGCGAGAGTAAAGGATCTCTGCTTGTTGTATAGATATAATGCTATTAAGGCCGCATAATTTATGGGCTTTTAATTTAATGGGTTTGCATGGCATGGCATAAAAGGAAATACAAGTTTTGATTGTCTACTGTAGCGCATAAGGCATAAACACACGTACTCATATACGCGTATATATGATTTTTCAATAAAATAAAAACTAAAAAATATAATATATACAGTATCTATAAAGCAAGAGTCAAGTCAGCAGAAATTAGGAAACGTACGAGAAAATGATGATTGCAAAGGGTGGCTATGGTGGCCGTGGCGGCGATAGTGGTGGCGGTGTGGTCGATAGTGGAAACTGTTTTCATATATATATGTTACATACGATTATTACAAAATATAGAGATTGTTATTGTTGGTGTTGTTTTTTTCTTGTCATACCCTCTCAAACTAACATGTTCTCAATTTATTTAACTTAGGAATGCTAAAAATAAATAAACTTTAGTAAACAATTATTTTTATATCTCGTAGCTATTTTTTTTTTTTGTTTTGTTTTTTTTTCTATTTTTTTAAATTATTACCAAGAATCCTTTAAATAAACAAGTTTTCCTTCAAAATACATAAAAACATATTATAATAGCATTGCTATTTCAGCTTTCTTTGATAAACATAGAAAAAAGTAAATAAAACGGAGAAAACCAAGCGTTAAAACGTAAATCTGGCAAAAATTATTTACGGCTTCCACTTTGATACCCACATCTCTTCATTTTCGTTAAATTTCAACAGGCTTGAACTATCATCTTTGGGTTAACAAAAGCACCACGCAAAGAAGTTGTAAGCTACGGCGTAGACTTTCAGTGCGTTTCGCCTATAGTGTAATAGTCTTCTGCTCATGAAGGTTCTAAATATTTGTTAACATCTTTTCGATGATAATATCAAGTGTTATTCGTCCATTTATAGGCAACACGGACTTATCGGAACGTCTTAGCTAGCGCTTGCCGCACTTTTAGCATATGGACCATGGTCCAGGTTGGGTCGTTAATTATTTGCAAACTTTCTACATAGTGTAACATAATGTTTGCAAGGCCTGCGGGGATTAGAGTCTCTCGTGCCTCCCCTATATTTCCGTTAACCTCATAATTGGATGCATTTTCTACATCTTAATAGTGTGATCGAGTTCTTAATTGAAGGTAAGTTAAGTAGGTGAACTTGTGACATACCATTAATTATCACTTAATATTTGTATTGGAAGAGGTGACCAAAAGTGGTATTTTAGGAAACACAGTACTTCCTCTTGAACTATGTAATGTTCGTTTTCCCGCCTTTGGAATCTCGTTCAGCTTTGTTACGGGATTGAGAGTTATGGTTACAGTTAAGAAAGTGGGATGAGTGATGACTACAATAAAGTTTTAAAGCAATGATTATTAAAATAAAAAGGATTTTAAAATTTCCATCCGCCCCACAGTGCGCCAAAGTGCTTAAATATCCCCACTTCATATCCGTAATTTTGTTTCTGTTCAGAAAGTTAAACTATAATTGAAGTCATTGTAACTGCTGCTTTGCCTCACTTTATTTGGGAAGTCAACGGGACGTTGGCACTTAACATAAAATTTTGTTAAAATGCTAAAAGGAGTAAGATGTAGACGCACAACAATAGCTAAATACGCGCGTGTGCACAACGATAGTTAGATATGCGCATATGAAAAAAAGACGACCAGGATATCAAAAAAAGTAACATAAGGTAATAATACGTTGCATGCACCCAACCGGGAAATGCTAGCAAATCCGGATTATTTGCAAGATTTGCTTTGGTCCGTTCTTCTACTTATTCATACCGATGGGTCACGCACTTGTTGAGTAGCGAAAGTATATGAAAGTGGCTCGACGGTGCTTGCTTTGTCTCAAAAGAGTAGCAGTTTTTTTTTTTTTTTTAACATCCACAAGTCGTCACTCAGTGGAAAAAATGTGCAGGTAGTGATCGGAATTAGTGCGCACAAGAAATTTTTTTATTATTTTCATACACAGTAAAGGTTAATTTTCTGGACGACAATTCCGGTTTGATATTTACCTACCCGATATTATGAGTTACTTTTCGGTTTTTACAAACATAGATATGTGTGGTCATCTTTTTCCCATACTCATTAACTCATACGTATATATGCGTGTATTGGAGTCTTCAAATGATTCATTTAGAAAATAAGGCACACTTTACCTCCTAATTTATAATTTTGCTTGCTTAACTCTTTGTAATAACTTGTGACGGGGATTATCTGCTTTCGCTCATTCATTCAGACAATTTTACATTTTTTGCTTTCCCATACTTCATCTCTTAGCACTGAACTAATGGTAAACAAATAATTTATAAATCGAGGAGTTTTAGCAGATTCCTTAAGTGCTCTACAATGTTCGTTCAAATCTGGAATAATTTTCTTTTCCTTTTCAGTTATTAGAATGCGTAATGGGAACGGACATTTTTGTCTTTGAAACAGAACTTATGTATAAGTTATTTTCAATCAAGTATGTGATCTTTAAAGTTTCATTTGTGATTGATGATATCTTCTATAGCGGAGCTTATCTAATAAATGAAATGAAATGAAAGCTTATATATATATATATATGTATATATTTGTATATATGTATATATATATATGTATATATTTTTCTTTTGCTTGATACCAGGACGAATCAAGTTTGAAAATCGATAGGTATTCACGCCCACAATAAGTATAAAGCACTGCGTAGCAGATATTGATTTAATATTACTTGTCAACGTTTAGTAGGATTGCTTTAGAAAATGGCACTGATTCGTTTACAAACATGTTCACAATGTCCAAAGAACACAATTAACACCTACTAAGAGATTTCGATCTAAAACAACCCACTACAAATATTTAAAAAAGTCAGTTGAAAGACCACTATACAATGCTCGGTTGACCGGCCGACCAAATATCACGCCCACATTTGACAATGTGTTCTTCAATCGAAATATATTGATTTAAGACGATGGCTATTAGCGACTCGTCCTTTCTGCTTGTCTAATCCTAGTCTTGACACGTTTTCTTATAACGAATCATACCAGGATGCGGCTCTCAGTCACTTATGAAAATCATGGGAATACTTAATATGTGATTGTTTTTGTTTATCCGAACAAGTTATTCATGAGCATAAAATATTATACATAGGCAGTATATTTTTGTACGCTACACCACAACATACCACAAGGTATGTTAAGTTTGCTGGGATGTATACGACATCCCGAAGAACATGGAATAGACCCAACTTTTACTATATTGATTGATTCAGATTCACTTTCTGAAGCTAAGATTTTCTGTCTGCTCGTCTTCTGCCTGCCCATCTATTATTATGTTCCACCTATAGGTCTCAATTTTTGCTATATTTTGATGAAATTTGATACATCCTGTAGTGCATTGGACCAAGGACGAACGGTATTGAAAATTGTTCGGGCCGAATCACTTTTCCGGCGACTTGCCATATAAAACCTTACTTTGAAGTGTCATGACAAGAAGTGGTATAGGGTATTGAACAGTCGGCCATGCCCCACTATAATATTTTTACTTTTGTTGATTTGCAATTATGTAACAACAACAACAAAGGAAAATTTTTAAAGTACACATTTATTTGTTGATACAAGTCCTGTATAAACTTTGGTTTAGTCGTAGCTTGCAAAGAAGTTATCAAATGTGATACTACAGTTATTGTTCTGGAATGGCAAAGACTGTTCCTTAACGCATCTATTTCCCAAATTTTGGGTTGATTCGTCGCTTTTGTCCGACATACAGGATTCCGTTCCGACTGTAAGCCTGTGTGGCAGATCGCGGTAAGATTTATTATAAAAGCGATAACGATCAATTTTGACACCATGACTAACTCCAAATTTACAAAAACTTTTTTTTTGTAATTACTTTTTTTTTAACTGTTAATTTAAAGCAAAGCAAAAAGAAATTTTTGCAAATGTTTTGTAATGTGGTAATGAAATAATCAAAAAATTAAAGCTCAAATTTCGAATGAGCCTCAAAGGTTCTAGGGTTAACTTGTTAGCGAAGTAATAAATTGGATTGGTTACGAAGATAAGAGAACAGTTTTGAGTCGTTTCAGATTTTTTTCAAATATTTATAATACAATCACGATCATGATATCAACTAATAGACATCTATAGCTGATTCTTTTCAGATATCTTTGGAAGCGATTCGCAAGATGCTCGACGAATACCGAAAATTCAATTGTTAAGTGACAGCATCTAACCCGCAAAATATCTATGTAAACGCTTTACTTTTCCATTCGATTTTTGGTATCGTTTATAAATGCGATAAATTTAAGAATTAGTAGCGAATACTCTAAAAAGTAGAGAGTGTAGATAGTGGTAGAGATAACGTCAACGTTATGTGTATATGAGCATTTTTTGTTTCTAAGTCTGTTGTTTAGGTGGCCTCCCCTACACGCGTATAAACACGATGATGGTCAGAGCGAAAACACTGGAGCAAGGAGACTAAGCAGCCAGTCGCTGACTAAAATCGGTAAGTGTTCTGCTTTCAATTTTTATACCCTTTTTTATGGAGGTAAATAATATTCGTAGATGAATTTATATAATAATATAAGCCACCCACTAGTTGGGTAGAGTTCTCAACTCCGATGGACATAAATAAAATATTGTTGTGTTGATGTTGCGCATCAGTGTCACTAAAAATAGCTGATAACTAATATAAATGAAATACCGAACATAGTATTATTAAGAGTAGATGCAAACATGTAAATACACCCATCCATAAATAAATGGAAAGGAAACACTGACAAATAAATGTTTGTAGCATTTCCTTGAATCAGCATTTTCCCTTTTAAAGGGATGAGGTGGTTTTCAAGTTTCTCATCAAGGGGGCTCGAAGGAAGCAACAGGAAGTACTACCATCTGAGGTACGTTCAAAACATTTAGAATGTTAGGCCGACTTGTAGAGTTCAAGTATGACCGACATATTGTGCATTATCATGATAGGAGTAACGCTAGTTAATCACTCGTTACTAGTTGCTAGGGTAGATGCGTAGAAGTTGAATAAAACAGATTGCGATTTCTTAAAGGCTCAAGAGTTAGTGATAAGTTAGCGATGGTTTGATTGAAGTAGCAATTTTTGAGGATGTTGTTGACGGGTTTTCAATGAATTAGCTTATGTCGAATTTTAATGCTAATTTTCTCTACATTAACGAGCGCAGGCCAATGTAAATTTTTCAAAAAAATATTGTTTTTGTTTTTTATTGAATTAAACAATCTTTTGAATAGTCATAAGTGAGATAAAAAAGGTAATTACGGGCTTGAAAAAAATCTTAAATGGTTAAAAAATTTTATCATTCAAATATAATTATAAGTCGGTAAACGGACAATTGAAAATTTCACCGCGATGTTTTAAAACGTTAAGTGACATAACTCGAACAACCTTCTGTGGAGAAACACGAAGGATATATTCAATAAGTTAATAAATATATAATAATATAATAAATGTTTTACTAACAAAACTATAATTTCGCTTTGGCATAAATTGACCTTTTTCGGTTGAAAGGTAGGTCCTCTAGGTACAGGCGCGTAGGTTAAGTGATTAAAGTTTTTCTTTTTTTCAAACTCAAATGTGGACCGGTTAAGATGTTGGCTGTAGAACTTTTCCCGCAAACACGTCTTTCGAAAATAGCTGCGGTATAGTCTCTTATTGAGAAGCTCCACAAATGCTATTATTCTCTTAACTTTTCATCCATCCTAAAAAAATCGTCAAAAAAAACTCTTTTATTTTTTAAGGACGGTTACAGTGACCTTTCTGCTTGACATACATTCGCGGGAATTCGTGAAACAAGAAAAAATGAAAACTGGAATGTAACTCCTAATAATTGTTCGAATCGAATAAGTGAAAATTTATTCTTATGGTTTAATTAGAACTTTTTTAAATTCTATAACTCCTAGCAATTACGAATAAATGACTCACTACATATATAAGTCTGCTAAGAAAAATTGACTGATTCTGTAAACATTTCGTGTAACGGCGTTTCGAGTAATTTGACCGTTTTATTTCAAGATTTTTTTCTAATAAATTTTCAAATTATTTGAGCCAACGTTGATACAAGCAATAAATATTATAGTTTCTTTAAAGTACTGTCATGTACTTAAGTTTCCTTCTTTGTATATGTATACGCGTGTTTTTTATATTTTGCTTTTGCCAGTTCAATAAAGTACTTGTTATAATGGCCTCCAATAACTACTGCCGTATAATCATTGTCATCACCCAACGCGAATAACAGCGGGCAGAAAAAGTGGTAGTGGCAGCGACTGCCTACTTTTCCCAAAGTGCAGAACAACTATTCACCTATGAGTAAAGAGCCAAATTGCAGAAAAAAAGCAAAATGAAATCCTGCTGCTCTTAAAATGTTATAAAATCCAATTACTCGAAAAAAAAACCAATAACAACAAAAAATCAAAGAAAACAAATACTTTTAACATGCATATGAATACAGGTATGTATATTTGTGTATGTGCGTATTGTATGTGTATATTCATTTCTATGGTAATAGTTTTTGTTTTTGTGAAGCGCGTATAATAAAAATAATAAAAATGTTCAAATCATCAAACAATAAACTCAAAATGGACTCCAGCAAGCTTGTTTGTCGCCCGAATTCATGTGCTCATTTTCAACAGGGTAAACCTCCTCACTTTCCTTCTTCATCATATAAACGATATATAAAACAACAAGAAACACCATACGGAAGCATACACGCATATTAACTAGATAGCTAAAAAAAGAAAAACTCTTTCTACTGCGCACATGCGGTTTGTTTCAATTCCATTCTAGTTTAAAGCGAGGAGAGAGAGAATCATAAAATGAGAGAGAGCTAAAAGGAAAGAGAGAGAGATAGAGACAGGGCAGAGAACCAGAGCGAGTTTGTAAAAACCGTCATAAGAAGGTGTGGTTTCACTCTTTGAGTTCATTAAGCATTTGCGTTAAAATATTTTCAGAGAAAGTATATTTAGAGAATTCAAGTGGTGAATTTTTATAAAGCGTTGAGTTTTCTTTCTTTCTTTTTTTGTTTAGAGCCCATGTCGTCTCCCTTTGTAATCGCGGATGTACTGGATGTTCTTCGCTATAATGTTATTATTGTTTTCAACTTTATTAAATATTTCATATAATGAAGTGCTTTCCTGCCCTACCACTACCCGCAATGCTGCGGGTGAATTTCATTAATTTATGTTATTTATTTGGTTATTCTGTCGCCGCCCACGCAGCCCAAAAGGAAAACACACAAAAGGAAACCGCAATAAAATAAATTTTTCTTGTTGAAAAAAGAAAAGTATATAATAATAATAATAATCTTTAGCCGTTCATCTATGAGCACACACAAACTACGAAATTATATTCGTCTTGAGGGAGTATTGAGTACCCACACTTAGGGGCTCGTCTTTAATACATTAAACGTGAATATATTATATGCATTTCATTAAATAGTCCAATAGTGCAGTGACATAAAAACAACGGATAGATACTTTTATCAACATAGAAATGTCTCAATTTTAAGCACCACATTACAACTTTTGTATCAAACACGACTACACGAAATATTTATATGTGTGAGTCTGTCCGTTTGCCATTGTCATTGAAATTGTGAAAGTTACTAGGTGCTAGTTGCACGCAGTTTATAATGATCGCGACGATATAACGCTTTCAAGCAAAATGCGAAAAATGTCAAATGATATTTATTACGTAACTAGCAAATTAGTTACATAAAAAAATTTCGATTTGAAATTTGAGATAGTCGCTATTACTCTTTTTTTATTTTCAGTGGTGCAGAAAACGTTAAGTCTAACTATAGACATAGCGTCAGATTATATTAATAAGAATTGAACCACGAATATACAACTAATTACGATTTTTCCTAAATTGCTTGATATAGTGAATATCCGGGAAATGCGCTTTAGGGCGAACGTAAGTCTTCTACCGGCCGTATATGTGGTCCAGCTCTTGGGCAACCTTAGTCTAATCCCAATTGCCATGCTAACCCATGCTATTGCCCATGCCAACTTTTTGATGCTCTGGAAATGCGAAAGAAATGGACCGATACAAATCAAGTGACAAACTAATAACACAAATATAAAATTTCTTCCTGTTTTTTCTTCTTCTTCTTTATAGGAATGATAGAATATCTCGCTATACCTCGATCCCTTTCTTAGTCGGCAGTGATCCGCAATATGATCCACATAGTATATTATACTACATCAATTGCAAAAAAAAAAAAAAGTCCTGTCCTCTTTGACAGTTCTGACAATCAAGTAGAGAACAGCAGGAAAAGCCGTTTATTTCCCAATTTTCAACTCAAAAAGAACCAAGACGGCACCAAATTGCTAGTCATGGATAATCATAGAAGACCGGTTAAATAGTATTCAGGCTCCATATGGTTAATATTTATGAGCTTTTTTTTTTCATATAATTTGTTCTCCGCTACACAACGTTTATGACTATAAGTAAATAACCCTATATTCACTTATGGACACTATGTTTTTTCGACATAACAGGAAAACAGATTCAGATAATTTTTGGTATTTATCAGTGGTATATATGAAAAACATTTAAGAAGATTAATTTTTTGTTTTTTTAAATTGTCGGTTATACAATTTTTTGCCTTTTTTCTTTTTTTATATTAACGAATAACTGGGCAAGAACAAGAATTCGGAATGATCCTCGCGAAATTCAGAGTAAAAAAGGGGCCTAAAGTGCTTTGTTGTCCGTCCAATATAATATATTTAGTGGGTTTTTTGAAAAGTTTTGAATGCATTTAATTACGATATTTGCTCACGCTCCTTATTCTTATGGTTAAACAAAATATTATTCCAAACTAAGGCAATTATTTGGTTCTGCAACAATTACATTTCCAAAACGCATATCATACATATGCCTAAGTTATATATGGCTGCCGGTTATTTTGGATTGTATGTTGTCATAACTCATTACATAATAATCGAAATGGATTTGTAAGCACGTAAATTTGCATTACAAAACATTGTTTTACGTACAAACAGCTAAGTTCGAATTAATAGTTGTGCGCTTTTGCATTATTTTATTCTTTTGATATTCTAAGGATAGCGCCATAACATTAAAAATCGTAAACACAAGTACACTCAAGCACTGTTTTTTCAGAGTTTTAATTTCTTCTAACGGACACTAAGCCAAGAGAAAAAATACGGCCGAATTTATGGGGAAATGCAATAAAAAATTGAATGCGAATATAAAAATGAACTATAAAGTATTTATTGTCTGAAAATTGAACAACAATTCCATAATTAGTTATTTGAATTTTATATTTCATTTATTTAATTTTAATTCGAAGGTACTACTACTTTTTTGAACTTTTCTATAACCTACATATATATACAAATATATAACTAAATTGTGAAATATTTACACAAATTTCTCTATATATATATAACTATTCGCTTATCTATTTATTTTTTTTGTTTTGTTTTTCTGTCTCCTTTTGTATAATAAGCCTTACTGTTCTAGACTTACTACTATACTCTGTAAATGAAATTATTCGAATTTCATAGTCATTTCTCTCGACATATACGCACACATCCTCAGTAAGTCATTCATACCAACGCGACATGGACATCGTTAAACGCAAACAATTTATCTATGATTATGTGAATGTCATGAATGCTTAATGGTTGCTGTTAAATATGCTTTTATGTATGTGTGCGTATAGATCACGTTTGGTGTATATGTATAGACAGTAATAATGACGGTGCAATCCTCGTTGTTCTATCTCTGCACGGCCACCAAAACGTAGCATAAGCTTTTCTTACGGTAATAGCTAAAAATGAACTGAAATGATGGCGGAGTTAGGTAGATATTTTGAAAATGGCGTCTAAATCCTACTCGAACCACTCGCGTTAGAAAAGAGATTGGCATGACAAAACAATGAAGCCTTTCACTTTTATACAGAACAAAACTATGGAGCAGCTTAACTGCAATCCATCTATCTAACGGTTTGTTGTGCAAATGAACTCAATTAGTATGATTTTGTAAATAAAAAAAAAAAAATAATAATAAAAAATAAGAAAAAACAAACGAAACGATATGTCCTCCTCCAAATGGAGCGTACATTCGATTTAACTGATTGGTTGGTTGGACATTATTTGAAGCTGTTTGTGAGATTTTTATCATTTATTGATTTCGCATTTGTATGAAAAAGCTATGGAGTCGTAAAAATTCCAGACGATAGAATTTTAAATGACAATTGCTACCAACAATTGTAGACCAGAAGCATCGTTGACTTACTTGCAACCAAATATATACTTCAATTATATAGATAAGAGCATGTATGCGTGTGTTTCGATGTATACATGTATTCATGTGTGTATGCATGTGTGCCTGCCTGTATGGAATTCAAAATCACACACATTTAGTGTTTTTGATTTGATTGTATTATGTGTATGTGTGCATGTATGCGGCTTTTACGTTATTTATTGGTTCATCCTCTTTGTACAGAATTGTGTACGAATTTTCATAGATTTAGCAGCGTTTACTTTATCAGTCTACGCTTACAGTATGTGTGTAGTAAGTAATACACAGCTTTTGATTCATTTAACAGAATTTCTCCAGCTTTAACACCCCATCGCTGGAGTACTGTATATATTTGTGTATTCACTCTCTACTACTGCATTAATTTATACATATTCAAGCAAACACAAGCACACAAACACACACACAATAATATGTATCTGCCTAGTTGGTGCTGCTCATTTATAACGTTTCTCTATTCAGTTCCACTGTATCTCTAATCCCGAAGTATAAAGTTTTCTATGCACTCTCGTACTTTTATGCATTAGCATACATATACATATATGCGAGTACTTTCAGGGTTATCGTACAATTTTATGGAAAAATTGTCCTTTTTTTAACCGATAAATTTCATTTTACAAATTCCGTTTTATTCTCTCTGCATTTTCATTTGATATGTTTAAGAACTCGATTGGTATTAGTTTTGGATGTTCGTTGCTGGTGTTGCTTGTTCATCCTTCCCTGCTTATATTAGCAGTTGTGGTGGATTTTGTTAAAATGATGTTATACTGCGATTGATTTCTAAGCTGAAAAGAGTATCATTTTTAATAGACTCCTTTAGAGATTAAAGTGCGCCAAGGACTTCTCTAACAGCACATTTAGCATTAATGTTAATAAGAACTATTATTTATCTTGTTGTTTGTATAGAGTTTTTCGCCCTAAAAAGAAAAAAAATTATATTTTTTTGCGTCCTCTGCAGTTACAAAAATATTTATTTTCCGAATTAATAACAGAAGGGATTAGAGGAATAATTGGAAATACTAAGTTATTTTTCGGTTTAGATGAAATCTTTTCCTATCCATCACCAGTGTGTTATTCTCGCCTCTCAATCTTTCAACTCTTCACTATTAATTAAAATTTCACAAATGCCAACTAATATATATTTTTCCTTTATTTTATTTAACAGGTTACTACTTTCATCAAAAAGTAAAGAGAATTTTTGATTTAGTCATCGCGGTTACCATCAAATAACCAAAGAGTTTTTTCGCATGATTTGTGGGGGGGGGGGGGGGGGTTATTATAGGAAAGTGAGATTTTCCGATTTTTTACTACAATAGGTCTGATTTAGTTTAGCAAGGAGCTTGCTTATGTTTACGAAATGAATATGTTCCCGCAGAAACATTGAGAATGTTACATAATGTCTTTGGTGGTGAGGCTATGTTGCACAAAAATATTTCACATGTGAAGGCCAAGAACGAGTTCAAAACAAACAGCATCCCGGACGGTCATCAACACTTATCGAAAACCACACATCGAGGAAATCAAAGATTTGGTGTTCGAATATCTTTGATTGATCTGATTACTGTTGCTGTGGCAATTTTCTTTGAATCGAACTCTATTGACTCTGACTGAAAGAACACCGTTGGCAGTACATTGCGTACTTTGTGAGAAGCCCAAGAAGAATTCAGGATTTTTTAATTTTTTATGCCATACCATTCATCTTATTTTTTGACCGAAATAGTACATCTAAACTATAATGTAGCATTAAATAAATGATATAAATTTAAGTAAAATTTAATTTTAATATGAAAACTTTTGTGAATGAGTTGCATAGTTTGGGAGAGTGTTCAGTGAAAGAATAGATGGATAGATGACGGAAAGAATGCCTACACCTCATATTGAATTCCAATGTATTTAAGTTTCGTTACAGACCGCGGTTATGTTTTCTTTTCCTGTTTTTAATTAATTTTTTGTATAAATCATAAATCGCATCATAAATTGCAATGAATGCGATTTCCAATGAAATTGTAATAAATCAAAAATCATAATCTTACATAAATGCTAATCGGATTACACCTGCATTTACCTACAGATGAAAAGATGGATGGGCTGGATATGAATGGCTAACTGAAAATCATCTAACTGTGACGCTAAGCAATATTTAGTTAAACACAATAAAATAATTTTTACTAATTAATCACATTTCCGCCTAGTTAAACAGGATTCTGTCTCTTTCGTTGTTACTTTTGTTTTGTCTTCATTTATTTTGTTTGCTTGCATTTTACGCTCATACGAATGTGACTGAATGAATGAAGAACGGGCACGCAGTAAATCTGGGATTAAAAAACATGTGAATATGCGTGTAAGTGCGTGTGCGTATGCGTGTACGTGTGCGTGTCGATGGGAATGTGAATATGCATTTACGCAAAGACCAGGTATGTATGCATCAAGGATAATAACTTATTGACTTTTATATTTTGTTGTATTATTTTTATGCTCTACGTGTACACAAAATATGAAGGTGTTAAAAACACAAAAACCCAACAAAATTGATTGAATGTAAACCAAAGAACAAAAATGAATAAATAAATAAATAAATTTCTAAAGTGAAACACAAACGTACGTTCTAAAAACAGCAGGAACATGAACTACAACGGCTCAGCTGGATAGTTATTTTTTGGTAATTCACACCAGTTTGTAAATTTTTTTTGAATTCATTTAAGTTGAAATTTGCTTCTTTTTTATTTTCGTATGCAAACTGAATTCAGATAAACGTTTTAGAGCTCGTAATACTTAAATTGTTATCCTCTTAACGTCAAAACAGGAAATAGATGACGATTTTGAATGCATTTTCCTTCTCGGCACAGCGGAAGAATTCAATTGAGGGATGCTAATATAAACGACATTCATTTACTCATTCCACGAAAGAAAGAAAATAAGAATATTTCAGCTTTTTTCATTTGCTTCATTGCTTCATGAACAAAATTTTAGACAACTTTAGTAAATTATTTCCTTTATTTCATAGTGCAATTGTAGATTATTTGCGGGGAAACCATATTCAAATTTTCAAACATTTCCAAAATTTCCTCAATCATTGAGTTGACGCATACATATAACTCACGTTCATTTTCCAAACATGAGCCGCAGGTATAAGCCAAGAATATTGTTGCATGTCTCAAGTTTTACATATCGATTGAGCCTTAAAATCAGACAGAATAGAGCGCGAGCTAGATTAAGTGGAAATCTTACGCTGATCAGAAATTTTGTGATGGCATATTGTCCGCTCTTATAATAAATGATTTATTTTCTGCGCAAATTGTTTTAACAATATTTTGCATAAAAAATAAAGAGAAAAAAAAAGAAAACCGAAAACGAAACATTCTATGAGTTTCGCAGTAACTGATACGACCATTCCAAAAACATTGATTTAACCCGAACACGATGATTCCCGAACCTGACCATGTAAACGATCGTGAAATAATGATTATTATCAAGTGCAACTTTCAGTTAATCGATTTCGTTTTCGTTTTCGCATACAACATATTTAACAGACATGAAAATCTCTCAATTACGGAAAAGATAATAATTTCAATAATGAAACGACGTCACGCCGCCATCTGCCATTTGTTCAAGTACGTATGCGTTCACAAATTCGATTATATGTCATTCTGTTGTGCTCTACTTTGCTGTGATGTAAAGTGTCATGTCCTATCATACGCAAATTTATTCATATAAAATATTAAAATTATTTCATGGTATTATGTGTTCCTTGCATTTGAATAAAAATGTACAGACATCGCTCGCTTAACACGGTACAACATGGTGCAAAATTTGCGACAATTATAACACGGTTTCGATGTAACAAAGTTTGAAAAAACCTAGCGTTCAAATTCCAGAAGAGCTTAAGGTGGGCCCATCTAGATTCAGTATTTATCACACTGAGCTTGTCTATCCATCTGATGTCTGTCCATAATACCTTGTGTTCAACCTACAGGTCGCAATTTTTGAGATACTGTAATGAAACTTTTTACAAAAGCGTGCTTTGACCCAAGGGCAAACTCTATCGAAAATTCGGTTCGGATCGGATCACTTTTTCGGCCACTTACACCTTATTTTTATAAGTCGGTATAAGAAAAAATGTTGTGATTTTTAGTACTCTGGCATTTAAAACTGGTGTGAAAATTTTTGTTTGGCTGTGGCAATGTTTGAACCCCTTGCCATATAACCGTTCCTATGGAAACTGAATATTTATATGGTAAAAAGCTAGCGAATAACAATATTAGGCTTAATGGTACAGGCTATCTAATGGTCGACCTTGCCCGGCTATAATGTTCTTACTAGTTTTTTGTATTATAACGTTGAAAACCACTTTTTTTGGTTGTGCCGCCCATAGCTAAAAGTGCCAAGGCTGCGGATTTGACTATGCTAGCTTTACGCGCTCATATGCTAAGTGACCAATATGGCTTGGTACAAAAAAAATTTTGAGTTGTTCTCCTTGCTTTGTCAATAGTATTGCACAATTGGATTACATAACTAATATAATAATAATAGTAAAAAATTCAATTCAGTTGGGTTCGGTTCATTTCATTTTGGAAAAGTGCTAAGTGAAAGACACACTGATTGTAAATCGTTTTGAGAGAACTATAAAGGTTGTCTGAAAAACATCATCTTTCACGGTGACTATAAAATAATGCAAAATTGACTAACAACTTATTATATATGTATTTGTACTACTTGCATCTTGCTCAAGTTACATATTAGCCTCAATACCTTCACTTAGCCGGTTTCATATCGCTTGCGATTTTTGTTTCAATTAAATTTGCGGTACTTTGATACGCAATACAAAAAGAAAGAAGCCCCGCGATGGAGAGAGAGAGAGAGAGAGATAGAGAGAATTCATTTTTCTTACAGAATAATAAGTAACGTATTTATTAAAATTTGAAAGCGATTACTTTGTGTACAACAATCTGTCTGAATAAAATCTAAAAATTATTTTAGTTGATTTTGAATATTTACAGACTTGTGTCATGGCAAACAGCAACGATCAGCAATTACCACCTCCACGTTAATGTTATTATAAATTTACAGGAAATTATTGACGTTTGACTACCATTATGCTCATCTTCTAATAAAAATGTACATAAACTTTTGTTGAATGACATGGACAAACAATCCATTAATGTTTCTTTTTTTTTTTTTTAATTCAAAATCATTCATATGTAGAAAGAAGAAAAACTTTTCAATTCACACTTTTAAGACAAGTCATTAACATTTTTATAAGAACTTAAACCTTAATTACGTCTATTTATACATATATTTCTACAGTCAAAAAAATAGTTTGGGTAATTTTTTTGTATAATTTCCTAGTCTTTTAATAAAAAATTTCTTTCAATATATACATTGTATAAAACTAAAATTAGATTAATTTAGAAACGCGGTTTAAAAGGTTGCAACTGAGCAAACCGCAATAATTCAGTATTTCTTATAACACTAGGTTATCTATTGAAACACTTTTCTTTCTTCAGATATCGAAGTTTACTTTCTTCTGTTTGATAAATCAGCCGCGAAGCAATGCAATTCAATATTAATTGAACTGAATAAACAAGAACATAGAAACTTATCTCAAACAAAATTACGCCAAATTGCATTAACCGAATAATCTACCGATTTTAGGCGACGTTTGACTGTTTACCATACTTGCTATGGTAAACACTCCTAGTCGACAATGATATCTCTATATACATAAACATTAAGAATTATTCATTTATATATCGTTTTATTAACAAAAAAGGGCCTTTTAGTCATGCTTTTGCAACTAGAATGTACTAAAAGTCAACTCCTTACAGATAAAATATACAAAAAAAAAAGTCGTAATAATAATAATAACAACAATGACAAATAAAAAAACGAAGAATTTTCTCAAGCCCCTTCTTTATAGGGATGCAATTTCATTTTCTTTCATATGGATGCATAATTCTTTCGAGTGTAAGTTTGTTTAACGTACACTCACTTTAAGGTATTGCTTTTGAGGGCACCCGCGCACTTTCAATAAATTATTACCATTGTAAAGCAACAAAAAGTATGATTAATGAACATCAAAATTTACTATCAACGCTTCATGCCTAAGTTATGTTGCAATCGTAAACAAATACAAATATATGGTAGGCATCGTTATACGGTAATGTCCCTCGAAGCGTAATCAACGCGAATATAATAAATTTCTCATTGCGTTTCTCTAATATCTGACAATTCATATGATATGTATACATATATATATGTGGATGTATGTAAACAAGTTGATTAAGGTTAAGGCTATGAGTTCCTTTAAGCTTTGTGTCTGTTATTGGAACTCTCAGTTGCGGCTAAATAGAGAGCTCTTAGTTTATTCCCACAGATCGCGTATGAAAATACCGTAACTAAAATTCGTATTAAGGCGATTATATTTTTGTTGTTTTTCATTGTTGTCTCCCAGGCTTCGATTTCAGTATTCAATCATTTTTGTTTTCTTTTTTTTGATTTATTTCGCTTATAATGATTGACAGTTCTTTCATTCTGTCGCTATTTCTTTCGATAGGATGCTGTGGGTTTATTAAATTTATTAAAAAGTTGATTTTTTTGGAGAAAGCGTCAGTTCAATTGATCAGAAATCAGATCAAAAATAATGATCAGAATAATTGCTGGCACATGAAATTATCACTATGTTGAAAAGATTAACTTTACGCTGAAAGTAGTGAAAAAGTGAACCAAGCCGACTCGTAGGGTCGCACAACTTTGCAACTCGATTGCATCATGCATTAAAGAGCGTGTATATACGTACACCTACGGTCGATTCACTTGAATAAGGGTCATGTTGCCATACGATTCATGCCTATATCGATTCGTTTATCGCTTTCTCTGTATAACCTATAAATTCTTTTTCTTGTATACTTTTTTTTTATAGCTGCGAAGCTGCGATAGCTTTGGAAGGTAATGAAAAACGTTGTTGTTAATAATTTATAAATTATCACATGTGATATGAGTTTGCCATGCCGACCTTTGTTCTTTGTGTAGCAGCGAAACTCATCTCAAAACGGAAATTACTCCCAAAAAGGTTATTTGTGGAAAAAGGTTATTTTCTTCCACTCCTAAACACAGTTTATAGATACAAGATAAATATGATAGACTTCAAGCCATGACTCATGACTGAACCGTGGTATAGGGGATTCGGTCACAACCACCGCATTCGAGTTTACCTTTTTTTGCACTTCGTCCATTAACTTATTAAATGGAATGTGTTTCCCAACTTTTTTTTGTGTTCGTGTTATATTTACTGTGAATTGATTCCTTAATTATTCTGACATTTCGCACCTAATCCGATTTCCGGTTATTTTCAATAATTTTTCATTCAATTCTTTTCAGATAACAATATGAGTCATGCCTTTGCCTTTTTTTACATGAAAATCATTTCATGTAAATACCTTTTAATACAAATTTCTTGACCTCAGAAAAAGTGAATCCGATTATACGGTTAAAATTTGATTTATTTTAATGCAATTAATTAAATGCAGACGATTTTTTTTCTTTTGCATATAATGTTGGCGCTAACCTAACTGGAGCGCTTTTAGCCGACACTCTTGAGCAATTAAATTGACTAACAACTCAAGATGAGGGCCGTAAGCCCTGAAAATACATCTCATGTTATCCCACGGAGGACACGCATTCTTTAATTTGTTGAATTTCTAAAACTTGCTTTCCTTAAACATATTTGCAAACATTGAATAGATTTTGGGAAATATTTGCCGGTAAGAGCTCAAATTATATGCTTTGAATTGCTGTAGAGCCATCTACATCAATATCGTATCCCTTCAGAAGCAGGCTTATGGCAAAATTCATAGAGCAGAAGTCGCTAAACTTTTTCTAACGTTTCTTCTGTGTTTTTAAAGCAATGGCATAACAAGGACCTCTTTTTGAAGAAAGACAATTGTCGGTCGGTGGCAGGGTATTTGAATACTCTGTCGTCAATTTACGTTTGAACTGTGATTCTTAAAATATAAAATCCGTTAAACAATAAGTTTCTAACGCGACATATACCTCTCACCTATCACCACTATTAATGACTCCATATGATCTTCATCTTCGCTCAAAGGAAATGTGAGCGTATCACATGATATTCCGACTATTTTTATAGAGGAGGATAGAGGAAAGAGGAAAGAGGAGTCAAGATGTAGTCGCTTTCAACTCATAATGTCCACTCAGTAGGACGCAATATTTCTTTCTCGATCAATTTCACTAAGGTCGTAGGAATGCTATGATCCAATTCATTTTTAATACAGCTCTCTCTCTCTCTCTCTCTCTCTCTCTCTCTCTCTCTCTTTCTTTCTTGTTAAAAGCCACTTAACATAAAATTACTTTATTTTTTCTTTCATTTATTTTGACTAACATATTTCGTTTAGTGTTTTATATTTTTAATCGATGTTTTTTCTCATTTAAGAAATTTTATAAATTATTTGTGCTCGATAGCTGCATTATTTTTATTTACATAATTTTGCATATTTGCACATTTTTATTTATCCGCTTTGTTTTTAATAGCTAAACATTAATTTTACAAGGCTTGCTTTTATTTACTTCTTTTTCTTCGTTATTATTAATATTACTATTATTATAGTGTAGAAAATGCGAAGTGATTTCACATTCAATAAAGCTCAGAAAAAAATCATAAGCTTCTGGGTCGCTCTCATCTCATCATGGAAATGCTTAATCGCAGGCCTGCGCCATTCAGTAGAATAGTGACATAATTAAATTCTCATTTATTAAGTTTCTAGGGCAAAGTACATCAGTGTACACAATTTCGTTAAAACATGTCAAAAATTACATTAAAAGACATCGGAGAGGAAGGTCATATAGCAAGAATAGGCCAGCTTGAAAGGAATCAGAAAATGATTTTAAAACTATCGGTGTAATACGAAGTGACTCCTTCTGAGTTTTGCATCCAGACAAACTTAATATGCCCAAGTGCCGCAAATGGTCTAAGGTGTAGGGTAAAAATACGAAGTTGAACGGTCCTGTTTATGATGCTGAAAACACAATTTTTCAAAAATGTGATCAAATTATTGCAAGTACCCCTTCCATGAATCAGAGAATGAATGAAAGTCAAGAGCATTTACTTACAACTTTTTCTTGAGAACTTCAACATTCCTATAGGGATTGCAATGCGGAATTATGTTCATAAAGAAGGAGAACGATCCGTACAAAAACTTAAACCAATGGACAATTTATTGTACATCTCCACAAACCGTAGATTGAACCTTGAGGGATTGAAATTTGAAATAGATCCACTATTTTATGAAATAAATTTTATACTGCGATGAAGCTCTGCTTTGCTTAAATAGCTTAGTAAGTAAACAGTTAGTCGCTTGGACCTATTCTATGAAATCAGGTAATACTCCATGACCATAAAGTCAACATTTGTTAGCATAATTAATATTTTCACAAGAGCCAGCCGTTTACATGAAATCGTTATATCGTAGATCACAAGTTTAAGTTTATGAGGTTGTATGCAATAACCGGAAGGATTGAGAATCATTTGCTGAATCTGGACAAGACGCACATAGGGACGGGCAAGAAAGTGATGCTGAATCGATCTAAACTGGCCTGTCCGTCTGCCTATGTTGTTTTCTTATGTTCAACTTACAGGTTGTAATTTTTGAGATAATTTGGTTTGAATTTGTTACACCGACAGTATTGGTCCAAAGGCCTCTTCCCACCTCTCTTACTTTGAAAATTCATTATATGAATAAACGTATTACGCGAAGTCATGAACCGCGTTCCACTATGGTGTTCTTATTTGATTTTAAGCAGAAATGACACTGAACGAGTATTTATTATAAAGTAAGAAGAGAAACGCCATTGCCGTCGTATATGGTACGTAGATTATGTATGACCTTGAAGGATAATTTTATAGAAGAATGTGGGTAATGCAGGTGCTTGCACTGACATCACATTTATATTGCAATGAAATTGGTTTGTTACTTAAGCAAAAAGAAGCGAGTGAATTTAAATAGATTCGCTCACTGACTTGAAGTTAGTCCACCGTGCACAGCCCACACTATTGTCGTTGTTAGATGGTGACTATCCTCACTATGCTCGTGTGCCCTGCATACTTAACTTGCCCATGAGTTTAAAGTAATTTTCGCTTAACAATTGAGAACAACTAATGTAAACTAAAACGTTTTATATTTCTTCGTTATTTTCATTTAGATTTTATTGTTACATTTATTTATCATTTGTCTTGAAAATTACACGGTTTTTATTTTCTTGCACGCTTTAATGCCATAATAGTAATAATAAGATGATCTGTAATCATACGGCAACAATGCATAATTAATTTAATATATTATTATTTCAAAATTAAATTTCGATATAGCGAGTCATTCCAGTGTAAAGACATCTGAACGAAATGGATTTTGTTTTTGTTTTTTTTTTTGTTAAATAAAATCATTTTTTGTTTGGTGAACAAAGCCCTTGTCGTTCCATCTTCATCATATTTTCTTCGGTCTCGAAGAATAAAAATTATGCCGTAGATTTTTTTTTTTTTTTGCTTTCTAAAAAAGAACTTTTCAACTAGTTGTACATAAGCGGCGAGGGTATATACAAATGAGAGCACGACATTGACAAATGTTATTAATTTGAAGGCAAAGTAAAAAAGAGACAAGATTTTCTTCGATTGCGCTTTGTTGCACCAACGAAAAGAACAACAAAAAAAAAGGTTCAAAACACTTATTCCCCGTTATTCTTGAATTAAGCTGGGAATTTTAAAAATTTGAATAAAATTTTTATAAAAGAAATAATAATAAAATTCGCTGAGTACTTGTGTAGGCAAAAAAAGGTTAGCCATTTTATTGTATAATTTCAAGCTAAGGACAATATCAACATAACAGATTTAAAATTTTATATATATTCTTGATTAGCGCGAAAATAGGTCAAATTGACCAAAGACATACAGGGTTGTAAATGAACTTGTGGGCATAATAGACTCGGCCTAATATAAAACTTTTCACTTGCCTTTAAGTTAAGCATGGGAATAGAAAAGATATTTAAAACGTAAAGTGAATGAAGGAAACGAACTACTTCGGACAAATGTTGTGTGACTTTCGTGGATCTCACTACATTTTGCACTGAGCCTGACGTCGCAATCTGGCAGAAAGCACTATAAATGATTTTTCCGGATAAGACTCGTTCTAATCTTCCTTTCTAAGTTTTGAAATGTTTGCTAGATGAACGGACTAAAAATATTCTTTATAGAATCTGCAGCATGAATCTTGTCTGCAATGTTGCAAATCCATTGATCAAATACTTTGAATGAATTATCCTGTAATGGGCTGAGCTTGTGTACATAATTCGTTAAGGAAGTGATGTCATTAATGATATTCATAAATGTCATAAATGTATAGAAAACTAACCATCAAATGCCATTCGTTTATGTTGAAGTCATTAATTCGTCACTTGATCGGCACCGTCGATAACTGGCTAAGAGAAGAACGAAGTATGGTCATCACTAAATCTAGGATATCAATTCTCCACAGTGATATTATGCAGACGAGCTTTCGTTTATGGCATTTTCTCCGATCAATTGAATTTTTATAGATTTCAGTTAGAGAGACACATGAAGAGAGAGAGAGAGAGAGAGAGAGATACTCTGCTTAAAAACAAAAGAAAATACATTGCCTTTTCGATACGATACGATATGTCCGCCTACGTATACAAAGTTGTTTTCTGTTTGTCTGTTAGCTTAAAATCTGGAATAGCTATATTAGCTTGATTTGAATTTACAGTTGAAGGGATTTGTTCTATACTTTCACTTTAAACAATTTGTCCGAGATAATCTTCCTTCTTATTATCAACTAGTAATTTTAATAATAATCCCAGCTTTTAAGTGTTTCTTTTTTTTTTTTTTTTTTTTACACAATGGCATTCGATGTCTGTTTTTAGCATTAATTATTAAAATTATTATTTACAAAAATTTTCTTTTAAGTCTTTTATAAAAAATCATACAATCAATAAAATTTAATAATAATGAAATTATACTAAAGAAAAAAAAACGCTTGATTTGTCTTCAGAAGACGCGCTTAAAGTGTAAAATGTAAACTTCATACATACCTATTCAAATTTATTTAACAAAGGAAAAATATTTTTCATCTGAAGTGTTTTTTGTTTTCGTTTCGTTTTTTTTTGCCTTTTTATGTTATTATTATTATTATTATTAAAAATTAAATTCGTTTGCCTTTTTTTTCATTAGAGTGTAAACCTTACAAAACTAATGTCTATAATTATCGTCTAAGCGAATACGTTTTCTTTGGCCAGGATTCTCACCCATATCCAAACTTTCATTATCACTATCCATCGGTTCGCTGCATTCACCATCGTTATCGCCACCCATATCGTCTTGCTTACGTTTTGCTGTAGCCATTTCGGCCGCATGTCGTTTGCGCCATTTGGTGCGACGATTTTGAAACCAAACCTTTATTATAGTAATAGAGAACAAGGAAAAATTTATATTCTTAACATAAGATTTTATCCCACAATTTAATTAAAAAATTTCTTTAAATTCAATTATAATTTATTCAACCTCTTCGACAATATGTGCAAATCATAACCACATTAAATCGGTGGTTTCTCTTTACGGTCATAGCAGTGAATATATGTTTTAGGTGTTTAATATATAAATATATAAAAAGAAAACAAAACAAAAAGAGTAATATACGGTTGCCACCCTCCACACGACGAAAATCTCATCAACGCCAGTTAAACCCCAATTAAGAATAAATAAAACATTCAGACTCTTAGCGGCATAAGCATAAGCAGAACTGGGACAACTGAAACAACCATGACTAATACCTTTTACGGTTAACGGGGACTTCTATGGCCATAATAATCCAGACCGAGCTGCAACATATGTTGCCGTATATATGCTCTCGCATGTGAAGGGTACTGCCTCTCCATAAATCATCGTACGAAAGTAAATTTTGTTGCAAAATTTCCTTTCTGTCGTCTTTAAAACTCTATAAAGAAGTAAGTTTAGAATAAGCACTTATTGCTATCATTGTCAATGTGTATTGCCACGTGCATACCTTAGCGCATTTCCTTGTCCAATATTTTTGGTAATAAGATCCGATTGGTCAACGTAAAGAAGTCTTTATCTATCTTTAACATTTGATCCTAAAAATATTCCGCCTTCAAATTTCTAGGCGATATCCTCCTTTCTACGAACGGGGAAATGCTTACCACAGATACTGCACAGTTGGGCAGACGGCCAGATGGACAGACAAACAGACAGACATTCTTAGATGAATTCCGAATTTGGAACTGTTCAAAAATTTATTTACTTTATGGGGTGTTTGCAGCTTACCTCTGCGCGTCGTAAAAATGAAATTATGACACACTATGTAATTGAGCAGGCCTGGCCAATTCTTTCCGGTTTTGTGGAGGTATTAGCCTATCGTCCATAAAATATCCGTCCTCTAGACATGTTTTCCGACCGATTTGGCTCATTTTCAATAGCAGCCCGCGTACAAGATCTTCCAATTTTTCGACTATATAAAGCCGATAGCTTCATTTTTCGGCCAGAAGAATCTTTAGAATAGATACTACAGAGACGAACAGACGGGCAAAGGGACATTCTTAAATCGATTCGGAATTCGGGTCTTTGAAATTGCCTTTTGACAATCTGCGTTGCAAACGTCTTGACAAAATCAATCTATGCCTCTTCCTTCGATGCTGGGAAAAAAAATACATATAAATTGTTGGCAAAGCCAAATAAATAATTGTAGCCGACACCAAATCGGTAGTAAAGAAATATGTTTGTTGTCGCGGGCATACGAATTTTCAGAAGAGGAGCCTTGAAAATCTGCTAAAAGGAAGAAGTGTCGAAAACGAAGAGGTAGAGAAAAAAAAAGAAAACGAACAAGAACAACAAAACGTTGCGAGACGAAGCAAAAAGACAAAGAAATGAAATTTTAGATTAAAGAACTGAGAATTTTACATATCATCTTAAGGTTGGAGAAGATGCGCTCCTTCATAGCAAGTGAACAGTCCTTGCGTTCTTGTAATTGCATAAAATATGAAAAATGAAGTAATGATTTGGATTTCGTGTCACTTAACCCATTTTACTTTATTATTTGAACGTTTAAGATCGGAGGAAAACGTTTTGAATTCTCACCTTCTTCTATATATGCTTCGAAAACATTCTTTCGAATTATAATTGAAAATGATGTCTCTAGAACACACAATGTGTTTTCTTTTTGGCCCTACTTTGGTTTTGGTGTCTTTCAATGTAAAAAAGTGAAAAATTTTTTTGTATTAATTTTCCATCATTCGACAACAATCATAATACACGTAGATGGCACAAGTATGTATCGTGCCATTCTGCACCAAAATAAGTGGGTGTTAAGCTTTTTTGTTACACACTCGGTTGTTGTCCGTCCCTTTGCTTAATACATGAAGTAAACAGCTTCATCATTATATTATCCGTACAATGTCCTGCATACTGTATAAATATAAGCAAATGTTTGCTTATGCTTATGTATGCGTTTATATGTCTGAGTTATGCATTCCCTCTTAAAAAGTCGCAGCTGTTACCGGAAAATAATGACCATGAAAAGCATCCTTAATGATGCCAACTAATGGTCTTTATAACATATAAAGATAATTCCAACACAGAACACAGTTGACTCTATCTCACATACCAAGCGAAGGCAAATGGACTTTGTTCGTGTTGTCTCTGTGTGTAGACATACTCTGCATAGTTTGCCTTTTGTTCGTACAGGAGAATATTCTTTGGGCCGAACTCTATTTTGTTCTTCTATTTTGTCTTTTTTTTTTTGTTTTTTTTCTTGTTTGCTGCTGCTGTTCTGTTGTTGTTATCATTTGTTAGAGTTAAAGATTTTTGCATTGTAAGACTTTGTATTAATGTTTGCTATTATTATGAGTTTTATTTTTTTTTAATTTTTTCTTTTTGCTCCAACCCAGTATTACACATGTTGCACTACACCGCACACTACGCCGTTATATACATGCAAACATGAACTTATTTGTTTACCATAATTTTTATGTTTCAAACCGAAAATATTAGTAAAGTAGTTGGGGCCAGTGGAAAAAGTCAGTCGAATGAAATTAAAACAAAATTTAATTGTTTTTTTATTGTAATAATGTTTTGGTTGTTATAGGTAAATACAAACACACATATTGCAAATGTAACATGCATGTTCAACATAAACGTGCAAATGAAGTTGTAAATCATGACAATGGTAACCACACGAACGTATTCTAATGTTTAGCTACCGGAGCAAAAAATTAGCCAATGGAACATTAAAGACTTGTGCAACATCAGGACCAGCATAAATGAAAATTATCTAAGTGAACCGCTCGCCCTTCCTCGGAAGATTGCAGTGATTTTTATCATTATCACTCCGAAGCCGTTTATAAAGAACATTTCAGTTTTTGGGTGATTTAATTGGAGTTTTGAGCCTACAAAATGCTGAAGAGGGGAGGAGAGGGTTCAAAAATAAAACGAGTCCATCTCACTTCTCATTGATTTTTGCCGCAAACGATAAAAATTTGTAAATATTTTTTACATCACGATTTGCTTAATTTGACGTCACATGGCGAGTTGTCGTACTGTCGTGTTGTCGACTTGACTCAAACCGTTGTCAGGATATTAGGATTGGCATTCTTAAACCAAAAGATATGGGCTGTGCCAAACTATCTCGAAAACTGCTATCTGTAAGTGGAAGGCGAAAGATCGTGTACAGGTATTGTAGGATGAACGGACTTGCTAAAATCGTTTCAGGAATTTGTTCGAAATAGGCTGATATATGAAAAAGTGGATTGACTTCTCTGGGCCAAATCCTGCGGGATGTTTAATTTTTTTTGAAGGAAGAAAGCAGGGGTAAAAACGTTCTTTAAATATTGGTTCAAATATCAGGAAGTTTGGGAGTTCGGTACAAGAATTCTCCCGCTTCACTTTTCCAGACACTTATACAGTTAATATATGAAACGTGAGATAATGACAATGACGCTGCATCATCTCTTTTATTTGAATAACTGGATTGACTAAAAGCTTTCGATGTATTGTTTTCAAAATTTAATTTCCGTTTATAGTTTACCAGGCGTACAACTTACATGTTTCTATTATAGAAAATTTGAGATTAGGGGCCGAGAAAAGACGAAAGGACGAGTGAATATACCAGATACTAATAAACTTATCCTGATGTTTGCGGCATTTTTTTGTGAATATAAAAAGCTACACTAAACGTTATAATGTACTTTAAATATGTGGACGTATGCTGCATAAGCTGCGGCCAAGTGACGATAAATGAAAATTTTATTAAAGGTTTTTTGCCTGAGTATATGTTCATAAAAGTTATTACAGACACAGAATCGATGCAAAAGTTTACATTTTTAAGAACACAACGATAGCAGGATTCACGCAGGATTCAAGCGTTTCGTTTTTCCTTTTTCTCCCTTTGAGGAAACACCTTTGCTTGCCTATAAGTAACTATTAATGATGACATCCAAAGCAAGATCATCATCTTTTTTCTATGAGATTGTGTTTTGTTTTCTTTTTTTTTGTAAATCTGCTAAAAGCCATATACCATAAGCCATCAAATAAGCTTATAAATAATTCTTAAAAAGTATAAAACCCTCGTATAATATATCAATAAAATCGAAAAACTCGAAATCAAGAAGAGTAAAAAAGTACCACCCAAGCGAATAGTAAGTGAATTTATGACATCAAAATGTCAAAATCAATCAAATGAAAACTGGGAAGGCATCGATTGTATACGCTCTGGAAATTTACGATACATTGCCTTTGCACGTTAAAAAAGATTTAAGAAACTAAAAATAAAAAAGGAGACACAATGTACTACAAGATCGACAAAGCAATCAACCTGAATATATATAATATATGTGGAAATCTATTGGAAAATATATGGTCGATTGGGGTACCAATGAAATTTATACGAAAACGTAAACGCGCAACAAATCAAGTGAGAAAATAATCGAACCGAGAAAGAAAGGCAAATAAAAGTCGTGTCTGACGTTACTCAACATGAAGTCCAAGGAGCCGGGGAAAAGAATAAAAGAAATATAGCATGAAATAGCATGACCAGCAACACGGTCTTAAATTAAAAATCTTTGCAATTGAGAGCAGATTTTATATACATTCACATAAGCAAACACGCATATACTCAAATACATTCCTATATATGTGAACACACGCGTTTATGCAAATAAACATAAAGAAAGAAACGATATGAGCCACAACGTATAAAATGTCGATGGGTGTTGGACAGAACATGGTTGTTTGGTTACCCTCGCTAAACAATGAAACAACACGTCAGGTGGTATGAAATAAAACAACAACAATAACAAGAACATAAAAAATTTATATAGTTTTACAACTCTCACAGTAGATTTATTTATATGTATTCTTATGCATGCATGCATATAACGTTTATAACGTTTATACGTAGATATGAATTTATTGTATATCCATAGTACACAACTTAAAATAGATTCTACGAGTTTTTTTTCTTTTCGGTTTTTTACGTGTCCCGCAAGCAGGGAATACGAGGGGAAAACAATATTTAAACAACAAGAATAACAACATCACTAACACAAGTTGATATATTGAACATTTATTCGTTTTCAACTATCAGTATAACCGACCAGCCAACCGACATCAATACCAATACCATTGAAGAGACAAGATAAAAGAGCAAAAAAGAAAAAAAAGAAAAAGAAGAAAAGAAGTATTAAGACAGTTTTTACAACTTTTTAAACCGTTCTTTTTTTAGTTTTTATATTTTTGTTCTTATTTCTCTTCATAGAAATTTGTCTTCGGATGATATGTAAAGAAGGATAAAATTAGAGATCTTTAAGGGGTTTATGTGTACATGTATATATAGGCATCTACAAATATATATATATATTTATGTATTCATGTATATATTTATGCATGTGTGTATGTATTTAGGTGCATTTGTGTTAAATTTCGAACCATAAATTAATTTTATAGCATATTTGATGGTTTCGCATGATTACGATTTGTACCATCATTGCCTAACTGCCGGACTGGGCCTAAGCTCGTATTCATCTCTAAATGATTTATTAGACCCACACTCATACAGCAACATTATTAACGCGCAAAATGATTCTCCATTTTTGCTTATATACATATTCTCATTATTGATTAATTGTTTAATTTATTGACAAGACTAACAAATCGAAATTTAATTTAATTTTGTTTGTGTGTGTAAATTTTAAAAGTTTTCTTAAGCCTTATCTGTGCACGTGTTTTTATAATGAACCCTACCACGATGAGCCTGACAGGCTCACACTCAGAACGGAATCCGGTGTCTTGGATAGGAACATGTTTCTAGTTCAAATTTATTTATGTATATAAAAGCATTTATCTATATAAAAGCATAAAACATTATATACACAGGTCATATATTTATACCATACATCACTTGTGGTACACGGTATATTAACTTTGTGTGAACGTATGTAACACGCGGAAGCGCCTAAGCAAACCCACCTTCCATTATACCGATCGTATCAGAATCATTTTCTAAATCGATCCAAGCCTGCCTGTTTGTCTGTCTGTCCGTCTTGTAGCAAAATTTGGTACGCAGACATATTTTGGCCCATGTACAAATATTATTGAAAATGGTTCGGATTGGTCCGCTTTTTCGACCCATATAACGACCTATTTCGAGAAGTCAAAAAATTGCAATTTTCAAAATTTTTCGACGAAAGTGGTTGAGCGATAGGATTTTTGCGTTCGAAATTGGTACGAAAACTTCGAACCGGCTGGAGCAGTTTTTGAACCTCCTCTCATATAATGAAATCCCATGTTCCCATGACAAAAAGGTTAAATTTTCAATGTTTCATGATGAAAATCAGGTCGCAACAGGAATTGATCCTTTGTGGGGCAGAGAAGTTGAAATTTTAAGATTTTATGGTAAAAATTGATCCATAAGAGTAGTATTATATAAAAATCCAGTCTTACGGAAAGTAAGTCTTTGTTTTGCAAACAGTAAGTTCCTATAAAAACAGGGTATAATTTTTGTGTTCTATGATAAAAATAAGAATTGTATTAGACAATGTGATATAGTGTATTTAATAGCCCGACTATAATGTTTTCACATGTTTTTAATTTCGGTTTGTGTGTAGAAAAATAAAAATATCTTCAAGAATAAAACGTATAGGAAAATTATACTCACCTGTGACGGAACCTATTATCCTAACAAAGATTGAAAAAGCGACGAAAAAATTAAATTTTTATACTCTATAATATTGGATGGGCGTGGCCTATTATTTCGATTTTTGTATTATAAACACGTGTCTCTTATGGTTTATAACGAAAAGACCAAAAACCCACGAGTGCAGAGATATTTTCAGTTGCTGTTGCCGTGCAGGCGTGCCCTTTAACTGATTTAGCTCATTCTCTATTTCCATACTGCAACTTGGATGAGAGAATATTCAATACTTTTGTCAAATTTTAAAGTCTGCTTACAACAGACATAAACTTTGGTTCAATTCATGGCTGGTAAAGAAATTACTAAACGTGATACTGCAGTTACGGTTTTGAAATGGCCTGCGCAGCTCTTTAACGAGCCTCTGTCCCAAACCATGGGTCGATTGGATGCTTCTCGGCATAGATACGAGATTCTTTTCTGATTGTGAGCCCATGAGGCTCATCGTAACAGGATTCGTTAGTAAAACGAAGAGGGGCAATTTTGACATTTTTTTGACTAACTCTAACCCACATATTTCTCTCACACATATTTCTTTTAAGTGTAATTATTAATTTAAAGCAAAATCAAAAAAGAAATTTTTGGAAATGCAAGGTAAGCTCAAGTTCCAATGAGCTTTAAATGCTTAAGATGCGTAGGTTAGGGTTGACAAGGTATTATAAATAAATAATTGAGAACTATATTTTCCCACCGGTGTCCTTATTAGTTTAATAACTCTCCAACGGAACGTCGTCAGTATATCCATACAGCTCTCAGGATATACATGATATACATTGGAAACATAGAAGTCTATGCTACTCGGTCAAGAAAATTTGTAATACGGCACATATTGTAACTTTACTTCACACACTAGATGATGACACTAGATGATGATTTTGAGTTCATAATTGGAGAACATTGAAGAACATATCGCGCTCAAGTCTTTAATAAAGGAAACCGTGAGCTATTTAGCTACGCTAATACAAAGATTGTGAAATTACCGATGTGTTGAGATGGGAATGAGCTACGTTCGCGGAAGGTAGACTTCAAACAAGGCCTACCATTAAGTACCGGTCACCATTTCGATTAATGCACTTACTCATATAACTACTTTTCACATTAAGGTTTTTTATGAGAAGTGGCCGGACAAGTGGCTCGATCTGAACCATATCCAAAAGCGCCCGTCTCCGGCCCAAAACGTGTCGATGTATCAAATTTCATCAATATGTCTTGAAAACTCGGATTTGTGGGATTTGAACACAAAAATACAAGACCAGCTAACGAACAGACGGGCAGACAATCGATCGGTATAATAAAAGAGGGGTCTATGTCAAGTCCTCCTAAGTGTTGCATAAATCCGCACTAACTTAATACAGCCTTGCACAACCAATGGCGCAGGGTACAAGAATAAATTTTGCATCGATGGATTATTGCCCAAAACGTTCAACAAATTCGAATACAAGATCAGCTTTTGTTTAATATACGTCATTTCAAATGTTTGAAGCTAAAAGATCAATTGCCACCGAACGGCATTATATGAATTCATTACGAGCAAATTGTCGGATTTATTCATGCGCGCAATACATCAATCAACTGGTAGCCAAATACATGAAAGACATATATTATGGACACGGATACATAACGTATGTATTTATGTAAAGAAAAAATTATTTGAAAATATTTCTCATCTATTATTCATTAAATCTCTTCTCCCCGAATATTCTGCAAGAACACAAAAATCGCAGAAATCACAGAAATTTTATCATTTATAACATATTTAATGAAGTTAATCGTAGTAACAACAAGAACAATGATAACGTACATAAATGAATAAATACGTAACATAACAGACACAAGCAAAACATACAAAAATTACAAATTGACGCCTACAGTTTATGCTACACTATATCACAACATCATCTCAGGCCACGTGATGATAAAACAGACGAACACAAAATAATGCAAATGGTCGTTTTATCACAGCATTAAACAACAACAACAATAACAACAACTAGAGTATTCAAGTTGTAGACAAATGCGCTTATTCGGAGAGTAAATGAGTAAAAAAATATGTTTGTGTTTGTAAGACACGGAAAGCAAAGAGAAAAAAATCTAACGAAAAAAAAGTGAATATACGAGACATGTTTTAGTTAAACGTGTCGTCACATTGGTTGCAATGTTTGTATATATACGCTCACGCACACGCACACGCACACGCGCACACACACACACGCATTCGCATAAGGTATATAGGCATAGGCATACGCGCAAATGCACACACATAATAATTTATGCTTATGATGAGTAAAATGATTAATTACCAAAGAATGAGGCAAAATGTACTTGAATTCATCATCTACACAAAATGAAATGAAAGGAAATGAAATGTGAAAGAGCCACATTCTCTCGGCTCATAAAATTTACCCCCATAATGGACGGCAAACAGTCGACAAATGGTCGGCAGTTTGTAAATGTTATGTTTTTCTAGTATGAATATGCGTTCGTGACTCAGGATTATGCAATTCTCTCATCTCTCATCATCATATATACGTACTTATGTGTAATCATCAAACATATGTATTTCTATATGTGAACGAATGTTACATATTCTCTTCATACATATTCAATTAGTTCGTATAAATGTTGTTTATATATACATATATATGTTAGCCCGTGTATTTTTGAGTGTGTGCGTGTCGGCTTGTCTATGGACAACATCATTGCGTCAGATGATGAATGATGGATTTTAAGAGTCTTAGAGTATCATAGATAGATGATGGGTGAAAGACACACTGAGTGGAAAAAAACAAAAAAAAAAAATGCGAATGAAAGAGATGAAAGAGAATATTGGAGAAAGAAAGAAATGGGAAGTCGATTTGGATGACAGTATGCAAATTGACAATAACAATAATAAATTGTATAAAATTGTACTCACACACTCATACATGCAAATACGCATTCACATATAGTTTATATTGTCGTTCTTACTGTAACACTTTGTATGTGTGTTTTTATGGACAACACGACAAAATGCAAATTAGTTTACTATAAAACATTTGTAATGTTTGCAAAGACTGTGATTAAATTTTAAGGGGGAAAATTGTAAATTGCTTGCAACATTATATGTACAAGAGTGTACAGGCACGCATGCATGCATGCATACATACATACGTACATATATATACAAAGAATTGAATATATACACTTGTATATAATAAACTCATATCATCGGTTGTATAGTAAACCCATTTACGTATGTTTTCATACATCTCCACGTATGCGTAAGTGATACATTATTAGTCCTTAGTAAGTGTTGCACTTGACAGTTGTAATTACAACAAGTTATCTTAATTGAATTTTTGACATGAGAAATTATGACAGAAAACAGATATATATATATATATATATATATATGAACGCAGTATATATCGTATATATATATATGTATATATATTTTTTTTTTGTATACAGATTTATATATGTACATGCATTTTTTACGGCAACAATGTTTTTTTTGGTTGTTCTCTCCACTGGGTACCAAAAATAATTTAAATTCCAAAAATCAAATCAATAAAAAATGTATCAATTTTTAAAAAAATCTAAAAATCGTTCTTCCCCCAACTCTATCTGCAAATAATGCCAAAACAAATGATACAACAACAGCTTTATAAGATTACACAGTACACGTGCTTCGAACGTAAAGAAGCGGGAAAATTTATACCCTCACCGCCACATGTTTACAACAAATTTGATGACAAAAGGATTTGCGTTTTTATTGTTCCTTTTTTCAAATTTAAAATTTTAAATCTCTTTTAGTCGCGTTCTCTAAGCCCACGCACACTTCATTCAATTCGTTTTTTAGTTTTCATTTGATTTCTAAGCCTTCGTAATTAAAATGCAAATTTTCTTCTTTTTTTTTGGCTCTGTTTCAGTTTGGTCTTTTTTGTTTTGGCTATATGTTATTGTTTGTCTTCTTACCTTCACTTGTGATTCGGTCATTCCTAAGGCATAGGCTAATTTAGCTCTTTCTGGTCCGGCCAGATATTTGGTTTGCTCAAATGTCTTTTCCAAGGCAAATATTTGTTGGCCACTAAATGTTGGGCGAGTATGCTTCTTTTTTCCATCCTTGTCGTTCGCTTGATGGTGCTGATGGGATTGCGATAAATTGGCGGACACTAAGAAGAACAAAATATAACAAAATAAACGACTTATTGTAAAAAATCAAAGCACACGATAATTACTAAGTTAATTTAATCTTATCACAGCCTTCGACTGCTGAGGAAAACATTACAAAAATTGATGACAATCCGAGATTCTCCATTCGCCCGTAAATTACCTTATGACGTAAGTTAAACGGAAAACTTCGCCCGAATTCCGATTAAAGAGAATATAAAGGAAACCGGCTTCGGCTTTTTTATCGCAAGCCATTCGAATATCGTTTAAGGTAAATACAACTCTTGGGCTAGATATTAATTGATCTAATAGCTTAAGTTTTCAGTTTCAATATGACTAGCACGGATTTTGAATAGTAGGCGAGGCGGTCGAGATCGTCCTACGCTGAAATTATTTTCACTGTTCTTATCGATTGCCGAGAACGAGAGCTTAAAAAAATCAATGAAAATATCTCTGATGCTAAGCATGTTTTTACATACAGGTCGCGTCACCCGAAAGGGACTCTTAACCTTCTTTTTTCTTTGATTGCTAAAAAAAAAAAGAAAAAGCCGATGACAGCAACAACAAAGTTTAATATTTTCCTTTTACGATTTTAGTTGAGCATCAAGTGACAGGTTTCGCTTTTTCTCATTTTCATATCAAGCGCAAAGTTTTGGAAAAATTGAAAAGTTTTTTTTCATAAGCCTGTTAACAATTCAAACTTTTATCATCAACATAAAAATGTACAGAATGATGTCAACTATGAATTAATGTCCTGTGACAGTCATAACATGTAAAAGACGGGCGCTTTGTCATTATAATTGAAAGGATATGAAAAATTAATAAAAAAAAACAAAAAAAACTTTCCAAAACACATGGTTCAGATCGAATCTCGTATATCCCCCACTCTTGTCTTTTTTAATTTTTTGGTTTTATTGCATCACTGTAGAACGAGGGCACACTTGCAACAACTTGCAACTTGCAACTTTGTTTGCTGGACCCTGAATTAGTCATGAAAGATCAAATTCTAAGATTTTTAGTTGATTTACTACATGGTTATCTATCCTATTAGCCTTTCGCTCTCATTTAATTCTAGAATTTCATGATTACGTCAATTAAGATAGAAAGTGGGACAGAAATAGGACATGTATATCCGTAAGCGACGATTATAGATCAAATTAAACGATATTCGTACCTATACTACCTGACCATCTCCCTTTAAATAAGCGAAATAATTGGTTCCTATTTGGACGCATACACATATACAAAAACGTATCAAACTTAAAAAACCCAAGAAAAAGAAAGAATACATACTGCTTTGGCCGAGTCCTTCGTGTCTATCATTTTTATCTTGAAAATAAATAAGAAAATTATATTCAATTGTAGTCGAAACTTTTACGCCCATCACTTTTATTTTATCTTGAAAAAATCAAAAAAACGAAAAAGAAAAAATTAAATTTTGATGCCTTATAATATTGGGTGGGCTTAGTTGGTTTTTACCCTTTTGTGGGAATTTTTACGCGTGAATTCTTATTGTAGATCTGTTGGCTTAAGCGTAGTGAGGAAAATGCCCCGAAAGTAAAGAAGTTTTCTATTTAGATTATTCGTGTCTTATGATGATTCGACCCATTCTGGAAGACTTGTCATGCTTTTGCCAAATTTAAACCTGAACTTTTCATATTTGAGACGAGGGGAAGGTTTACGAAGATCTCTGAAGCCTCCATCTGGATGTTGTAATCCCCATCCCTCGGTGATCGATATAACAAAGCATTTCATCATTTAAGTATTGGTAAATGATAGGCGTAATGTGCTATGTAAGCAACAGCATACTCTTGTCCAACCGGTACATAAAATATATTCCAATGGAACTTTTACTTAATTTTATCGCACTCGATGTTTATTATATAAAAGACTTGATGTGTAGCATAAAGTATAGAGACAAACATAGGACAGAAAAGGTGTGAAATTAGTATACACACACGCACACATTCATCCTATAATGAGACATTTATTATACAAACTGAGAGATAGATTTGTATTTTCAGACTTCTTCCAACGGTTTGATTCAGTGGTTGAATGTGGGCCGAGCTTTATGATTTGTAGCTTGGGCTGAAAGGCGGAAGAGCCTACAACTTGAAATTCTAAAAAATAAAAATATGTTAGCGGACTGTACTACACTAAATTGTCTTTGTCTTGTGCATAAAACTTATCAATAATATATGTACGCCATCTATAGGGCTTATAAAAACGAAGCAATGGATAATAGAAGGATGAGAGAAACTTTTGTAAATTAGACATTTATTAATTGTGTATGCGGTTGTTTCCTCTTTTTCCTTAAAATCGAACACAATACAACGAGCACAACACAGCACAGATTCGTTGCACAGCTGTTGAGCATTAACTGGAAAATTTTTAAGTTTGAAATAATAGATGAGGACTTGCTGCTGCATTGTCCCTTGTATGTAAAACTTTTAAGTGAAAACCAAGTTGTCTGTCTTCTAATAAATGCTGTTGTGCTGCAAGGGTATATTAAGTTTATATAAATGTATGTAACACCCGGAAAGATTTGAAATAGAGCAACCTTTTATTGTACCGATCGATTCAGAAGCACTTTCTGAATGGTTTTAAGCCTGGCTGCCTGTCTGTCCGTTTTGTTCTATTCAGCCTATAGGCTGTAATTTCTGAGATTAGTTGATGAAATTCGGTGCACTGGCGTGTTTCGGCCACTTCTCAGAATAACTGTAGGGTGATATAGGGTGTGGAATTGTGCGCCGTAGTCCGCTATACTGTTTTCGATTGTTATTTTTGGTTTTATTTTTATTTATTTGTTTATTTACCTTTTTCCCAAAATCATTTATTTTACATTTAGATTTGCTATCTTTAGAGAAATAAATCTTTAATGATTACAAACTAATTTTAGTTAATTTTCTTGTTTCCTGATTTATTGTAAATATTTTATGTAAAACATAAGAGCTTGAGCAACGGCATAAGTGGACAAAATTAATTGAATTGTTCGGGGACAAATTAAAACGATAAACCGAAATTAAAGCAAAGCAAATTGACCGCAAATTAATTTACAGTGGCATAGAACCTCCCTCCAATCCCAATACGATCATCATCATTTTCATCATTATCATTATCTTCAGCGTTATCGTCATCAGCGGTACCGTCAATATTATTATCGTCGTCGTCACTACACCTTCAAGAATGCTTCTCTTCTAGAGAGGTAGAATTAAATGCTAAAACCGCATTCGGGCAAACATTTAAACCATCCCGCTTGCTTTCTTCTACTTGAAGCCAAAGCAAATGGGTAATAAAGGCATTAAGCCAATAAAAGGCTATTATAACAAACAAAACGCCCCCCTTAGGAAATGGTACTTAACTGCTTGCTGCACATGAAAAGCGGCAATTTATACAATACATATAAACGTGATGGGTTCGTTTCTACTACGACATGACGTACGTTAGTGTATGCGATATAGTCTACTTAAATACTTGATGTCACCCTATTATAAAATTTTGTTATTCTCCGAATTCCGCTGCTAATTATATGAGAAATGTGTTTCTGTATATTTATATACATATGTGCGTGTGCGTGTGTGTGTGCTTCATTTTTTTTGTTTTTTTTTTAATTCGTAATACTTCCTCCCCAATAGCCGCCTATGTTTATCTCCCCTTTATCCTAATGATTTTAAGGTAGTTTAGTATTTGTCCTCAACCATGTCGTCAACAGTTTTCGTAGGCATTATAAAGTCAGCATAAAATGTGTTTACGGCCATTTAACCATTTTGGGTTTTGATAGATTGTGTTTCATATAACGAGACGCGGAGAGAGTGAGGACCAAATAAAGAACGAGAACGAGAATGAGGGAGAGAGAGAGAGAGAGAAAGAGAGATAGCGGGACAATAATGAAAATGAGAAGCATTACTACGAAGATAATAATGATTGCGGTCTTAGTGGTAGTAGTCTGCGTTTAAGGGTTGTTTGTTGTTAATAAATTGTTTTGCTAAAGTTGTTGGTGTACCTTCTCACTTTTTTTTCTTCCTCTTTTGTTAGCGAATCCCTTAATGACCCTTTTGGGTGAAAACTGTAAATGTGAAGCTTGTTTTTGTTGTGCTAACATAAATTTTTTAAAATATTAATTTTGCGAGAAAATGCTAATCAAACAACTATTTTCAATGGGCTTTTTACTATCGCATATCTCGCCTTATTTAGGTTAGTGGAACGTACATCGAATGGGGAAGAAATAGAGAGCATTAATCTATAATTCTCGAATAGAAACTCAGGTTTTATTCAATTAGTTCAATAATTTAAATGAAATGAACTTTTTTTCCTTGCCATTACGCAGTCATAGCAATAGCAACTAAATAGTTCAGTTTAATTAAGTTTTAACAGAATTAACGTATATTCACATTACAAGTGATATTGAATGTCTATCTCGCCAGTCGCCATGGTAAAGGTATGAAAATCGTCTGGTATTTGTTAATAATGAGTCGGGTGGGGATTGAAGCGCCTTTAAGAATTGTCTTAGTATGTTTAGTACCTTTCTAGTCTTCAATCGATGCCTGGCAAAGAACAGCAATTACTCTTCGAAATACATATAAAGGTTCGAATAATTTCTAAGGCTTCTTTAGAGTCTTGTCTCGCTATAACAACGCTTTTCAAATTGCTTAAGGGGCGCAGGAATAGACCAGGAGGGAGGCCAATTGACGAAGAGAGATATATTCATATTCACATCGATTGATAATTTCTCTTCTATTAAAATGATATATATTTTATAAGATTAACCATGCCTTCTTCTCACCGTAATGTAAGCTTCTCGATGGTAATTATAAAAATATATGCAGTGAGCGATAAAACCTTATCTTATTTGGATCACCCCAGCGCCTTGCATCAAATATGAAATTGGGTTATCAAAAAAGTAATTTGTAGTTAATAATATCGCTGACTTTAGCAAGTCCCTTCTGTTTTTTACCGTTTCTGGCAAAGAAATCATTTTAAGCTCTAAAAAAATAAAAACTTTTTTTGAAAATTAACTTTATTGTAAAGAGAACAGTTCACAAGTCATATTAATAAGTGTCGCAGGTCGCGCGAGATCTTAATAGTGTATTTGTATGCAGTAGAAACTATCAACTTGGCTCACCAATTTTGACTTCACAAATGCACTACATGGTAGTGCAGATTTAAATATTTTTAGTGACGAACTGGGGTTGAACCATCTACCCTTAGGTTTGAACCAGCTTAGAGTGCCTGTGACTTGTTGGTGAAGTTTGATATTGGTAAATCGCAAAGGGCAAAGGTTAGACAAGTGGAGTACTCTCATAAAGTGCATGAAGAAAAAAAATAAGGACATTTGCGAGCTTGCTTCTTTTCTCGCCACAAATCTGAGCCTAATCGCACTGGGTCGAAAATGATAATCGCAAAGGTTCAGCGCCATACTTCAATAAGGGTGAGCCACTCGAAAGGATAATATTCATCAAAAGAACCTGATGGCGAATCTTTGGTAGCCTAGCGCAGATGAGAGTCATTACGATGCCATGAACCTAAACACGCACTACCACACAGTAGAAATATGGCACACAGTAACTGAACGAAATGGTGATATCTAACATAGTTCATATACAATATATAATATAGAATGTGGTAAATAATACATATGGAATAACCAATCAGGGAAACCGTTAAAATTATTTGTCTTTACAGTTCATTAGTAAGTGAAAATAAGCCACAACGCTTGCAGTTATAGATGTTAGAATTAGCTAAATGCGTTTAAAGTCCGTGATGTCATATGGCAAGTTATTAATCGCTTCAATGTATAGCTTAATTTCCGGTCGGATGCGATTTTCTAACAGGGCTAGACTAATACCAGCCTTACTGTGAAAAGAAATTTACGCAATGAAGCCGAAGGATATCTTAGCGTCTGTTAGTTAATCATTGGGGCTGATTTTCTTGTGACGTTGCAAAAGTGCACTCTGTTATCTTCTCTTTAAGCCTGTTCGTTAACCTTAAAGAAATGTCTTTAAATTTTCTTTTGAAAAATTTCAATTTCAAGTAACTTGTCTTATGACATAATGACGTAAATCAAAATAATATTGAGAGTTGTAGCTTAAATTACATTACCTATTGCCTATTATCGTAAAGCAACATCGTAACTTCTTTTTTATAAAGCAATCCAGTATAGTTAATGCAGATGAGTATGAAAAATGTCCACAATGTTTGTCCTTCGACCTCAGGACTTAGTATTTAACACACAGTTTATTGCTTTAACGCATTTTTCTTTACGTTTCTTTCTTCACATATTAAGAAGAAAATTGTATTCATTGTCCTCAACGAACGTTAACTACGAACCGTTATAAGTCCAATTATGTTATTAAGAGCTAATGAAACAAAAACAAAACATTGTAACCCTTGCAGGCAGAAAATGACAGCTTTTTAGATGCTGTCAGAATTTTAATTAGTAAAAATGTTTGAAAGGAAATGCAAAAAAAAAACCAAATGTTTAAACATCTAAACGCAGCTCAAACATGAGAAGAGTACGACATTCATTAAGTTAGCCGATCATTATGTCGTGTGGGTTTTTGCCCTAAGCCTAAATAAAAGGAACCAAATGGTGACAACAACGACGGTGTTTTGCTTCACTTAATTTAATGATGATGTTAAATATAATGTTTGCGGTTTCATTTCGCCAGAAACTGTTACAAGAAATAAATCAAAGAAAACTAAAAAAACCAAAAATAATAGACCAGAGGAAGGAAAACGAAACACAATTTTAATGATTTGAAAAATATTCTATCAAAGCAACACATTTATTCAGTTCGATAATGGATCTTGAAGAAGTCTTCCTCCCCAATCTGCAATTGCGGACAAATTCGTAAAACACGTTCTCTGTGACAGCCTTAACTTTTCCTTGGCTAGAAGTATTGGATTGGAGCGACTAATGCTATGGCCATTCTACAATCAGCTGCAGAACAGAACATCGATACAATATATTACTTTATTAAAAGTACTAGGCTCGATATCTAATGTAGTTTTATAATTGGAGCCGATAGCCTGTGTTGCTAGTGCTCAATGTCTTTATTTTTAGTCTAAGAATTTACTTCATTAGCCTAGAATTTGATCGTCCTTTAAGCTTTACGCTGGAAGAGAAGCTAAAATCGCAGAAGAATAAGAATTGTATCATTCACAGCTGAATTTTTTTCACGTCCTCATAAACTCATGCAAGATGTATATATATATATATATTGTGTACTTGAAAAAAATATTGACAGATTTCTATCACTAGATGATCTTTGATGTTATATATCGAACAACATTACCTCATCAAGCAGAATTGCCTTTGGCCGATGGTAATTCAATCTGCATTTACACCAATAGATTGCTGTGCTAGGTTGGTCGAAAAGACTTTTCGCTTTTTTTTCCCAATAGTGAATTTAATTGCATTTTGTCAGAGCCAAGTATTTTTATTACATATTTTAACGGTTAATATAGTAGATAGCTGGTCTTTAAAAAGATTTGTTTGATTCTGCAGAATAGGTTTAGTTCGGTGCCTGATCAGCTGTCGAAAGGCGAAAGGAGTCAAATCCGGCATATAATCAAATATTCTTCAGTCTTTATATATCGGGTTGAGGTAGTGGGAAACGCATCATTCGTTTTAAAGCAATTGCTTAATTTTTTTCGTTTGATTTTGTTTGTCAAGCTACGTTCATTTTTAAATGCGACTAAGAAAATTAACTTTAGCGTGTATTTAATGTACTTTAGCTTTGTTTTCTTTAAAAGGTTGCAATAGCAACAGCGGATGGTCGGACAGATACGTGTATGATATCAAAAAATCGACCGAGTACCTAACAAAGCTATTATTCCCCCACTCTATTGGGGAGTGAATATAAAAATTTGCACGTGAATTTCAATGTGTTAAAGAGCTGAGCGAAATTATTAATAACTAGAAATGAAAAAACAAAAAATCCGCCAATTTAATAATCCTTCAGTAATACGCTCAAGACCCAAAGGACATTCAGTAGAGCAGAGGAACGAAAAGAGAAAATAAGAAAAATTATTTTTTATTATTATGATGATGAAGGCGGTGTTAACAGCATTAAATTTGTAACAACAACCCAGCTGAGGTCTGCAATTCAATGTAATAACGACGCACTGTGATAAAACAAAAAAGAATTTGCCGAGGACTTAGTAAAAACGTAACATAGCTCTCTATGCCTGCTCATAAATAATGACAAATATGAAGCGTTTATTTGACTTTATGAAAATCGTTTATTTTCTCGTCCTTGCTACTACTACTACTACTACTATCACTACTATGATAAACATATTTTTTCCATTGGATTTAAAACAAATGCAGCAGAAGCAAGAGCAGCAGTAGTAGCAGTTGTCTATAAATGTACAAATCATCCCCCTTCTCTTGGAATATATATTCGATTGCCTTCATATAATTGCCATAAAAACTCTGCAAATAACATTTGCTGTCATTACTATCGACATATATATGAATATCCTGACAATTGTGTGAAATCCTTGTTTACGTTTATGACGCTACTGATTTGAGGGATCTCTAAAGCATCAACTGAATTAAGTGTGTTTTCGATTTTTATATATAATTTCTTCTTCTTCTTCTTTTATAGTTTTTTGCTTGAATTTCTTATTATTATATATTTATTTATTTATTTTTTATCACATCGCATAGAAATAATAATAAAAAGATTAATAAAAGGTTTTTATGATGTGTCAGCGTATAATACGTTTATTCTCTTTTTCATTTTATTAAATAACACTTGAGTTAAATACTCATTCAAATCAATTTAAACTTTTGTTTTCTATTCATGGATTTAATATTTTAATTACATACTTTACTTTACTCCTCTAGTGCTTTTTCTTCTTCTCATAATTTTTGTCTTACTCATAAAACATACATATATATACATATACAGATGTTAGGTAATTATCATTAACCGTTAAGAGCATTTCGCATCATTTTGGATAAGTTTTGCTACTTTATATGAAACCCTTTCTCTACAGTTTCTTTATCAAAAATTTACTGTCTTTTGCTACAAACTTTTAATTACACCTCTGGGAATATTTATTTTTCCCAGCTATATGTTTATTTTGTTTTCGTCTTTGAAAAGAGAAGAAAAATAATAATTAAATATTTCAATAATTTTGAAAATTAAAATCGAAAAGACCTAAAAGTGCTATCTTAGCTGAAGGGCACGCAACGCAACGCTTTTTTTCTTCTTTGAATAAGCGCTGCTCTATGCCGAAAAGACCTCAAAAACGATGAAAGAGTTACTATTCCCGATGAAGATGATAATGATAAGTAGACACAATCCAATATCGAAAGTACGTAAACTTAATGTACAGTCTATTATAAAATCGAGTATTGATGAAATCTTCATTAGGTATATTCTATTCCATATTATTCCAACGTCGAACAAAGCTGTTCTTACGAATCATATTATTATCAGTAACTACTGATCATTATACTAATGATCATTATGTGCCTTGTAAAATCCTAATCAGAAAATGTGTTCATCAGCACTTATTTCTTTTGGTCAACATCTGTTGCAATCAACAATTGAACAGTGCTTTCTTGCTTGTGACGATGTCAAAAAAATAGATGCCTAAGAATATTCCCGAAATATTATTATTATTATTATTATTATTATTATTATTATTATTATTATTATTATTATTATTGTCATTTGAGCCAGAGAAACAAAACACGAAGAATAAAGTCCTAAACCACTGGAGTCGTCAGTCGAGACTCTTCGCCTGCTCGGCCCTCAGGCCGATTTCAGAATATTCTTGAAATCATTCGTTCATTGATAAAGACGTCCATGTCCCATTTTTACCTCTGGTAAATGATATTTTCGGAACAAAAATAACATTCTTCCGTCATCGCTTTAACCTATACATAGCTGAGAAATGCAAATGCAGAATGAATGCTTTTTTGACTGAAAACAACAATTAAATGTGTGCAGAGATCTCTCTGTGTAAATCAATTCCATCAAACGTTGTTCCCAAAGCAAAGGTTCGCCGTTTTTATTTAAAAAAGGAGGCGTTTCGAAGGAATGATCCTAAAGCAACATCATAAGAATGAGTTCTCATTGGCAAACACACAGCTATCATGATGGGAATAAAAAAACAACAACAAAAAAACCAAAGGTTGTGACGGCAACAACCTTTTTTTTAAACAAACAAAACGTTGAGCACTGGCCCCTATAGATCGAATACAGCATCTAATTATTTATTTCTTCTTTCAGATATTAAGAATCAAATGCGTTAATAATGATTTTCAAAACCGTACAGAAGTAGTCGATATTTTTCAAATTTATGTTGTCGAAATACTTGAGGCGTTTCCAAAGAGCTACTGCATAAATTGGATCCATTGGTTTCAAAGCTATATATGTTATTAGTAAAATATTGTAGAGAACGAAAGGAGAGCCATTTGATATTTAAACTACCATAGCGCGGCATCTTTTAGGCTCTATTTCAGCGCTTTGCTCTCAGTCACGTCGCGCCGTAGTCAGTTGACACGTATAATATTTTGCAGTAAAACGTTATTACTCATCACCAGTGCAGGACGAAGATTCACCGAATTTTTGCCCACGCTTGTAAAATGCACGACTTAAAGTCAAAGACACCATAAAGTAATGATAATAGCAATATTCCCGTCCCTTTGTCTGATTATCCTATGTATACTCTAATTGGATGGTCACAAAGGCAAATTGGAAAGAAGCGTTATCCGCCTGCCCACAGCAGGCAGCAACTATAACCCACAATTTGTACTATTAAACTATTAATCTAAATCCCATTGCATTTACGAAGAGCATCTGAAATTATAGCAGCAAAAAAAGAAAAGAAACGAGTGGCACTCTTGCCGCTTGTAAATAATAGAACGTAAGAGGCATTGCTACAGAAACACATGTGCAAATATTTCTGTACAATGAATGTATTTCTGAAAAATGTTTTGCATTTGCAATCTATTTTTGTGAAATGAAGGGCATAAAAGATTCGTCCTTTACCTTTTAAAATTAAGTAATTGCATGTGTTAAGATAATGAAAAGTGTGAAGAGGATTGGAACGAAAACAGGTCTTTTTTTACGAGTAGGCGTTTTATCGGGGAAGAGATGGGGTGATTTGAGTGATTTTCGTGATTTGCGTGATCTGTACTGACGTTGACAGACCGCGTTGCAGTGCAATATGTAAACAAGATTTCATTGCCATTTACACTTATAACACCTGCGTAACAATCTCGTGTGTCAATAAAATAAAATTTTCACGAAAACTGGGATTTAATTGTCTGACATAAGATAATAATAAAACGGTTAAAATTCACTAAAACATTCAAACGTGTAACAACAAGAAAAAACGCACATTGAACGTATAATTTAAGTTTTTATGCCAGAAAGCAATAATTATTTTTTATATTTTTTTCGCAACATTTATCTAAAGGCACGTGACCACTACAGATCACGGAAAGAGAATGTTCAATGGAACAGGCGGGAGTAGAAAAAAATAATAGGTATAAATATAATGTGCGCAATATGGTAAATAATAATGAACCATTGTGTAAACATCATTAAATTTAATTAAATTTTATTATCATATCAGGGCTTAATCAAAAATAAATAAAAATTGACTATAAATTACGGGAAAAAAGAAGGAAAAATGAAAAAATATGCACACAAAATATTATTGTAATTGATGTCAACCCACATGGAGAGAGAAGCACACATTGATTGAAAGCACAAACAAATGTTGTTAAAAAAAGTAAACAAATAAATAAATAAAACAAAGAAAAAAACAGTTTTATATATATATAATAAATAAATAATTAATAGGAATAAATTAAAATTGAATGGTTGCAAAGGCACTTTGCTTCGGTGGCGGCCAAGTCAAATAAATTTACAATTGGCGACATTTCGATGTCTTGAAGTGATATCGAAATTTTTAAGTGGTTTGCTCTTATTGCTCTAGATATGCGCCACTGGAGATTACATATGTTGCTACGTTCTTTTATTTTTTTCGTAACAAAAGTCTTGAAACGACGACAAAAGCAAATATTCGTCATTAAGAGTAAATTTATTGCATTTTACGAAACGGTTTCTCTTATAATGGATCAGAAGAAAGCGTTAGTGTACAATTTTTGTAATCGATATTGAGTTTGACATTCAAAATGTAAATTTTGAAGACATCAATTGCCGCTTTCAAGGTCGAGAGTCGTTGTTCACGCAGATTGCTTTCACAAAAGTGATAACAACGAAAACCTTTAGGTCCCAAGTCAAGGACATCTTCATGTTCTTGCGTTTATGCTTAAGTTCGCATAGAAATCGCTGGAATTTTTAAAAGTTGAATAAAAAAGTCCGAGAGCAAGTCGTTAGTCAATGTTAAGGTTATATCCCAAGTCGGTTATATCCCAAGTGAAATGCTGTAAAATCTTGTTTTAGTCAACATTGGTAGTAAAAGATATGCCAAAGTGAGAAATAACTTGGTAATCGAGGTTTTCACAACGAAATGTTAAAATTCATCCGTTACGTTTTCCTTCCTTCTTAACCACCACGTTGCCCATTCGTATGTATATATATATATATATATATATATATATATATAAATATAATTTCGCTTATTTCGCTTGTACGTACGTTTTGTACGTGGGGCTTTTCAGAAATAAGGAGACGAAAAGCATCGAAATGCTTCCGTAGCGTAAATGTACGTTGGCAGGTTTTGACTTAATGTAACACACTTAATAAGCGTGATACACGTGCGAGCGGAAAAACTACTACAAAATATGTTTAACGTGGTTCCATTGTGAGATAAGCGCATTAACTATAGACTGAAGAGGGTTCACAGTTCTCTAAAGTAAGTTATAGCAATGAAATATTCAGTCTTTCAGAAAAAGACGCGACCACGTACTTTGAAATGAAATGCTTTTGCCATCAAGTCTCGTCTTTTGAAATTTTAGCTCCTCTGTTGACAATTTCAACTCGCTGGTCGAAAAATCGTTTGGGCACCAGACGAGGTCCGTAAAGAATTTACCACGTGGGATAAAAGGTAATACTGAAATACCAGCTTAGTCCTGCAACATTCAAGAAACTAATTCCTTTTTCAAGTCTTTTTACTATCATTCGTCAAAATGTTACGGACTTGAAATCGAAGATGCATCATTGCCCACATAATTTGCGAGTTCTCAGTGTCAGCTTTTACCGCAGGCTGGCAACAGCCTGCAACTTGCAGTTATGAGCTTTCCTCCAGTAAGTAAGTAAGTTCTAAACATTCAGTGGTGGCGTTTTCATAACTGTATTCTCCGTCTTCCCATCCATTCCCTGCCTCTTTCGATTTTCAAGTTCGTTATTGTTGAACTTATTGCTGCTCGTGTGATAATTGCCCATTGAAAAGTTTTTATAACATTTCCCTACATTTCCGTACATACTTCTCTTATTCGTGGAGTCGTGAAAAGCACAAAAACCAAAGGATATTACAATTAGGCTTGATGATGTTGGTTTACCAAATCTTTCTTGGTTTCTTAATGATGATGCAGGTTTTCTGATTCCTGCCGGATTATCAGATGTTGGCGACTGTCTTGATCAAATGTTTCACCCAAAACCTTTACAATATAATGATATCTCCAATATCAATAACAGGACATTGAATCCAATCCTTTCAAACGAACTCGATCTTTCCATTAGTTTTGCTTGAAAATCTTCACGATCCTTCTCTTCTTAAGTTATCTATACAATTCCGTAATTAAATATAATTTATTCAATTTATTATTAGGCATGACTAGCCAAGATTTGGGCAATCGTACATCAAACATAGGTGATCCTGTATGCTCCTCCTTTTATAGATGATGCAAGAGTATGTTAAGTTTGTGCAGATGTGTACAATACCCAGAAGAAGTTGGGGTAGACCATCGTTTATTATATCGAAATCTCTTTATATTGTCACAAAAATATTCTAAAGCAATCTAGACTTGTCTGTCCGTTTTACACCCTCTTTTCTTGTCTTCAACTTGCAGGTCGCAATTTTTGAGAAAATTTGATGAAACGAAATCTACTGAAAATGGTTCGGATTGGACCACTTCTTCGATCACCTGCTACATAAGGCATTATTTTAAAAAGATCTAAGGTAAGAATCTTCTTTTTTTTTAATTGCCTCATCAGTACCCGGTTCGAACCTATTACTGATAGCTTATATCCGTCCTAGCTTAGTTCAATTTTGAAATTAACAAAAGGTGCAGAAATCAAGTTATTTAAAAAATTTCAACACAAAAAAAAAACATGTTTCTGCTTATGATCATGCTAGGCGCAGTATTTTATCAGCAACTAATTTTCTCGATTTAACAACGAATTTTATTCCATGTATATGCTTGAAACAAAATTACATTTCTTTGAAATAACCTAAAGCCGATCTATAAATTTTTCAAATCTAAATGAAAAGTTACTTAATTTCTATCGTTTACGTCCTTTCATGGTTGCGAACGCCAGCCCGATGGTGTTGTAATTTTGAAACCTTCTGCTAAATTCTTTCAGTCTACCTTTAACTCTATTGACCTTCACCCTTCTCCCACGTATCCGTATCAAATAAACGATTATATGTCTATTCCAAGAAAAAGATTTAGTGGAAGACTTAGTGAAAGACTAGTTTTGTTCTCCTACTTTCTAAAAGCAACAATAAACGTCTCGCTGGCGACTATAGAATCATACAACTGCTCGGGCAGTTTGAATTAGCTGCATTATTAAACTAATTGTTGCCAATAGTCAGCATGTCCATGTATATTCCATGAATGAAATAAAAGGGTTGACCGCGCACACTTGAGGTTACAGACTGTCAAATGTTCATTTATTTCGTTTTAGTTTTTAGTTTTTTCGGCCACAGCTCATCTTAACTTTCTTACTTATTTAAACTCTTTCAGTTCTTTGTACCTTATCAAGACAGTTGCGGGCAAATCACTCTTACAGGCAATCTGTAGAATGCGTCCCCGAACGGTTTCAAAAAATTTAAATTTTTTACCTCAGTTTTTCTGAATTTCGAAAAAGCCAAAGATAGACAGGCAGAGGGGTGGATGGACAGGCTCGCTCAGCCAAGTATTCGTTGATCTTCATCTTTTCTAAGAAAGCAAGAGGAGCCTAATCTGGCTTTTTATTTGAGACTGGCACAATAACATGGGTACCTCAGCACCTCTTACAGGATCCCCTTCCAGATTAATTTCATAAGAAATTTTATAAAGTTGCAATGAAATTAAATGCTTGGAAACTTGATGAGATGTATTTTAACAATCAAGGTCCGCATTTTTGAGGACCGCAGGGACGGATATTTACTTAACATTATCTTCTGTACGTAGTTATCAAGATTGGATAAAACACTTATTAACATAATAAAAAATAATTCTTAAGTCATTTTCAATAGGATAGCCCATGAATGGGGCAATTAATTTGCCCTGTGAATTTCCTGTTTTTTTGGGATCTCAGATGCATGTGCCAGATGTATCAGCACACATGATTAACTACCTTGTGTTCTATATAGATGTAAGAATTTTGGATATCTGCAAAATTCACTTAATTAAGATCCACACGTTTTCAACTACATATAAAGTACAAAACATGGTTAAAACACATTTGCACGCCATATTTTGTTTTTATCATTTTCTTTCTTCTTGGTCTTTTTTTCATTCTTGAGGAAAGAAAGAGCTTTGACTCAACTCTTCAACGGAAAAGCTTTTAATAGTCTTTGTAGCTGTTAAAAATGGTTGAATACGAAAACAGAAAATAAATAACCAACAAATGTACACGAGTCTAGTAGTATAGCAACAACCGTAAGCGCGCGCACACACAAACATCATACATACACAGACACACGGAATGAGTAACTGTAACGAAAAACAACCCTCCTCTCTGGTTGGCAAACCAAATCGCATACGTACTTTAAGTTACTCATCAGGTCTGCAACAACCGTAGGATAGGCACAAGAACTAACAGATTTCCTGTTTATGTTGGTGTTAGTGTTGTTGTTAACATGACAAGCTCCACAACAACAGCAACAATAATAGCATAACATCCTTATAATCAACAACATCTATAAACAGCATGTAGTTTGAGAAAATACATGATGATGCTTCACTTAAGATTTGAACGAAAATGGCAAAATGCGACACACAAACGTAGATACGGGGACACAAGTGCTTGTATGCTTGAGATGATTTTGATGTAAGAAGCTCCCCTTTGGCCCGCCACAATTTACGGCGTTACGATGCTAGACATCTTTAAACCATTTTACATAATAATGTGGCAACATATTCTGACATTTTTACTTAGGACCCCTCTCAACATCATCATTTTGAACGGCAGCAAACACAATAAATGTATTCTTTACACTCTTTTCGTAGGTTTTGATTCGGTTATATTCAAATGCTTACGCACATAACACTCAGTAACATCATCTCACATAAACACATATACGTATATGGATATATACATACATATTCATTATTTTGAAGCATAGGTTTTCCTTTCATATATACGTATACAAGTATGTACGTATGTACGTATATATGTATGTATGCATGTTCTTTAGAAATTAGACCAGCTGACGTATACATGGATATGTGTTTTCCTTTTATTTGATACATATATATGTAAATAAATCTAAAAAATCATATATATGCATGAATGAATGAGTGAATGTATGGCCGTACATACATGCATACATGTGCGTTGATAAAAAGTAGAATCGCATAATACGAAAATGAAATTCAAATGCTTCTATATAAGTTATGTTTCGTTCTTCTTTATTATATGAAAATATATACATAGAAGATTGCAGCCATACACACACAAACAGTCACGAACATGCATACATTAATATACATACATGCTTACTTACATGCTGACGGACATATGTTTAAGGTACACAATCTCATCATGTTTTTATATAAAGCGAAAAAAAAAACAAAATCTTATCTTTTCCTTTTGGTCGTTTTATTTTTCTTGTTATTATTATTTTTTTAAAAATTATGTGAAAACAATAATAATCATCATCATCGTAATGCTTATGTATATTATCGTTATTATTCGTATTATTGTTGTTGCTGTTGTTGTTGAGTAAATAAATTCAACATTTTACATGAAAATTTTTTTTATAAATAAATTTCATATTGATTTTCTTTAACGCATTTCAGCGTCTAACGGGGAAAGTTTCCTTTCCTTCTTTTTCCTTTGTTTTTCTGCGCAACATTAGAACAAGTGTTGAATGTAATTCTACGTCAGAGAGACGTTTTTTTTTTTGCAATTTTATAGCAAAGTTTTTGTACAAATAATAAATATTTCTTTTTTTTTTTGTTTTCTGCACGATCGGTACTCGACACATATGTACATATTAATGTTTGTCCTTTCCTTGTCCGTTTATAAGAGTAAGAAATATCTCAAAACTATCCATTGAACTCATAATAAATTTATCATAGAAAAAAAAAAGTGTATATTCTTGGTTAGAGAGTGTGAGATTCTCTGTTGATTGAACATATTCCCTCTGTCCGTAGTTCTGTCTATCGCACGTCGTATTCTTATATTACAGATGGTCGTAGACCAAATTTGAAAATGATCGAAACCGGTTCATAAACCAGCCAACGTCATGAAAAGTAAGCTAAGCTGTAATTGACAAAGCGTCTTCGTCGGAAAGTGAGTGCAAATATTGGCAATGTTTCCGTGAAACTTTAACGGAAAACATAGACGCGTTGCTGTTGGGAAACGTTCAAAGCAAATAGAGCCTTGCATCGAACGACATGTAAAAAACAAAAAAAAAAATAAATAATTTAGATCAGTTAAGTTAACTGACACCAAAATTACCGTGAAAATGTTTTACAACTGCAATGTATTGCGAAGTGCGAAAGTGGCGAGTGTCACAGATTCAATTTGAAGCGGCTGTAATTGTCTTAGCTTTTTCTCTATTTTTACTTTTCTAAGGTAAAGGTTTTGCTATGAATGCCTGCCTTACTTGCCGAATCGACTAACTCCGTAGAACCAAAAGTGGAGAAAAAGTATAAAATTGTTTATTTACTTCTTTTCCTTGCATCCTAACTAGTTTTAACTTCGTTGTTATTACGATTTACACCGCATATTATAATTTATTTAGACCAAAGCAATAAACTCAAAGACTAAAAGTAGAACGAGCACTAACATCTAGCAACATAGACTATTGGCTCTTTTGGGAATTAACTATTCATTGTTCAATGATTTAAAAAATTGGATCATTTTCTTTAGTTAACGCTTATTAATAGACAACTCATTTCGAATATCTACCGTTAGAGAGGAATTCCTGAGGCACCTTCAATGCCGATATTTACAGTGTCTTCGGACATTTCGGTGTTTTCAGTTGAAAACCGGCAATAAAATACGTTTACGTTAATTGATGAAATCAAAAAATAAAAAGCTACAAAAATATACATTCGTATGCGGCGAAATCGATACACTCTTGAATTTCATTCAGATCTGATTTATATATTATTTGATCATATATTTTTAGATATTTTTCATGTATTTTTAAAATAATTTTTCTAAATCTTGTTTTTTCTTTTAGCAAACCTGCAATTTATTTAAGCTTTTGTAAATGCAAGTAAGTAATGCCATGTAAGAAGAAAAAGCTAAATATATATACACATATATAAATATTACTTAGCGTTGGAAATTTTTTTGGTGTTCTAAATATTTTCACTTTTGTGTAAGCTGAGATTAATTTTCATCGCACTATCGGTCCAACATAGCTTAGGCATCTCCAGAAAATTAATTTTGATTTCTGTTCGCTTCTTCTCGGCTTTAAGAACATATGTTAAGTCGACTTAAGGAATATATGCTCTGTCAATCCAAATATTCGTTCAAAATCATAAAATATTAATACATGCATACAATCAAAAGCTAATATCAACATACTCCACATCATTTGCGGTACAAGGGTATATTAAGTTTATGCGGATGTATACAAGACCTAGAAGGCCATGGAATAGGCTCAGCTATTATTACACCAATCGATTTTGAATAACTTTTTGAATCGATCTAAGCTATCTGATCGTAAATATATATTACTTTGATCAAAAAATGCTGAGATAACGTTTTGTGTCATTGGAGCAGTGCAATGAATTACGATTTTTTTCTGCCGGGCCAAACTGATTTGAGCTTTACATCTACTTTGCGTAGGAAGACCATTGTTTCTATTAGTTTGAAGAGACAAAGCCGAACCATTATGATATTAAACAAACATATTTTATTGACGCGAGTTTTTTATAGGAGATATTTTTTAAAGTGTAAGAAGTGTAACAAGTAAGAACATAATAATCAATTTTCGTGAAAATTTATATACAGGGTTGAACCCAAAAATAGGCCGATATTGTCCAAATTTGGTGCAGTTAATTTTTTTGTCTTAAATTACTATTATAACGTGATTTCCATCATAAAGCATTGAAAATTAGATCTTCTTGCCATATGAATTTCAGTTTTCGTTATAGGAGAGAGGACTCAAACAATTGCGCCAACCGGGTCCAAGGTTTCACACTAATTTAGAATGCGGAAATATTATTACTTAGCCGCTTTTGTCGAGAAATTTTAAAAATTGAAATTTTATTTCGTATAACGACTTTTCAAAGTAGAGCGTTATGGGGAGTGGTCGAAAAAGTGTAACGATCGGAATCATTTTCCATAGTGTTCGTCCACGGGCCAAAATACGTCTATACACCAAATTTCAGTACAAAACGGACCGACGGACAGTCGGGCTTAGATAGATTTAGAAAATGTTTCTGCATTGATCGGAATAATAAAAGGTGAGTCTATCTTAAGCCCTTCTGCGTGTTACATACGTCCGCATAAACTTAATATACCATGTGCCACAAGTGGCGTAGGGTATAAAAATTATTGCGTTCACAATAAGTCAGCGCGATTTAATGAGGTTGCAAATTACAATTCTCTATCACCTATGGGTGTGGGTGTGTTTGCGAACGAATCGCGTCCGTTTTCAAAGTTGATCTGTGACCATCAACTAAGAATTGATTTGTGAACTACAGCTTTACATCCCAACTTTTGGGATTGTAAACGTTGGCAAAACATACGGTCGGTGAGGTGGATAGATGGACATGAACAAATCATCTCGCAATCTTCACCTGATCAAGAGCGTATGTGTGGTATGACACTTTTAACCTGCATTTTCGGATGTTACAAAGGCACGAACAAATCGAATGGACCTACATATACGGGAAAGAACAATTATGTAAATAGGGTTTCCAACTTTTTATTTGAGGAATATAGCTTATAATTTTATTTCGCAATGAAATGGAAAGAGGTTACAGCATCCAAGGCTTTCGTTTCGTCAGTTTGGCTTCTGTTAGCAAAATTTCCTCCTACATTTGTCCGATTTGAATTTAATCTGATCGACTTAAAATCGACAAAGTACAGGAAAAAAACCGACATTTCTGAAAGCGGGCAAAGATCCACAAATTGGGAAGCTATAATTTTATAAATGATGACTGTGACTTCAACAACATTAAGATGGACAAATAAGTCACTGAGTGTGAGCTCTTGATATCAGCTATTCAGGTTATACCACTAAATATTGTGTACATAGATCAGATCATCTGAGACGCTTGCACATGAACTTTGACTTGATTTTGCAACAATTATTTTACGCAATACGCAATACATTTGTCCGAAAATAACACTAAAAACAAAAGTGTTGTTAAATTGAGTTCTTTTCGCTTTTACCTCTAAAAGATCGCTGTACACAGTAAGTAATAAGCGAATGACGCGCAATAATAATTTTCTTTATTTCAAAGTTATGTAAAAGAAAAACAAACCGAATTTTTGAAGTAAGTTTTCTTGACTTTCTAGAGAAATGTTCGATATGAAAGGAACCCCTTTAGAAATGTCACAGGACAATCAAGGTAATGCCTAAGAAGTATATAAAGTTCAAGGAGATGCCATAAGTATAATTATTCCCGATTTTCAACTTGGCTCTGTAACAGTTTCTTTGATGCGCAGCATGAAGTCAAAATCAAATTTATCCTTAATATATACTTAGAACAAAGAAAGAAAGTAAAATCTCCTATTCCCCATAGACGGACATGTAAATGTACAAGTCGGACAAGAAACGTATCAAAAAGTAAACCTTAATTTCGAACAACATGAATAGGATCACATTATTTTAGAATTTTGGAAACAATTGGTTAAGCACTACGTATATTATACATGTATAGGTTAATGAAAGCTCATTTACGCCCCTAGCGATGCTTTTTACTTATTTGACAACACATTGCGCGTTTTTTGAATTGAAGCTCATGAGTACAGTTTTTGCCACGTTTACCAATATCTTTTACACACACACACACACACACACACACACACACACACACACACGCACACACACACGCACGCACGCACACGCACATCTATACAATTTCAGATATTTATTCACGTAAGAGCATCAAAAACTATGACATGCTGCGCTGCAGTCATAACCAAAATTTATACCGCCAAAATGCGCTTCAAAAAAATAGATAATCAGAAGCAAATCCCTTTTAATCCTTGGCCTGAGATACGAGAAAAGACCCATGAAAGTAGGGAGTTTTGTCACGACTAAGCAAATAAAGACCGCACTGCTCAATGAATTCAAGGCCATACCAAAAAGCGAATACCTGAAGTGCTTCGAGAATTGAAAAAGCGCTGGCATAACTCTATTATATCTATGGAGATTAGTTTGAAGGGGACAAAATAGTCATTAATGAATAAATGAATATTTTTCAAAATCTTTTTTTCACACACACCTCTTGCATTTAATAGCTCTTCATGGAAACTTTTCACCGACTGTTTTTACAAGATAACGGCTAGAAAAAGCATAAGCAGTAGAAAATGAAACATTCCAAGTTGTTTCATTCATTCTCACATCCGGAGGCTATAATAATAAGCTAAAAATGTCAGCAAATACAACCGAAATTTTGAAAAATCTTTCGAATTTTCTTTATTTTTTTCTGTAATCCTATAAATATATTCTGTGCACTTACTTATATTAAGTAATAGAAAAACTTCGTGGAGTTGTATAACGAAAATGCACAACATATATTTTTATTTTATTTTAAATTAACTTTGTTGGGACAGTGTTGATTGATAACCTTCTGCTTTTTTTCCCTTTGCCATTGCAATAGAATTTTTGGGACTTTCGGATGAAATACAGAACCATATGGTTTTCACCGACCTCCATCGAAATCTGCTTTATAGCATTAAGAGAATTCTGGATAAATCGTAAGAAATGGTAGTTGGACAAAGCATCGTCTGACGTATTCCCAAACATTTTTTTGCCAAGCGCTTTCAAATGTTGTGGAGCCATTAAGCAGGTGTGCAGTCTGGCATTGCAATGATGGAGGACAATGGCTTTTCTATTGATCGGGTTCTGAGCACTTTACATCCAATGGCGCTCTTTAATCGCATCAGTTGTTGACAATAATATGTGGAATCAGTTGCGCAGGCCGGATTTGAACAGCTCATGAGGCACCATTCGCCTTTAATCTTGCCAAATAAGAAGCAGTACTTTACCTGGCGTTAATCTGGGCTTTGCAATGATTTCTGCCACATTGTTCGTCTTGGACCAGGACCATTTTTCGCAGGTTACTGTCTCCGCTGACTCATCCAACTTAGTCTCTTCGAAAAGGTGGCAGTTTCATGTTGTTCCAATAACATTTTGCAAATGGAAGTGTGTCGCCTTAACATTTTGACTGTCAGTTCATGTTGTGCCCAAATATCGCACGCATTTCTAGTATTCACTCTTATGAAAATGGTTCAATACCTTTTCGTTGTCAACGCTAAGCTTCGAAGCGATGTCATAAGAGGAAATGTGCCGGCCTTCCTCAATGTTTTTTTAAGATTTTGATCGGCAGAACGAAGCGCGCAAAATTTTGCTAAAGCATCTTTACCATAATAACCAATAAATGTTTTCGCAAGTTTACGAAGCCTTAGTCGAAGCGATATTTTAAAATATAGTGAAATTTTTTGAAATTTTTTTTATTATTTTCAAAACGCGATTCTTTTACATTGAATTAATGTAGACCTTTGTTTTCTTCTTTTTCTTCTTGCTTTATTTGTCTAAGGAGAGATATTGTGCACACACGCTATTATACCTTGATAGGGTTTATCTTATCTAAGTTACGCGACTCTAAAGCCATCTATTAGAAAAACCCCACGAAGTTTTTCCTTTATCTTATACACATATTATAGGATGAAAGGTACTTATTAAGCCGTCGCTTTATGTTTTATGTATTTGCAGAGGTTACATTAGGAGATCATGGTTTGGAAATGGAGAGACAAGACGAACTCGTCTTTTTTTAACTCCCATATACACATTACAGAAGTGTTCATTATTTAAGTGTATTTTAAGAGGAATAAAAGCAAATAAATTAAAATAAATAAATAATTTCTTGAACGAAACACAATTATTGCTATAATGAGTTTAAAATCAGCTTACAAACTATAATAAAAGTATGATTTTTTTTCTTTTGCATGACAACGCTCAACGACAACGATGATAAGGCAAAAAAAATAAAAATTTTTTCATAGATATACGTATGTATGTACGTCTGGACATGGACAAGTATGTATGCACATATACACAAAATAACATTTATGAACAAAATTAATGATCTTAACAACAAGTGAGCTTTAGGATACCTCAAGCTTTAACATAATCATGTAGTAGATTTTTCGGATTTAATGCGAACGATAAATAAATCGGGCCACCGGGCCTCATAATTTATTTGTCAAGATCTTACAGAAATTGTCCAAAAAATTAAGAGTAGACAGAATGGAAGTAATAGACTTACATGCCAAATTATAGCACGCTTATTCCATTAGAAAGTCAATAACAATGACGTTGACTCTCAGTCCGCCAGCATATATCGTCTTCAGTGTGATAAAACGTGAGAAGAGTTGGACCCACATTAACACTGGACTTTTTTCATAGTGAAATTCTAAGAGATACTGCCTCCCATGCACATGTACATCAAATAAGTTATGAGTCGTTCATCAAGCGAAAGGAAAAGTCCGTGTCACCGTTTTAAAGATGCACTATGTGTGTGTGTGTGAGTTTTAATTACATTTTAGTTTAATTAATATTTGATTCGAAAGTCAGTCATTTCCGATCTGAAATCACAATCTTGATTGGTTACGACCGAATGGATTGCACGTAACCTCAACATTAACCTTAAGTGTTTTACATTTGGAATTTACTTGATATTTCTGAGGATTATAATGAGTTTGTCATTTCGTGTGTAACAATCGCATAGATATATGCTTCAGAGATCTCTCCAACTGTATACACCTGCTTGATTGCATGTAAACCTATGTAACTAATCTTTCTTCTCGCTGACTTGACTGTGTTTTCAAATATCTCAATTCTCAAAGCTAGGAATATATTCTCCGCGAATCGCAATTTCAGAAATCGATTTCGCTTACACTACACACGCTGCGCCGTTTCGCCTTATAAGTAGTAAAATTAATAAAACAAATGGAAATAAACAATCGTCAATCGATGTGAATAAGAAATAAATGGAACACAAAATGCTTTGTAGCCTGACCTGATAATTTCATGAATAACTTAAAAAGTGATATTTGAAATTTGGGGATCGCGGTCACTTGCTATTCTATCTTAAGGAGCTCAACCGTATGGCCATATTTAATGACGATCGACCGTTGTTTGATAATTGTTATGAGGAGATGTATTACGGCTCTGAGCGAATACAATTTTTTAAATTACCTGATATTAGGGAAAACGCATTCAGTCCTACAATGACGTACAAGCTGTTTACTGTAGGATGTTTGCGTACGAAAAATTGTCCTTTTACTTCTATTTTTGTTTTTTTTTGTATTACTTTAATATAAAATTTAACGAGTTGCGCTACATCTGTAAAATCAGAGGCATTTCACACTTTTGGTTATAAAGCTTTTCTTTTCACTTAAAAGTTATCGTTAAATTTTTGGTTTTTTTTTCTTATTATCTTTTGTAGAACGGAACACGTACTTGGATAAAGTTGCTTTGTTTCTGATTAATTACACTTTCACGTTATTCACAGATGTTAAGAGATTTCAGTTTCGGGCCCAGTGAAAGTTAAGTTCGGCCCTGTTATCATTAAAGAAGCTTCGATAATTACCATCCAACGTCTTCATCAACAGTACATAGACACGCGCACACACGCACACAGTACACACATTTCCGTTATCTGCATTAAATTTTCGCATAATACTTTGCAAATGAATTTTTCATATTTTCAGCCGCACCGAAAAGACGTACACTTACGTCATTTATTATTATTGTTAGTTGAGATGATAACAATGACGATGAATCAATGAGAAAGCCATACATTTCTTACGTATATGTGTATATGTATATATATAAATCCAATATAACGACTAAAAGTAAACACACTTTTAATGAGTTTATCATCGTGGAGTTTATACATGAGGAGAAAGGTAAAAGAAAACAACACTCACGAAACACATCAAGAGAGGATTACAGTTCACCTCATTAATTTATTATATCAACATGCATGCGATCCATACCTTGCTTGATCACGATCATTAGCAATAAGTGTGAAGTCTTTCCTTCAGTATCGAAAAGAGAAATATTAAATTGCGAAACACTTGCTTTGCCTGGCATTTTGACAAATCATTCAAGTGTCAACAACGCCGAGCACTTGAATATGATTAATTTAATTTTATTTCATTATCACACGATCACTCCGATTGTTACCGTAGTTGTTAATGATGAATTTTTAAAATGAATTTTTAATGCTTAATGCTACTTACTTGTATTGGATAAGCGCTCACGCCAAGCCATCGGATTCGCTACCAGCCCTTGTAGACCAGGCCAGTAGAGATGTGTTCTCTCCACCATATGACCGGGATGAGTCTTCAAAGGTGCCGCTTGACTTTGGGAGAGATACTGAGCCATTCCGGCTGCGGCCGCTGCTATCGAAAATCGCGGTATACCACCTTAAACCAGAAATTTTATTAAAAACTTTTTTCAGAGATCAAAACTAAGAGTTGGATCTGAACCAAGATGAATGAAGGGAAAGAAATCGTATTAAATTATAATTTCTACTTTTGGTCTCGATCTAGGTTTAATCATGTTAACATTGCTTTTTTGCAAATTACTTTTTCATTGCAATCGTTTTGTTTTGTTTTTTCTTTTCTTATTTCGCTTACCTCCGGCTAGAGCACTTAAGCTTGCCGCCGACGTTACCGGAGGCGGTTTTGACAATATTGTATCGATACCATGAGGATTGGCGGCTCCTGGTTGGGTTTGTGTGTTAAGATTTGTTGAATTATTAGCAGCAGCTGTATTGCTCTGACGACTCTCATTACTAATAATATGAGAATTCTGATTAACTCCACTGAAGGTACCATTTAAAGAATTTCCTCCGCCGGCGGCTGACTTCATTTCGGTCATTGAGTGTAAAGCAGCCAGGGGGGGACCCAAAAAGCTTAAAGGCAGCTTATGTTCTAAACCAATATTATTATTATTTTGACTGTGGTGTAAACTCAATGGATGCGTGGCGTTTGCATATTTACGACTGGATAGATTTTGTGGACTATAATCTGGAGGTGGAGGACTTGATTCACTGTTATTACCCGCCTCCTCACTGGAACGCTGGCTAACTGAAAATGATTTTGAACTGTCAACGTCGGGACTAGAATTTTGCTCGTATCGTGATCTTTGATTGTGAGATGTATGACAATTGTCCGGCGATTCAGATTGTAGGCGGGAAGAAGAAAGTGTTATGTTATTAGTGTTGTTTGGATCTGCGTTCGTTAGCAAAGGTGGTGGCGTGGAGGAATCTTCGGTAGAGCGTGGTGACTTTGACTCCGAATGCAGCTTTTCCGAACTGTAATTATTATTACTGCTATCATTGTTATGGCTTTTTAATAACATTAAAGGTGAAGATAAATTATTATTATTATTGTTGTTATTCGCAGCATAAGCTGCTACAGCTGCACTATGATAATCCAATAAATGATCGCGATTTTGATAATCCATTTGTCCGCCATCAACAAAGCCATTACTTATATGACTTTGATGATGTGGGAGAGGAGGGCTACGTTGTAATAAATTAGCCGCCGGAGAATTACTTTGACTTACAGCTGCAGCCGCTGCGAAATTGTGATGTCGCATATACGGATTAATCAAATCCATGTTATTGTCACGTGGCTCGTTGGAACTAACCGTGGTTGTCGTCGTTGAACTGAAATCCGAACTTTCTTCGTAGCGGTCGTTGAAACGATAGAGAGGCAAAGGTGAGGATAAAGGCTGATGAAACCCGTTGAAACCGGCGGCTACGGCAGCTTGAAAAGCGGCGTTAAAATTTCCCGGCGTGTTGCGCAAAGCCAAATTGAAAGCAGAATTTTGTGACAATTGAAATGATTTGGTCGAACTGGAGTTGTTATGATGTAAAGCAAGCGGGCTTTCTGAGCCCGCAGGCGTATTAGATAAGTATGGACTACCCAGGTTGATTACTTTTCTCTAAATTCTTTTTATAAACTTTTTCTTATTATGCCAAAATTATTTTAAGGAATTACTGTGTTTATGTAAAGCAAACAAACCACTCCACTTTCAACCACAGTTTCTACTAATTTAATTTATTTTCATTCCTTTTTTTAATTTTCATAAATCTTTACAAAATTATTTCTATAACTGACAAGTAGCTTCACGCTAATAATCTTCACGTTTTGCTTTTATTTTAGTAAAAAAAAGTTTTTTATATTTTTAACCGCTTATACCGTGCGTTCTTTTAGGCCTAAATTCAGAGAATGACTTCGACATTGCGATTTTTCAAAATTAAATCAAGTGTCCAACGATACTATTATTTCTCTAAGGCATAAAATCGCAACATCTTCACCACACAGTCACACAACTAATATACAAAATATCATAATCACTCACAATTATTTTTGCCAGAATGCACAGAAGAGAAAATTATACTAACAACACAACGCTTTTAACGTACACAGGCATACGGCTAGAGAGTGTAAACGAAATTTCCACCCCAATTGCTCTCGCTTCCACATGGATATGCGAGTATTATACACTCAATGTTCGCTCATCTCTTTCTGCCTTGAGGTAATTTATAGACTTCACTTATTATAGCAGAGACAGAGACGGCTAGATGGCATGTGTCATTTACATATGTTGCAGTTAGTAAATCAGAGAGAAAAATCTGATTGCAAAGTCAAATACATAAAATGAATGCATACAACAGGAAAGCAATTTGACTTTGATGCACAGTTTATTTTATTATTGTTGTTATACAAGCAGTGGCAGTCGTAGTAGTAGTAGTAGTAGTAGTAGTAGTAGTAGTGTAGTAATAGTGGTGGTAGTAGTAGTGGGAATTGAGTTTGAAGTTTGCCATATCCTTTATGCACTGGATTACCATTTGGGGAATGTTATGGAATTAGAACAAAACGAATGCGATTTTTATTTTGCATGATAAGTATTATTATAAATATACACATAAGTATGTAACAACAAAAATAGCATTCATATCTTTCAAAATCGTTCGTCCTCTTGTTTTCTATACCTCTTCACTTCGTGTAAGGCAGCGCTTACTCATGCAATATGGGTGTTGATATCTTTTTAATTTTATCCTCAATTTTTCAACTCATTTCGTTTTTCTTTTGTTTAGTGCTGGTTCTTTTTTATGCATTGTCTCTTGTTTTGAGGTCTAAGGTGTTGTTATATTTCGAATTGATTATGTCTTTTCTTTTACTATTCGTTCTCCACCATTATTGCGCCTCGTTCTTAGTAGACCTTAATATGCGTTACATATTTATTTATGTTTACTTGTTTAATAGGTAATAAATTTTGAGTACCAAAGTAAATCTTTTTTTTTGCTTAACATTATGATTTAATTTTCACTCCGCATATTTTATAATTCTTGTTTTATATTCATAAAGACAAAATGCATTAACTTTTGCAAACCATATGATGCACATAAACGTTGCATATATGCTGATAAATTAATGTGAAATTTTGATTTAAAAAAACTCTAGTTAAAGAAAAGTCAGTTATTTTTCAAAACAGTTCCGATGTGCGCTAACAAGAATTCGAATAATTCATAGTATTATTATATCCATAGACAAAAGGCCATAGATTTCGTTGGTTCTGTATTTATAAGATAGTTGCTTACATTCAGTATGAACGAGCATTATTTGCGTAAAGTCACGTCTTCAGAGAGCATTTATTTGTAACTCTTAGGCGCTGCGTTTAATGTATTGATGCAAGATCGAAAAAACGAAGAACGTCTCAGTCTTTTGCCATCCAAGGGCTCCTTTTACAATCCTCCGTTTACTTTTGACTTCTACCAAGAACAGAGAATGAAATAACTGTCAATTGGTAGTAATAAGTAACTAAACTCTTAATCGGTTAACTCATCTCAATGACTTCGTTTCATTTGACTCGTCATTCATTTTCACAAAATTATTGTTTGCAATGCGCAGAAGGCGACCTCTTATATGATCGCAAACATCAAAAGGATATAATCCTAAGAATGTGTTAAAGCGGTATAGATGTTTCTGTTAGAATTCATAAACAATTCTTTTCTAAATGTAATGAAAATGAATGCTATTATATGTGCGTGAATTATATGGAACCTACGCTATGATTATCTGCATATTAAATCTATTTTACATATATATATATATATATACATATATATATAAATAAACATATGTATGTTTGTATGTATATAGTATATCGACCAATAAGTTCCTTAACTAAGGAAACATTTTTGTTTTTCAAAAAATAGTCCTATTTAAGACTGTTGCAACCATTTCAACACTTGTTCGATGTTTCCTTTTTGCAACGATTTCCCAAGACGGTCTCAATTTCAACTTCGGCAATGTCCTCATTGTTTGACTCAAATCTGTTTTCCTAGAGTATCTGTTCAAAGTTTTCAAAAAGACAATGGTCGTTGGAGGCTAGACATGGACAAGAAGCAATGCCAATTTCAATTCACGCAATTTTGCTATGGTAGCCATCTGTTTGTGATACTACGGATTGTCTTGGTGAAAAAGTGCTTGTTTCCTCGCCAATATAAGCGTTTCCGGTAAGTTTTCTTCTTCTTCTTTCAAAGGATACATTATTTGCCGTTCGATATCCATCTTTCCTCATTTTCCAAACCCATCGAAGGAAATCTTTGCTTACTTCTCATGGCTTTTATCCGATCCTTTCTACAGAGCGCGCTATCGTCGTCGTGCACCCACGTTTCGTCCATTGCCACATAACGCATAAAAAGATCTTTTTAACTGAGGTTAAAAAGTTCCAACTAATGCTGTTGATGTTTTTATTCTACTGTAAATAAACACTTTACCCTATTTGGAAAAAACATTCTCTACGTCTAAGTTTTCATGCAACATATAGAATACACGACCTTTTGATATTTTTAAGATGTCAATTATCGTTTTCAACTACACTGCATCGTCCGGCGACATTGGAATGTCGATTGTACTCTCCCTCCAGTTTATATATTCCTACGAATTCCGCCACCAGGTGTCCGGTTCTGTAAATGATCGTGCATTCACTCAAAATATGATAGGACGTCTCATTCGTGCCTTCGCAGAATCTGCAAGAATCGGTGATGTGAGATGCCCATGTTTTTCAAGTGATACTTGAGGGGCCTGTGTGTTGTGCACAAGGCAGTGTCCAAGTTCGTCTGTCGTTGTCGTGCGCTACGCTTGCAACGGCTACTTGATTTTTTCAGCGCCCATTTAGATATTAGGCCTTTAGTATTACTCCTTAGCACCATACAGAGAGATTTTGGATCTATCATTCTCCTTTAGGCTCTCATTATCGAGATTAAATTTCTGCTAGCGCTCAGCATCGGACGCTCAACCGGACGCTGAACTTGGGCGACAGTGTTTCCAATGGAAAAGCAATACCTAAGTAATTTGTGCAAGGGGATGTCAGTCAGCCGGCCGACAGAGCAAACCCGTTTCGATGGCCTAAGGTCAAAGTTTAAGGTATAGTTTGATTGCATTAATCGTTAAAGCGAGCTTTTGTGAGTGGATCATGGATACTTTCCAGTTTAATTGGCGGACGGTAGAGTAAGTCTCAAAATGGAAGTTTATCAAGTTTCCGCTCTTTACCTCAATTTTGATAACCGTTAGACTTGTAACTATAAGAAACAACAAGCGGACGAAAAGACAGACAAACAAGTCAGTTTAAGCTCTCACTCCCATCACCAATGTATTCCCTTTAAGAGATCTCCCATGCCTACTCCTGGATATTGGGAAAGCGTAATCAACATCCTCGGTGGTGGCTATAGAAACTTAATTTTTGTCAAAACTGTGCACTTCATATTCATGTCTGAATATCTGAATAAATTTATTGTCATAATTCTGAACTTTTGGTATATATGTCACATTGATATATATCACAAAAGTTGTGCTTTTATATGGGTCATCGAGAGTTTAACTACAAGATTCTTATTATGTTTTCCATCTTCTTTATATATCTTTATCCATCCGTTTGTGTGAAGCAAGCGCTTTGAAAATAACAAAAATGAAAAGAGAACATTAACATTAGAAAAAGGTACTTTTCGGCCGATCAAGTTTGAAAATGACTACGATCTGTCCAAAAACATAAGCATTTTGGGTGCAGTAAGCTAGAAAACTTTAAATATCTATTTGGATATTCGCACGGATGTAAGCTGATGGTATGCTTCACCTCCCTGAACATCTATATAACTCTTAGATAAATATTCGCATTAATTTATACGTTATAATATACGTTGAAAGCATTGAGATTATTAAATATATATTGAAAATTTCGAATAGTTTTCACCAGATGGATTCAGTTACCTTCTGACGACTAAAATCAAACAACAGCAATAGCTGCTGCAAAATAATTTAATAATGACTCAGATATTATTTTTCAAAACAAAATAAGAAAAAAAAAATAAATGTGCAAAAGAAATTCTCCGCCTCCTCTGTTGTTTACGAGTTCATTAAAAACTATAATAATTATTACATTATTTTGTATTCTGTTCATGCTACTGCTGCTATTTGCTGCTGCTTCTTCTCTTGTTGAAACAGACAATGCAAGTTGAGTATCATCATCAGCAACAACAACACAATATCGCAGCACAGACGCACACAAAAACGTAAACGTACATAGAACAGGAATTTGTTGTTGGTGTTTTTGTCGTTCATGTCTTCTTGTTCATTGTGACACACACATACGCCGGCTTCATTTAATAATAAACTTCCTGTATAAAATTTAATTTACTCAGCTTTTATTATAAAGACAAAAAAATCTCTGTCTACTTTCACAAATCTATACACATGCACACATAAATGCATATATATAACATATATATAAATATATATCCAACATATGAAAGTTAAACACAAGTGCATTTTCCATATGTGGTCTTTGTGATTATATTGAAATTCTTATTGGATGCGCCATTGTTAATGAAATGGAAACGAAACATGGCATTTTGTATTCAACCTGAGAACACACCTATCTTCCTTTGAACGTTATTATAGTCCTTCTCATTCGTTCTTATGAATTAGAAACGAGCAGAAGAATTATAAGACGCCATTGTTTTTGTAATCTACTACAGGAGAACGTTTACACTTTCTCTTTCTCTCTCTTTTGCTCTCTCTCTCCCTCTCTCTACCAGACAGATAAAAAGCAAATTCACTCCAAGCGTATTCACACTCGCATTCTTATGAAAGTAACAGAAATTCACCACCGTTTCTTGTTATTTTATTATGAAATGAGAGTAAGAGTATGTCGTGAGAATAGTTTCTGAGATTGTTTACATTTTGCAAAGAGACTTGATTATTTATTTAGCCCGTCGTTTAATTTTGTCCCTAATGAAGTGAATAAATAAGGGGGGAAAACGAATGGAATTCAGAGGCGGTAGTAAAAAATTAATAATATTTCTTTAAAAAAAAAGCAAATTTATATATTTTAACCTCTAATCTGATACATAATCGAAAAATAAATTAGTTAAATGCATGATATATTTAAAAAATTTTGAAAGAGAGATAGAGCGAGAGAGAGATCGCAAAAGTGCAATCAAAAGGTTAACGATAATTTTCACTCATTTTGTAAAACTGGCTTAAGTGTGGTCACCTCACAGCTTATCATGAATACGTTCGCAAGCATAATTAAATTCTTTACTTTAAAAACGATAAATAAGTTCAAGGTTTTTTTGAATCTAATTATTTAAGATCACACATCACTTTATTCCCAATCTTACTCAACACAGTGTCTATGCAACGCGGTAACAAACTCACATATATAATAAGTGTTTAGTGGGAGAAGATTTTAGCGTAAACTGGATTTTTGTGTTCGTCAAAAATAGGGGTAACTCCACACTAGTGACCTTTGATTCATGTCATTATTAAGATATATTTTCAACAAATGAATATAATTAAGGGATGTAAACTCGTATGAAAAACGAACGCATGCATTATGTTTACAGAGCCACACATTACAAAATTGGCATTACTAATTATTGCGCGGTGTGTATGCAAAGCTGCCAAGTATATTACAAAAAATTTCATTTTATAACTTTTATAAGTCTTAAGAAGCCGAATGAAAGCTTTAAGAAAAACATCCGTACCGCTTTAGAATTGCTATTCCACCGCTTCTATATCACTACAGTATCGATTCGTTATCGCTCATTATAGATGTCGCATCTGTACTGCCGTCTTCGCCGTCTTCAAATATTTCAGAATATTCAGGAAGAAGAGCCTAAAATTATCGAAAATTTCTTTTGCCGACAAATTTGAAACAACCGCTTTGCTGTGCATCCTTTTTTCTTATTTATGTTCACATTTTTTTTTTTTTTGGTTTTTCCCATCATTTTGTAATTCTTTCAATTTTGGCTAATCATCAGTTAACTTGGCGGAGCCGTGAGCCAAGTGTGAAGACAGCCAAACTTTTAGCAAAGACAAGAATGTGGGTTCCAAACAGTGGACTAATTTATTGACGGTAAAAATTTCAATTTAATTCCAGCAGCCGTTTGCAGATTTTAATTCGAATGAAAGAGAGAAGTCAAACTCACTTTTCACTTAACGCTGAGTTTCGAAAGAATGTTTTAATATTAAATATCTAGCATGGCGAGGCGTTCACCAGTCCAGCCGGGTCGCCTTTTCAACAGAAACATTTGATGTTGTGGCGTTTGCCATCTGGAATCTTTTCAGTGAAAAGATCAGAAAGGTTCGTATAGTATTCTGTTTATGGATCTTCTTTAGCTTGGAATAGTATATAGGCACGACTCTATTTTTGTTCTAAACGCAACAACAACGACCATTTTTTCAAATCCAGCTTTGGTAACTTAACTTTCATTGCCAGATAACCATATAATAGCTATTCGAAAAATGAATTTCCGGCTTGTGGCTGTTCGCAATAGATCCAAGTTTCCTTGAAAGCTGGCATATTGTCTCATAAATCATTTTATATGACACCATATTCTCTTTTACTTTTTTCCTTTTTCTGCTCACTAACCGCTTAAGCGTTCAGTCTGCCAACGCCGTTCTAAATCCAAGAGGTTTACTAATGATGCCGAACTTAGCGAAAAGCAGGTAAAGTCAAGTTTTTGTAGAATTCTTCAGTAAACAGATTGCAATAATTGCAGTGCAGTTTTCTACAACATCACTTGTTTGCACTAATGTTGCCATTTGAAGTTAACGTTACCGTATGCGGCACTCAGCTTTCATGTCGTTTCTTTTAGATTTTCACCCAATTCAACTCCGGGCGTGTCCACTTTTGAATAAATTTGTGTGTAAGAGAACAGAAGAAAACTATTAGATAAACGGCGCACTATGATTTCAATTATATATTAGGTTGGGGAAAACGGAAAGGTAACATTTCGCACTAAAAAAAATTCTTTTACAGTTTTTTGTGCGGTCCATTCAGTTGTGAGTTATGCGGCGTTAAAAATTTGGCAAAATTCAAGCCAGGCGGCTGAAATTACGAAGGGTGCTTATGGTTCCGATATTGTACGCTTGTTGTTGAACAGGTCAATAAAATCGTTGAAATAATCGAAGTTGGCCGACATATTAGCAGTCGGAACATCGCCCAGGAGCCAGAGATCGACGATAAAACAGTTTCAAGCCATTTGCACAGAGCTGAATTTAAAAAGAAGCTTTTATGTTTGAGTGCCACACGAATTATTTAGTGTCTTATATATGTGGAGAGGGCATATTTGAGACGACTTTGGCGGTGGCGAACGCTAGACATAGTAATGAAATTATGTTTTTCTGATAGGTTTCAGGCAGTTTCAAGCGCTATCTAAAATTTGAAACTACATAAGGTCCCTGAAAATCCTTATAACTCGATTTCCACATTGCATTTTCAAGTGTTTCTATTTTGACTGTGTATAAAAGTTAGTAGCAATAACTTTTTTTTTTGGTTTTGTGATCATAAGTAAAGGCTTAGATTGTTTTATATGTGCTTGTTTTCCAATATTTTATTATTTTTTTTTTTACTTCGTGAGAAACTGTAACTTAGCAAAGAGGCAAATATATGGGCTATCTTGGCGGACTATCGTCACTTCGATGATATTTTGGATCTAAGGACAAACATTATTAGAAAGCCCACTTTCCATGTAACGTTCCATCAAAGAAAGTCTTTGTATAAGGAAATGGCAATTTTCAACAATTTCTCAGCGCAAATGAGGCATAAAAACATGCCTTCTTCAGCTCATAAAATAAACATACAAAGTTTGGGCCATAGGGAGCATTTTCGGAAATACTTCACATACAATCGTTTCTACGAACCGATATATACAAGAGAAAGGTCTAATATTTAATCATTCGTAATAAAAGTTTGGAAATGATTGTAACTTGACTTAGAAATGCACTGTACCGAATTTGAATTTGGATTACGTATGTTTATTTCTTGACCCTAGCACATATAAGGGTTCTCATGGATATTAAGTCTTCTTATGGCCGAAAAATCTAACTTGTAGTGCTTTATGATGAAAACAGTTAAAAAATAATAAGATTTTTAGCAAGAAAATTAAATTTTCAAAATTTTGAGGTCGCCATTATTTGGCCCACCTCCTTCATAAGGCCTCCTACGAACAATACGAACGGTTAATTTTTCCTATTTTATCACGGAAGTAAGCAAGGAATTATATTAAACAGATTCGTGTAACATATTTGAAAGTCGGTTTTGTCTGAACTCGACTGGAATATTTGTACTTGTTTTTTCTGATTTTACATGATTTTAAGCGATCATTTTCCTTTTAATTCGCGCCGAGATATACATTGGGAAATAGAAGTCTCGAAATCATTTCCTGCGACGATAGTTTTTTTATAATCGACGGCGCAACCCTCGAACATTCTAGGGCTTATCTTGACTTCGATATCCGCTTAACATTGGTCGCTATTTTATTCGATCAGCCTCTCAGGAAATAATCTCTTTGACTCTTTGTGAGGACAGATGCATTTTGATAAAAAGGATCAAATATTGTCAAAACGCAAATACTAGACATACAAAAAGCGAGAGATTGTGGGGCTTTGTCTGCGAGCATTTGCCGCAATGTGACTTCTGCTCGTAAAAATACTATTTTTAAGGTTTACACAACTGCACAAGTTTTACAAGGAAAGCATCACTTTTCTTGCTTCATTCGGGAGAATAGCGAAAAACGAGAATAATACCATGTGGGAAAGGCAAAAAGCTCATATTGGAAGACAGGGGAAGCGTTAACATCACTAAAATCCAAACATTTTTCACTTTTATAAAGTAATAGTAAAGGATGTAATGCGAGCATTTAAAAAGCAATTCCGTAAAGACAATCGTTAAAGTAAAAGCGGCTGCAATATGTGTAAAGATCTTATGGCATAACCTTTCCGCACAATGGCCCTGGGCACTGTATAGCGAAATCTCCCCAGAAATCGTTAGCAGAATTGAACTGAAATGCGTTGCAACCTTGGCTGTATTCATCGGATACCCCTCGTTCCAAATAATATCTATTTCGACCAACAATTTATTTATTTTGTGTGCCCGAGTAAAGACTGCATTTTTACGACGACACTTAAAAGACTGGATATTATTTCGGCATCAAATCCATATTCCGTTAGAAAGACAAAAAAATACGTAGTTGACTGTGGAAAATACTTTGGTTAAAATATTTTTAATACTCTGTAATAGGCGCTTCTCTTAGGGACAAAACGCCGTTACGACTTATTTTAATACCTAATCTATCAATCGTCTCTTTCGACTTGGAAAATAACTGTTTGCCAAGGGTGGGAAAGCAAAGAAAACGTCCTATATCATCCTTAGGTTTTCTATGTCGTACTTGACTTTTTATGCTAGCGAAGTTGTCTTATATAGAAATAAATCAAATATGTTTATATTTTTGAGATCAGCCAAGAAATCATTTCTTTAAAACATTGCATAATTTCACTAGCGTTTGTTAAGTGGGACAATCGTCGACTGAAATGACTGCTATTTTTGTGGTCCGCACCGCTTTTACAAATCACTTTTATGGCAAATAGAATTATTTAAAGGCTTTTCTGCATTGCTAGAATGTAAACATGAATCCAAGTGATTTAGAACAGATGAAGGAAGAAATAAGCTCCCTAGAATTTTCTGATATTCATCATTAGGTTTTGCATTTCAAAGAAAAAATTCTTTAATTAATTCTGATAATCACATCTTAACTTTTGAGCCTATGGGTAAATAAGATATGTCTATCCTTTCCAGAACTTGGGCAGTCGAATTAAGGTTATGTACCGCTTGTTACCTAACAAAATGTGACCAACTAGGCCACAGATTTTTTAAAAAGAAAACCGAAATCTGACTCAACCAATCCACCAGCTCTTTGCAAGAAAGAAATACGTATGCGTATTCTCCTTTTCCTTCTCCTCCATAAGAGGACGTGTTGTTTGCATGACATTTTCTTGCAACATAAAGTAAGCATCCGATATATAATTATAAGAGAACTTTTCTGGAAATTTTTTGCTGATGGCCGCTCAATCAGGCAGTACGAATTTTTTCTACGTTAAACTTTTTTATATTTAGTATAAGACCTTGATTTCGGCTTTTATTGCATTAGCGTATGCCTCCAAAAGCGTTGTCTCCTTTGCAAACTTAGTATACGGCCTTCAAATAAGACTGGTTTTTATAATATGACTGGTTCCAGAAATACTCAACTTATCACCTCGGAATCTTAGGAAGCAATTCCTATAGAATGGGATTCTTGGTGGGTATTTCCGAGCGTTCCCGTTTCCTGTACGGCTTCAAGTGAGTACCTGCCGTGATAGCCTTACCTCATAGCGCCACGCGGACACAACAATATAATTGGATAGGCGATAACCGGCGCCTTCTCCCATTTATGAAGAGGCTCTATTATTCGCGAAGTACCAGAATGTGGGTGAAAGGAAGGGTAATATGCCATATTTACTACAACTCAGGTCATTGTCGAGGCCTATCCAATACGAAACCTTGGAGTAAACGCAGTCATCGCAATATTTCCTAATTACTTACTACGAGCAGTGTTCTTCTTTGCGCAAGTTAATCCGTGTCGACAACTACTACGTTGACTATAAAGCCAGCTATATACGTTTGAGTAATCGCTTACTATGCGCGGTTCAAGTCGGTTTGAATTTTTCATATGTCACAGAAGGTTTTTCTCACTCGAGAAAAAATGCTTAGAGCAAAGCATGAGCGTAGTACACACCCAACTATACACCACTCCGTTACTACTTCGCAGTACCGTCCAGTTGAAGAGAAAAACTCCTCGCTAGGTTATAGATAGCAAACCTTACATAAGCCTTTGTCGATAGGTATTTGTTTTTTAAAGAAGCGACTTTTAAGCGAATACATAATAGTTTCAATGTGTCTTTGGCCTCCGAAGCGCGCCTCAATTTTTCCAAGAGTTGCAACAAGGACAATCGATTAATATAATAGAAGCACTATGAAAATATAGGAAAACACTACTCAAAGGATTTATTTATAATAATTCTGATGGCGGACATGACAACCTACGCATTTCAAGCGAGTAGAAAAACAATTTATGACACATATTAGAAATATTCAATTTACGAGCAAAAACGAAAAGGTGTTTTATGGCATCAGTTCAATCACATCAGATAAATTACAAAAAAAAAAAAAAAAAAAAAAAAAAAAATGTAATAGAATTAAAAAAAAAAAAAAAAAAAAAAAAAATTGGAAAAAAACAGTAAAAAATAAAGAAAGGATTTGGATTTGATTGTCAGTGCAATGTAACACACAAATGAAAGCAATCAAAACAAATCAAAACCTTTGAAACGTGAATAAACAAATAATTTATAAATGGCACAATACAAGCTAAGCATGACAATGATATGCGGACACAAGCAAGCACACATATAGAAAAATGAAAAATTAAAAAAAGCAAATATAGATATGTATATATATATCGAAAAGTTACGTGACCCGTAGCGATCGGCAAGAAAGGACGGTACAGCAAGTAAGTAAATGAGTTCGATGCGGTGTGGCATGGTATGTGTATGTAAAGTGACTTGCGAGGGGTAAAAGGAAAATATTTAAAAACAATTTTCACAATTCATTTGGTGGTGTATGGTATATGGAAAAACTTGAGTGTCGTGATGGCAATGGCGATGGTTATGATGGTGATAGCAAACATTTTACACTCCCCTTACCCCTTTTGTTCTTGTACCTTTCCAACAAATTTAAAACTAATCATAAAGGATTTAGTTCGAAAAATCCTAACTCCCACAACGGATTTCATGCAAACCAAATTTGGTCAATGTGGAAAAGTAAACTTTTTATATATGCACACGCACATGTAAGTACATGCACATACATCTATCCATAAATTTGTACACAATACATACACAGGCATCACTATAAGCTACAAGAGCTGCTCGTATTACGCCACCACTACCAGCACATTGTAAACAGCGCACATAAAATATATTCTTTTACTTCTGTAGAAAGGGATTACAAGACCATTAGATAAGATCTTCTAAACACTTGTTTTCAATACGGCTTATAATTGATTGTCAATATTAGAGCAGCAGCAAACAGCAAGCAATGCGCAGCAAGCAGCGAACAGCAGCCAGCAAGTAGTCAGGGTTTAAAACAATCGGAATCCCTTAACACGCCATTATTATGATGTGGTCAGAAAATTGCTTCTCCATACGCATACACAATTTTTTACAATATGTCACATGCGAGCATAACTGTTTTCGAAATTGTTAAAACGTGCATAGAAATTTTTGAAATTTAACCCTTTTTTCACTGGCCAACCTTTCTTTATGTGCAATAATAAAATCTTTTATGCTTGGTTTTTATTATCATTAAAATTTCGGTTGCAAGCATAGATTTTGATTGCCTTTCTTTTTTCTTTTTTTTTCCTTCTCTACTCCTGGTATAACACGCTCTCATTTCTTGAATTAATAAAATCATTATTATTTTTCTGGCAAAACACAAGATCCCTGATAATGTAAACTTAGAATTTCAAAATGGAAAGCTACTTTAAAGCAAAGCGGAGAAAAACACTTTGGAGCGCCTAGCGTCCTAGCATGCTTGAAAGAAAAATACAAATTTTCGAGCTATCACATTAAGTGTGGGCGTGTCAGTAAATTGCTTTGCGTATTCATTACTTATTTGTTGAGCTTTTGCGTGTTTCTCATGTAAGGTTAATCCAAGTTACAAAGCTGCGAAAACTATCACATCGATTGAATTGCTTTAAAAGAAAAATTGGTTTCGGACTGTCAAATAGCGAAGAATTTTTTTATGTTTTTTTTCTTTCATAGCTCAAATATAATTCCTTCAGCGAGTGGAGGAGAGTTAACAAAAACAAAATTGTGTGTCATAAAAATGTGCGACATAACGTTTTTATTACTTTCTTAGAAGAAAATCAAAAGAGACGAGTATGAATTGAAGACTTTCCGCTTTTTTCTTTCATTTGCATAGTGGAACATGAAAATATCAGCGAAAAAAGAAACCGAAATGAATATAAAGTTCGAAGAAATAAAAAAAACAAAAAAAAAAAAAAAACAAACAAATAAATAAAAGTAAAAAAATGGTAGAATGATGAAAGAATAATAACTGGAGGTGTGGAGAGCAGCGCTATAGGTTATGCTCTGATATTGAGGTAATTGTTTGTAATTTTGTTGACACATATTGAAAATGTCATAAATATTACAGAAACTGAGAAAGAAAGCGAAACAAAAAAAAACTTCATAGTATAAAATCCAAAAGCGATGTAATAACATAAGCATTTGTGTATGTATGTGCACATACTGTCAAAAAAGCACCAGGAATCGTTTAATCAAATTTCGTGCTTAATCAATACTACAAAAATTATCGCAACTTTCGTCGTGGGTCAAACTATAACATAATAGTTTCTAGGAACATCCAGCAGTCCTAACACGTGCTAAGGTTAATGGTAATGACTTTTTGATTTTCCCCTCTAGTGCGTAGTTTTTCGAATGTAATTCTGTTAGTGAAATCGGTGAAACGATTGAAAACTGTTTATGCCTTTGGGACCTGGTACGAAAAAAATTATGGTACAAAGCTTAAAGGTAAGGCTTTGAAATGTTTCAAGATTGTCCTTGCTCTAATCGGTTATTGACGCCATCCAGCAAAATAAATGTTGATGGAATTTACGGATAACACAGTTAGCATATTCTTGTGGAGTCAAGTTGGGAGCATGGAATTTCTGAATAAACACTCGGTCAATCTCATACACGAGTCCTTGTATTCACCCCAACGTGGCTTTTTGTCACTGTTGCGAAACTAAAATTACTAATCCCTGGACATACGATTTGAGTCGATCGACACTATTAAGAGAAGGGTAAAAAAAAAAAATTAGCCACGCGCGACTCATAATTAAGATATTGTTTACCGCTAGTGAGAATTGCAGCCGGATATGCCGATTTGGTGGCCTTCACACATTCATACTTGACTATACGGTAGGCTTCGCAGAAAGTAGTAAAACGTAAAAAGATTTTGAAAATTGGTCTGAGCACTGCTTTAAAAGACATGTAAGAAAACCACATAAAAACGAGTGAAATTTTTCATGTAATGCCCGAAACTTTTCTGCCCGTGAATACACAAACATATATTGTAATAGGCGGGCGGATATACGGCCGTTCTTCTACTGCTGTCAGATATTTCAGTAATTTTCATCTCCCATTTTCATTAATTGAATCGTTTTATTGCATTTTAATTTTTTTTCCTCCTTTTTCTCTCAATAATTCCATAAGAAATATTACTCAAGACACCAATGCCCGCGAGCTCACAAACACAAACTCGCTTTTCATGTCAGAGTGGACGGAGTTTACTGCTGCGTCAATGTAAAAAGTACATAAACGACAAACATAAAATGGAAACAAGTGTAAATGAAAAAAGTTTTGATAAGAAATATGAAAAAAAGAACATACGAGTGTACGAAAGGAAATTAGTAATAATTGAAATTACATGAATGCAGTCAAAGCGAACAAAATTGAGCGCATTCGAATCAATGCAACATTTCGTTCTCGTATATTACTGAAGTTGTGGGGAGGAGGGGGGTTGCCTTCTCGGACACGGAACGTGCGGTATAGTATTTTAACTTTGCCAAAGCGAAAAATAATATTTGTTAGAATTTATTGAAAAAAAAAATGCAATATTTTTTTTATAAGCAACATCCGGGAAAATAAAGCGCAATAATAATTTTGTCACACGATTTATAACACCAAGGGTAATATGCACGCAATGCCAAAATCTGAGTTAGCTCAACGTTTATCGCCTGTTCATTGCCACATTTTTAAAGCAAAAGTCAACTCGAAAGCTAAAGCTTGCCACCTCGATTCCTAGTTGATAGGGTTCCTAGTTAACAGGCCCACAAAACAATGTAGAAAATATCGAAGAACAACATCAAAAGAGACTCATAAAATATAAATTGAACGCTTAAATGACGTCTGAATATGTCGCCAGGGCACCAAGGTTTGCTAAAAAAATAAAAAAGTCCGCCCAAGTGATTTTCCTATGTTTAGTTAGCTTGAGGGAAAAGCAACGTTAACCACAAGACGAACACAGATGCAAACAAAGAGGAACCGAGAGGGTAAACTTCACATTTATAATACTTGGAAATGCTCCTATGGGATGCAATTGTACAGTCATATATTCGCGCTTCGCCTCTGTAAAACAATGGCGGCGTGTAGTCACGTCCTTCTGTTTATGCTAAAAGAACAACTAATTTGAAATTGTAAGTCTGAACTGCTTCCTATGATGAAAAATTGAACCAAATACAAAGGAGAATATTGTAATCGACCTCGGCTCACCATTAAATAGCCTATACCACTTAGCTTAATACACTTAATTTTATAAAGACTTTTCAAAAAAGGCGTTATATGGGAAGTGGTCGAAAAAATGAGCCGATCCCAACCAATTTTACTAGTGTTCCAATTTCCATCAAAATATCTCAAAAATTGCGCCCTATAAGTTGAATACAAAAATTTAAGACGGACAGACGGATAGAAGAATAGACGCACAGAGAAGCTTCAGAGCGTTTCTGAATCGATTTTGGTCTATCTCAAGTCCTTCTGTGTGCTGCATCTATACGCAGAAAGGTAATACAGGCTTCTAGAGAAGTGTGTGGCAGTGATAGATTGTGACACTGTGAATACAAAACTTTCCAATATAAATTTCTATTTGCTTAACGTAGGGAGTATTCAGGATTCGCCATTAGGTGTACATCATTTTCTTACTTCCTTTAATTATATCCTTTTGCCAGTGATGTGCTTATGTCTTATTAAATTCTTTTTTGGCATAATTAGAAACGGATAATTTATGTTCTGCTGCATTAAGAGGCAAAAAAAAAATAAATAAATAAAAGTAAAAAAGAACTAAATTTTAATATAAATAATGAATATGCGGAGAAATATTTTTTTTGTCTTTGCTATTATTATGCTTTCTTCTGGAAAGAAAGAAAACTTAGAAAATTATCATTAATTATAAGAAAATGCGGAGGAAGCAGAAATTGAAAAAAAGGTAAGAATTTTTCTTTCCTACTATTAATACAAACTATTGCGGATACTTCATTTGGCTCTTAAGGCAAATGATGAGAGGATCTGCAACTAGATTCCAATATCCTCGGGATACTATTTAATATATCTCCAGTCTATGAACCTATTACGACATAGAATGGAGTAGATATTATTCACTTTTCAACAATTATGTCCGTTGTTGATGCGAAAGGCAAGTTAAGAAAGTATTGTTGTTTCCATGAATTTTGCACGCAATGTCGTAAAATTCGTCAAAGTTACACATTCGATCGTAAAATACCTCGTAAAGATATATAAACTTGCTGCTGTGCGTTTGCGTTTGTTTGCTGTTTTCTACACAACTATTACCTGGACACATTGGACGGATCTTTGCGCATAATTTCTGTGAAAATTGTTGGTTCACGTTGGTTCAAATTTCCGATGACAGAAAATCGAATGCAATATTTTTAAGGATTTTCGAGAATAGAAGCCATGTTAAATGCTTTTAATTATTGTTTTATTATTGAGTGGCTTAGGTCCGAGTGGTTCCATCTGAGCCCTCAAAGCCGATAAGTTTGTTAAAGCCGCATTCATATTTTCTAAAATTTCGCAAACACACTTCTTCATTCTATAATGGATCCGTTACGTTCATCTTTACCTCTGGCAAGAGAAGAATAGTCAAACGGGACATTTGTGAAAACGTTGGTCACAAGCAACGCTGTAAAGTCATTTTGGCGAACATTCCAGAGAGGCGAGACATTAAAGTCGAGAAGCTAGCACGCGTCAACAGTTTTGCTATGATTTAATATAAGAAAAAATTTCCCTCTTCTTACAATAGTAAATGCGTATGGGTATTCACTATAAGAATTACTGCTTAGAAAAAATTGCAATTTGATTTGAAAGATATGTCGAAAAGTATGCTATCATTTTTTCTTCAGATGTTATTCTTCTCATCTTGTTATAATATTTATTTATTATCGTTTTGCATAGATTGCAAATTGAATATGTAGTAAATGAAAGAAAAAAGAAAAAGAAAAAGAAAAAAAGAGGTAAACGTAAATTCTTATGCGTATTTACTGAATTAACTTTTCCATTCAGTTTACGTTGCAAAGCAGAGGCGTCTATGAATTGGTAAAGTATACCAACGTAAGATTTTAAGCTATTTGTTAAATGAACTTAAAAATCGCAGAAATCTAATCGGGAATGCATGGGCGTCTGGGTAAACTGAGGTTGATGGTGGACGTAAGGACGAATGAATATTGCAACTGCGGAGACATATCTAATAAATATTTCTGCGTAATGCACGTAATATTACAGGCCTTCAGTGTAATATTGTTGTAATGCTCTTTATTATATGGATAAAGATTATTTAAATTTGAGTTGATAATAATATTTATACAGTAATTATATTGCTTGTAAGAAACCACACTATTATACGTGTACTTGTAAAAGAAGAGCGTTTATGAACGCAAATGCATTTATTGCGATGGTCTCAACGGGATGAAGTGATGCATAAATTTACAATATTTTATGAGTATTTCAAAAAGTTAGCAAACAAAGTATTGCTACGCATTTATTATCCTTGGAAAATAATAGTTTATCCAAACGTAGTTTAACCCTCGAATGGAATGAGTAAAGTAATGGGAAAAGTTCACAGCAAAAGGCTGGCGTTAAGCGTCGTACACTTTACTTTTGGCAAACATTTTATGAAATCCATTATTAAGTAAAAATCATTTTAGATTTTATTTTTAACCCGTTTTTCTATTTTCTATTTTCGTTTTTGTTTTTCTTTTTTTTTGCTCCCAAACGTTTGTCTAACTCATTGATTGTGAACATGCATAATGGCGGCAGTGGTTCTCAAAGCGTGAAATGTGAAAAACAACTACAAGTTGCTTTATAAACATTTTTGAAAATAAACTACATCCACCTCGGCGTTGGGATACTAAACGTTTACATATCGCTGCGCTTAAAAAGAAATGTTTTTTTATTTTTACTTCTCCTTCAAGGTATTATGGTATTTTATTTAAATGCATTGGAGATAGCTCATGGTTCTAGTAAGTTTTTCGTTTTTGCTAAAAATCGTAAGCTTTCCGTTTTTATTAGGTGTCCATTTAGGGTAAAGTAAAATGAAAGCGAAAAATAACCATAAAAGCAGTAAGTAATTATTAGAAAATAAGCACATATTAAACAAAGCCGAAGCGTACAATCGCAAGGTCCATAAGTTAACTCATCAGATATTACTAACTGTCACCCAATATGTATATAACATATCACTCCATAAGTTCGTAGGATGGCAGATAGGTGTCACCATTATGAACCAACAATATGATTTGTAGACAGTGACACTTTACACTTTTTACTTTTGCAATTTTCAAAACAATTTTGTTTTTTTAGTCGGAAAATACTGTTCAAGCAAAGCAGTGGCTTGATTAATGCTATCTGGATTCTGCTCTATAGAGGCAAATGGTGGAGACATGGTTGGTTGATTTTCAACGCGGCCGTACCGACGGCTGAAACCTCTGGTCCCCGGAATTCAGCGATTGTCACAGAAAACGTGGAAGAAAGTGCACAAAATGTTTTGGCAGATCGCAAGAAAGATGTTGCCTGAAGGAGCTGACACCTTAACCGGCTGCTGTGCACTCAGCTGACGATTTTTTTTGGTTGAGGTGTCTAACAGTGGATCCCTTTTTTACCCATTGTCGCATAGCGACGCAATAAATCCGTTTTATCTCACTTGAATAGCTCCAAACAGCGCTCTAAACCATCGACGCTTTGTTGTTTTTCGTTCAGTGGGAGCAAACGCGGCATCTACTTCTAGCAGAGCTTTCTCATGGACAAACGTTCAGGCAAAGTAGTGAATACACTGCATTCTGATATACTTAAGGTTTCAGCTATCCCACGCAACTGCCGGTTATAATACTTCAAAACGATTTTTGCATTTTTTTACGTTTTCTGAAACAACTGCCAGATTTGGAAGATTACAGCGTTCAGCATTCACGGTGTTTGTGCGATCGTTTCTAATTTCAGCATATCAGTTAGAAAATAATTGAATTTGCTGATGCAGAGTCTCAATAACGTTTATTAAGCCGCTGTATGGCTTCAGCATTACTTTTCCCGATTAGAAAACAATATTTAATCAAGACACGAAAACCTTTTGTATCCATTGTTTTCACAGTTACAAAATTGTGGTCACAAAATCCGCTGTAATCTGTCAACTAAATGTCAAAATGAAGTGAAATGTCAATACCTGCCGGTTGGAAGCTGATACTATCCAAAAATCACATATAGGTCTGTGAACAATATTGCCGTATATGCGTGAGACCGGACACTTATTTAGTGCAGTTTTATTGATGTTTGAAAGCTTCTCTAGATATATATACACATTGCATTCTAAATAATAATAATACACATATAATATATTTTTTTTTGTAGAGTTTACTTAACCCATGATTTGCATTTCCTTTTATTGTTATTATTATTATTATTATTGTTATAAATATAGCCACAGAATAAATTCAAAGACAAAAGCCGTAAAATACGGGCATCTAAGGCTTTCGGCTTTATTATTATTAAAAACTCTACCGCATTTGAGATTTGAACCCACGACCATTGAGCTGCTAGTCGAGACTCTTACCTACTCGGCCACTCAGGCGGGTCTTTTATATTTTCTATATTTATTCGTTTTTCTTATAATTATTTTGTTCAATTTTCGATGCAATCCAATCATCAACTATATGTTAGTAAAGATGCGAACCAGTGTCTTTTCCAAAGAGAAAAAAAAAATAAAGCACATTGAGCTAACAGAGAAGCTCTCCAGAATGATTGAAAAATTTGGATTATTTGGGTGTGCGTAAGTACTCTGACAAAAAGAGTAGATTTGTGGTTAGAGACGTTCTGCTGCGTCTTTTTTCGATTTGGCTATTTTCTACTGTGTTGGACAAATTTTGACATCAGAAAGGTGATCACTCTTGTAAACGGTGCAGTTTTTAGCATTATGAGGATGCTTTCTAGAGCAATCATGCCGTGTGCCACAGGAAAGGCAGAGTGGCTTTTGACGTGAGCACATCTTGCCAGTATGCCCAAAACGCGGCATCCTGGGACTAAAAGCTTATTTTGCTTTTTTACAGGCGATCAAAAACTCTAAGGCAACTTTGATTACTTAGTATGATAACCAGATTTTTGATTTATATCGATTCTAGCTCCCCTCTTTTATTAAATGCTTTATTCCTTTATATTTTCTTTTAAATGGATGATCATATGTAATACCGATAAAAGTAGAAAAATACCAATAATTAATAAAGAATCTTTATTAACTTATGCAAGTTGCCGCTTCTGGATTGTATTTTTCGTATACAGCAAACTAACGATTTTTATAGTAAAGCCTAAAGATAGGCAAGATTTTTGGGCTCTTTTAACTTAAAGCAACTGGGGGAGATTGTTACAATAAAAACACTAAAAGCGATAAATTCATTCGTAATTGTAAATAATCGAATGTATTCGATATCTATTTATTTTGCTTTTAAACGTCTACATTATTTATCTATCCTCTTAAAAGCTTTAAATACTTTGCTGATCACGGATGGCTTGCAAATGCTTCAGACTCATCATAAGGGCACTCTTTTTCTGCTGAAAAGTTACGTTAAATCCTTTTTGAATCATAAGTTTGGCGACTCAGTTTTTTCATCTACACTACTACTGTTGTTACGCGAAATTGTCCATAGTTGTTGCCATTATAAAGCTTATAACTGCCAGGAATTGAAAGAATTTCTGGAAATTTTACCTCATTTACTTTTAAAATCATCCATTAGTGAACCGACATTATTATCTATGGTCCAATTGGGTAAGCAAGAGAATGAAGTCTTTTTAAGCACCTTAAGACAACGTTTAAGCGATGTGGTGAAAGATTTGGAAAGGATAAAAGTGAATGGAGCCTTAGATGTGATTGAGGGTGAAAAGCATTATCATTAACTTGTTCTGTTTGCTGAATCCTCAGAGTGTAAGGGAAGAGGTTCTAAGAGAAATAACGAATAATCTGAATGAGTATATAACTGCTGCACGCGCATTGTTTCTTTAATAAACTAGGATAACGCATATGTTTTTTTTATCGCCAGAAAGAATCCTTTCACATGCATGTGATCGCGTTTCCTAATTGATAAGTTGGACTTATGGGCATAAAATTTTTGGAGCGAACATTAAAAAAAAAAAAAAAATTAGATAACACTAAAGTCAGAGTTGATGGCGCTTCGGCGTTTGATAAACTAGTATTCATATCTCTATCGAATCCTATCGATCGCTTGCGTCCACATTCATCAACTGTGTTTGCTTACAAGTCCATTGATATTGAAACCATTATTTTTAATCCCACCTTCATCATCCTTATTAGTTTTTTTGCATTTTTTTGGTAAGCATTGCATTCCTAGAAGTATTCCAAGCCTTTAATGCGTTAGATCGATGATTCGGGTGGTGACACCCAGAAATATCCGTAATATTCTAAAAAATAGTATAATCGTCTTAACAATATCCGTTTATCCTATCGTTTTTCGCTTTGCTTTCGAAATCCGTAAGGTTTTGAAAAACTGAAAGACAATAGACAACTGGTACACATGGTTCACATGTTAACGTCGCGATAATGAGCATGAGTCGTTAACAAGCATGCTAACGAAACCCAAAAAAATTATAGCGTATAATGTAGACACTGCAACAAACATTTAGTAAACTTATTTACCACTTCAAAATTTATCTTTATCACATACACCTACACAAATAACGAAATATTTTTCAATATTCATATATACACTTAAGGTGACGTATGTATTCAAAATTGCCTCCCATATAACTGTTTGAAGTTCTCTGCGTGATATCCCTCTGTCCGAGATGGTGGGTATCCAAAATTCACTCCGCCTCGTACATAGTTCTCTTGTGTATTATTATTAAATGGAAAAAAACTACCTTAATACGCTCTCGCCCCTCGCTGCGATAGAAAGATATTTACATCATTATTATTGACTTGCAGTTGACTTTCCTCTTGTTTTGACCATTACTTTTTTTTTTTTTTGTAACCTGCACACGCTTGATTCTGTGTGTTTTGGTGTCTTATCTTTATCAAAATCAAATAAAAAATATATTTTTATGCAACTGCAATAACTGTTGTTGTAGGAAGTTACGGAAATACATTACACCAAGTAGACGCAACAGATAAAGTTGTACTCTTCGGGCGTTGGAGATATTTTTTCTTTGCGGTAACATATTGATAAAATTTATGATTAAAAATGAGAAAGACAGAAAAACTTTAGTATATCAGCTTTGCTAGTTTCACTGAGAAATTGTTGCGTGTATGTTGAGAAATAATAAATTGCTTTATAGCGTCTCTGCAGTTCCAGTGCCAAAATGATTGCTTAGTGACTCTGTTCAGTTTTCAAATATAACGACAATATATTAAAAAAATTTACTAATTAAATTAGCTAAGCGGCGTCAGTGAAAACATCCTTTGCAAATCTTTAAACCTTTTAAAAGGGCGTCACCATTGGCCGATTTGCATTGCACATTTGAGATGGATTGCATACATATATATTAGTGTCACATATCGGACCACCATCTACGTGAAGCTGTAAATTATTATTGATACTGAAGTTTATAAAGCTTTCAGTTCATTTCTTTTTTAAATGTTTTCCCAGTTCTATGTTCAAAATCTATTTATTGTTCTAAATCTATTTCTATTAATATTTGTTGTTAACAGTTTGGAATGCATAGTGCACAACACGAAGATAATTGAAGCAAACTGTTAACATAACTTTTTTTGAGCGATTTTGGCGCGGTTTTTTTCGGGCTTTGCTCACTTTCTGCACGATATTCGCACGATATTCGCACGATTGGTCGGCTATTTCCTGGTCGTATACTTTTCGATCGATAGTTAGAAATCATCTTCTCAACTACATACTGCAAAAACGGAAAAAATACTTTCAAGCGCAGCTGGAACACTAATAACGTTTATGATGAGAGGTTCGACACAGCGCTAATAATTTAGAAAAAAAGTATTTCTGATATTCAATGCACCCGCGCAATTTAACTTGAATATATTTTTTATTTATGTATATTGTTTTTCGCATGTAAAAGTTTCTATTATGTATAGTAGGTAAGAATCGTTTTATAGTTATAAAGACACGTTCAAATCGGTTCAGAATTATAGTAGTCTAGGAATGACGAACGCTTAGATGTCGATACTTCATGGCACCACCCGTGGTATTGGAATTATACTCTTGCCTGTATATTACAAAAGTGGACTTTGCTCAACCAACCATCAGACCATCAGTCTGAGTCATACCACACGTTTTTATATTAGCTAAAGGTCGCCGACGGTAACGATCTAACATTATACAGTATATACAAATGAAATTTCCATTCCCTAGAGTTTTCTTTTTTAATTTGTTAAAAATTTTATGCGCGTGTTATTATTTCCCAAGTTGATCTCTAAGACTTAAACTAAAACTAAATATGAGAAATTGTTCCCTTCTAATCTGTATAGAGAGAGAATCGAAATGTGCCAATAATAGAAAGGGAAACACTAATTAACTACTGCTACTGCTTTTATTAATAAGACTTTCAATGCGACCATTGATGGCAGCTGGAATCAAAATGGCATACTTCGATAGAAGATCAAACAAGAATTGAGGGGCTTTTCTTCTTTTCAAGACAGATAAACAAACAAAATATTTAAAGGAAGCCTTAGAAAACCCACAGAAAACCGCTAACATTTCCATACTACATTTTTCGATTTAGCAAATTTCGCGTAAGAGTCTACTGCAGTTTACCTTATTCCGAACACTCGATACATCCCATTGTGTAGAGGGTGTGTTGAAATTTCTTAACAATTATTTTTCATAAAATATTTATGAAATAATTAATGTTATGGTATTTAATGAATTTTATGACTTTCTTTATTCCTAATATTGTTGTTGTTGGCGGAGAGGTAGAAAATTTATATGAACAACTCTGTGAGAGCCAAACTTACAATGTTCAAAGAGTTATTGGTAAGAGAGTGCGGAAAATATGTAATTTTTTAATCAGAGTTACGGATGGTATGAGTTGTGTGTCATGATTTTAATGATTAATTATGAGATGCGTGCAGTATAGCGTTCGCAATCTCTACCACAATTATGAGCCATGTAATTTAATTAATTAAACTCAATTTGTGCTACGTGTTGGGAAAATGTGTTTTCCAAACCAAAGTAAAAACAAAATAGAGCAAAAGAAATAAAAAAAAATAGAAATAGGGAAAACAAATTGTCTGTGGTTGTACAAAATCATTGTTGTGTGTTATATTAATTATATTAATATAATATTTATATATAATAATAAAGATGTAAAATGAAAATTTCTGATATGTGGTAAAGTGTTTATTAAATACTGGAAAATATTTAGCCTACTTTTGAGCGTAGCGAAATAAATCAGTCCCACACCTCTTACTTAATCCTAATCGTAAAAAATATTCTCCATTCCCTGTTAAAAAATAGATTCTCTAGATAGAAAGATAACATATTCTGCACTCTCTGTTAAACTATAAAAACAAGGAGTGTGGTAAAGTTCAAGTACAGGCTATAGAATTGGTCAACGGCGGCACTGGTTTAGGCTTTGGTGTAATCGGTGCTCGAACATCGTGTTATTGTGAAAACTAAAAGTAATCCCTGTGGAAGTCTTTGATGCTCATTTGAACTCCGAACTTAAATTTTTTTCGATTGTTTCACATTGCATTTCCAAAAATATTCTTTTTACTTGACTTTACATCGACAACTGGCACAAAAAAAATTTGGAAATGTAGAGTTCATCATGGTGTCAAAAGTAATCCCTTTCATTTTTATAATTAATCTTAGCACGATGCGCCTTACAGTCACAAAAGAATCAGGTATCTTGCGCAAGCAGTCCCTTTGTTTAACCATGGTCCATATGGTTCAAAGGCGCCCCTCTGCATAAGGCGAGGCCTGTCTTACACCTCGAATTATTTAATGCTCTCTCAATTACAGATAATTACCGTCACCATGAGTGCTCGCAAAAGGGCTCCATCTAGAAGTTAAGTGTCATATGCTGTTTCCACTGAAGCATGTTGCAGCGCTATCACTTCGGCTTAGTAATAACGAAGCGCGTGTGGCACTAGAGAGAATGGGCATCCGCGGATCTCATAGTTTTATGCTGTAATACTTTACGATTATCGGCGCTACTCACGTCATAGTTACGCACATACTCTTGATTTTGGATTATCCATACTTCCTGAATGACATCCGCTTGTATTTTTAATGTACGACGAGCAGATATCAACCCAGCATGGACCAGCCTTCACTTTACACTACCAACTTCCCCGGCCCTCTCAATAACACACAGACGTGTTTGTTAAATCGTGAGCCTCCATTGCACCTGAATTCTTAGTAGAGAGTTCTGCAAGCAGATGACGCCTAACACTCTCGATGACTTCTCCAAGCCGGGACCCGTATCTTGAACAAGGAAGGACAGAGATGTGTTGAGAAACTCTGTATACCATTTTAAAAGTAATGGCTATTGACAGCCGCATTATTACAATTTGATAAATTCTTTACGAGCTACGAACCAAACTAAAGTCTACGCAGAACTTTTGTCAACAAACAAATTTATTTCTTATCTTCTAAAGGTTCACTTTTTTCCACATTATTCGAAATCAAAAAGTTTATGACGTATGTATAATATTTCTGTTTATTTTAGGCACACATATGTTACCTCTATCTAATATATTTTATGCGACATTTTCCATTGCGCCCTTGAGACATGTCATTAAGCGCGTTATCTATTTATTTTAGATGCTTCCTCAGAATGTATTCCGTAGCCTTTCCTTTAAGAGATTATTTTACTATCTAATTACATTAATAAATAAATGAATATATACGTCAAATATATGTATAAATATACATAAAATATACATTAAATATTAAAAACTCATCTTAAGTCGACATGCTTGCGGGCCAAGAAAATCGAATTTTTGTACAATCTCAGATCTTTAAAGCAAAGTCCGGTATGTGTGCCTCAATCGTCGCCCGCTGTAAAGTGTTTCTGTTTGCTCCCTTCACAATGTTACGCACAATGAACTTCTTAAGGCCTAACTTATGTTTATTACACTCTACACTAGTTGTCGTACAAGTAGATATTTCATCATATCGATCAATCTAAGCTTCGCTGTGCGTCTATCCGTCTTGTTTTCCTGTGTTCAATCTAGCGGCTGGAATTTGGTACACTGACGTAATGGAGCCGACGAATGAGTGCAATTCAAATGTGTTTAAATCCAACCACTTTTTCCACTACTTCCTATACAGCGCCTTATTTTGCAAAACCCTTTTATGATCATTTTTAGGGTGGTCTAGACTATTTAATGGTGTCCCGTAGCCCACTATAATGTTCTTTCTTGTTTGTATATTAATTACATCCTATTGACTTTACAGAAAATTTATTAAAACAAAGGGAATGAGCGAAATTTACTTCAGATCAAATGACCTTTTAATTCTGAAAATATTTATTATGTTTTCAAAACCATGTATTTACCGTTATTTCTTATCATACCTTAGGAGTATATGCGTCAAAAATTCATTTATATCCTTTGTTTTTATCCATGAATGCAAAGGTTGGAGTGGGGAATTGACCGCAGAATATTTTGCTGCCATGGGCCAAGGACAGACGTGTACATAAAGAAACCCTTACACCACCAAATTATACAAAATGACTCTCGAAATTCATCACATGAACGCGTTAAAAAATTTCGAATCATAGAACTCAAAAAGCTCTGCTGTACTTGTCTTCGCTGCTAATTACATATATATATCGTTTAATGGCAAACCTTCGAGATTTACTGCTCGCAAATTCTTTTTGAACTGGATGCAATTTGAAATCACGTCCGCAAATAACCGAAACCATAGCCTTTCAGACCAGTGGTCAAATGATCTAAAACTGCTAGTACGTGGTGCAAACATTTTAAAGAATTGTATATGTTAGTCGTTATAATATATAATTTATTCTGAATACCTTGCGGATGCGTATGCCCACATTTTGCATTATACTTGGTGCTATACTTGACCCAGTACACCGCCGATACAACTATTAACCAATTGTTCGAAAAAATCCAAATCGAATGTTTTTATATTCGGTAGCCTCGTCAGATTTTTGATTCACTTGATATAACGAAACACAAAAGAAGGACATCTATTAATTTTGTTCGTAGAGTGAGCACTGCTAGCTACCTCCCGTAATTGCAAATTATCGAATTTGTTCACGTTCGTTTCACGCTCTGCTTTCCGGATTATTCTTGTTCTAGCTTTCTACATACCTTGCATTCAATCAGTTCGCGTCAAAGAAACCATGCCCAGAAAAAAGTTCTCCTTAAACATTGTCTCTAGTAATGGGGTTGATTTTCGTTCCTGCGCCTGCATTATCAAAGAAAAATCTGACGTTTAGAAAATATATCGGGAAATATACTTGCCACGCATCCAAGAGCGAAATCATCATTCGCAAAAATACGATTGCATGAAATGCTTTTTCGGCGCGTGAGGTTATTGAGCCAAACGTTTTTAAATGCAATATTCGATGAATACATCGTTGCCGTGAATTCTACTCGATGCAGAGCTATTATAAAAGCATTTCTGTGAGCCAAATCTGAAGTTCACACAAACTTTGGTGCTTGCAATATTACGCCGTGATTTGAGCTTGAATGGCGGCCAACGTCTTGTCATTTGAGATCGTGAGATCGTTTTAGATCGTTTTATGGCATGTGCGGCCCTCCGTATATCAAGTAGTTATGTATTAAGTAGAGGGCTAAAGCCAAGCATCGACGACTAAGCGAACTAATTCAGAAATTATTTGCGTAAAAAAAACTTGATTTATGTCGAGGAACAACGACGAATCACTAGAAATGTAAATCTTCCTCGCAAAGCATTATGGGCATTATTCGTCTGTGCAATATTTTCTAAATTATTAAATTCATTTACTTTGCACAGCAGCTAGACTGCGACCTAATAATTGAATTTTATTTTTTATTTTTCTTTAAAATACTGGCAAAATTTTTGTAAAACAACTTAGTAGTTTGGTACCTTTATGAAACCTCATACTCAATATTCTTCTTTCATTTTTCTTATAATTTCATTAAAAGTGAATGAAAACATTTTGTTCAAATACTTCTTAGATAGATGGATGGACGTAAGCATATAATATTTTATCAGTTAAAAATGTGTATAAAATTTTTGCTATCGTTTTAGTTGTGTAGAGTAAAATAGGAGAAGGAAAGCTTCAACAAGAGAGAACAAGGATGTGGGTATACTAATTTTACGCTTTCATTTGTAATGCAGATGCTTTTCGATGTTTTACGTGGGTACACTACCGTAAAGACTTAACCCGGCAGTGTCCAATGACGCACGGAATATGAAGACATACACTTTACGCTACGTTTAGGGAAATTAGTTCCCGACTACCAGAATGGGAACACTTTTATTTGAAAGAGAAGAAGTCTCTGGTTGGACTTGAAGATGCCCTTGTATTTTACTCCCTATTCAGCCAACAATGGAATCACCCAAATCCCGTTTCATAATACACCACCTGAGGAACACACAAAATAGAAATGTGCTCTAACTACAACCAATATCATCATTCGTCTGTCGCAAACCCGTAGCCTCTAAACCTTTGTACTTAGAGTATAAAGAACATTCTCACAGCATATGCTTTCAAACTAATAGTTTCTGAACTGCCTCCCTCATGCCCCTTAATGCGTTCAGAGATCCGCGTCCCGTGAGGAGAAAAACCAAGTGGACACTAAAATCAAAATCTAGGCGATTTGCCGCAGACGAGTCATCCCGGATAAAATGAAACGTCACTTTACCGTTAACACTTTTTTCCCATGAGGCACAGACACGTTTTTTTAACAGCGATTGACGATCCCTAACATTTAACCCTTTTACTTCCTCATTTCTTAACCCGTTAGGTAACGGCACGTCCGCCTTTATTCCAAAGTCGTCTCTAATGCGCATTATCTCAAGCTCCAGCGGGCTTGCAACCATCAATATCTGTAAGACGTCAGTTGAAACCGTATAACAAACGAACAGATACGCCAACCATACAGATGCCCCGCGGGTTGCGCTCCTTTGTAATACAATAGAAATAAGCGCAGAGCACTTATGTTCCAATATTTACCTATTCCTAAATAAAATAGAAAGTTACAGTTTACTAATAACATCTGCCATCAACCAGGAGAGTTTCTAATACAAAATAAATGCTGTAGATATGTCATGCGATATGGGTATGTTCTTTTCTTCTATTATCTTTGAAGATAGAGCTCAGCCAGGGAATGCTTTATGTATAGATTTTTTGTATTTAACTTGAAAGACCGGACTAAAAACGCATTTTCTGATCAAGTCGACAGTACAAATCGATTTATCCACACCTTGTCTGTCTATGTGTGCGATCACTTGTCGTGATTTACCGGGAAGCTAAAACTTGCCGAATGTCCATCTTTCTGATTTGTGTAGCAGGTTTAAGCTAAAATTCGATTGCATCAGTTAGAAAAAAATTTGAAGATAAATCTTTAGAAGAAAACATAAAAATTTCAAATATACATAGCCTACCATCTACAATCTGTAATAAGTGCTGATCTACAACTTGGGTACAAAAGTTTACCGCGGCTATCTAAAAATCGAGTGCACAAATAGAGTCAAACGATCAAGTAAGAAGCGAATAAATTTGCGAAAGTCTAATGACGGGTATCTCGCATTCGTTCCAAGGTACGCGTAAAGCTTTTTCTTGATTATTCTTCTCACTATAAGAGTAAATAAAATGCATGCATAGGCATGAGAGTGCTTGTGTTTGTTTAAATGCATCCATCTTTCACATATTGTTCATGCTGTGCTATATCTAAACTCTTAATCATGAAGTTCAAGGTTATCCGTTGTGATTGCATTTTCATTTTGGATGTAGAAGGAAAAAATTGAAAAAAGAAGCAAAAAACAAAGCAAACGAAAACAAAAACAGAAAGTAACTCTCAGCCTTTTGCCTGTGCGTGTTGATTAAAATCTATGCACTCATTCTCGTATTATTAGTCCTTGAGACAGAAAACCATTTTAAACAATTGTACTCGTAAAGCAAAATTTTATTATTGGCGATCGAGTCAGTGCTACCATTAAAAGGTTGAAAAAAAAAATTAAAAAAAAAAATTATTTTCTTCTCCTGCATAATTTCTTTAATTTTTATTAGCAATTTTTTATTTTTTTATTTTTTTTTGTATAATTTTCTATTTCTTTTATTTATTTATTATCTACATAGTTGTCTGCTCATATGTGTTTGCATGTGTGTGCGCTTTAGTTGTCATACTTCATTGCATTTCTGTATATGTAGTTGATTCGAGTTTATGTCAAATCTATTAAAATTTATTAAAGCCAAAGTCAAAACCTAGGCCTACTAGACGCTTTTTATTATTATAATGCAAGCACGCAGTCGCATCTACGTTCGTATATGTTCACATATAAGTAAAATTTTGCAGTTCAAGCATTCATTAGGCATAATCAGTATTTGCTTTGCCCCAGAAGCCCGAACCCATTATTATGAACGCAATCGCGGGGCATTTGTTCGCATGAATCATATCTTTTAGCATTGTTATAAGCACTAATACTAATGCGTAACTAATGAGTTCACACACAGCTCATTCGCTCTTAAGCGTATACGTATGCTAATGCCTATGCGTAGTAATAAAATAGATTTTAACCAGGAAGTAAGTATACTTGCTGGCAAAATACAATATATAATGAAGACAGACGACTAACATACATACTTTTTTTTACATTTTACACAAGTAAATACATTCAATGAAGACCTTAAGACCTTAAGTGACCAGTGTTTGCCTAATAAATAAATATTAGGTATTACATAAATAAACTCTAATCTTATGCGAGCCAAGCAAGCCTTCCGTTTACATCGAAACATTCAGCCTTTCTTTTACATTGAAGTGGAGACGATAAACAAAAGTAGATCTTCAAAAAAATGGAGCACCAGAATAGCGGTTAAAACCAAAAAGCAGATATTCATCTACAAGCTTAGAAAAGGCATTCCATTTTCTTGTGCTACACTTTAAATAAAAGAAAGATAAAAAAATCGAGAAAACGAAATGTGCTTCAGTTAATGAATGTTTGCCATATTTGTGATCAATTAATATTATGACAAAAATTAAGACAACTTTCCTCTTAGGCTCCAACTTGAATATTCATCACGAAAGACAAGTATCAAGGCACGCTTTCAATATATTTCCTTTCTAATTACTCGATTCAAAATGCGACTCTTATGATTTGTTTCGAAAATCTATCAAAGATATGTTGCGGAGATGGCTTGATTTCCCCAAGAAAGACGTGCAAAGCTTTAATGCGGCCCAACAATAAGACTTGGATTCCCTTTTGCGTTTTACTAACATTTAAAGTTTTCAGGTTTATCCCATTTTCGATAAATTGCTAACGTTATATAAAACGTTATAAACGTTACATATATATGTATATATATAACGTTATAAAAAAGGCCACTTTGCAATTTACAATGATCACGACATAACCTCAAAACAAGTGGACAAGAATAGAATAGAATAGAATAAGGCAATTACGTGAACCCTGCAAGCGGATTACATCAATATTGTCACCCTTTTGCGAAGTTCGGTCGAAGTTCGAAGTGTTTACATCAATATTTTGATTTCTGCGCACTCGTCGTCTTTTTGTCTTGCATGCATTGATTCTATCATTTTTCCTTTCTCTTCTTGTTAAATTTCAACCTCGATTGATCATCTTTTACCCGTGATGGTGCATTTGTGCTTTGTCCGCCAGTTTTAAATGCATGCTTATCGTGTAGCAACGTTCCACCCCTGCATAATTAAGAAAGAAATGGGACCGACATCGCCATTACGGAGTCATGCATAGTGTTGACATATCTACGCTTTAAATTTCAGTCTTATCTTTTGCGGCTGAGAATTTCAAGAAGAGATAAATGTGAAGCCAGTGAAACAGGTGACGCAACGGTTAAGTCGCTTCAGAATTACATGGTAATTGAAAAGTAACGTACTCTATGGAATGGTTGACGCATATTCCCGCTTGCCGAAAGCGAGATAACAAATCTTTAAACATTTGAACTGCCCGGCGGCAGGTTTTAATCAACAAAATTTATTAAAATATTTTTATTATAATTTTTATAATCCATGAGCCAATGACGTACGTACGTGTCCTCAAGACTGAAAAAGAAGAAAAAACGTTTTGTTTTTTTTCTCTGAAAAATTCGATTTTATTCATCAACATACTCTAAGTCAAAAGTGATGTAATTCGACGGTTGCGACGGTTCTCTTCTCTTTCGATACCGCTCTCATGAAACAATTTGTAAAAATTTTCAAAATATGCTCTCTCTTCGACCTTGCCATTCAATTAAAATCATTTTTCGAAGTCAATCTTGCCATTGCAGTCCTCAACTTGGCCGCCCATATTTTTCTATAGCTGTGAATGAACGCGGTAGCCATACTTTTATGCGAAATATGAACGCGAACTCTCTGTGACTGGAGAAGAGTTGCGAAAAGACTTTCGCGTTCACTGCCGAGTTTGTGAGGTATTTTTTCCACTCCAAGAAGGAATCTTTACACAAGACATGAAATTCGGATTTTTCGATCGATTTGAAACCTTTTCCAAAATCTTGGGAGAGTAATTGAAGCGAGAAGAAAATACTTTACCGGCTGGGGTCGTAAAAGGAAGGCGCCTTATGCGACTGTCGATAAAAGTAATTATTAACAAAAATTTATAGGGAACTGCATCTGGTAAGAGGTTTAACGAAAACGTCAGAAATAATGTGATATTCTTTACCTGTTTTAGAGGTTTATAAGTAAAGGGTTTGCTTAGGACGGGAGAATTGAATCGTGGTCTTCCAGGAAAGCAATTTTCAAGAATTTTGTTTCTTTTAACGAACAGAACAATCTTATTCTACATGATTCGATCGTTGCTAGCGAAAGCCAGCCCTATATAATAATTCAAATGTCCATTGATTGCTTATTTGACAGGGTGTCCAGGGTTGTGGTCGTCTATATTTTGGAATGATAAATTTCTAGTTGCAGTAAAGAAATAAAAAAGTTCCTTCAGAGACTCAAGTCTCTGTAAATAGTTCTTTTAATGCTACAAACAAAAAAACCTACGTCATTCACAACCCGATGGTGTGTACCTAATTTAAGTAACATTAGGACTAATGCATGAAATGAAAGGGGAGAGCTCACGTAATAGTCTTTTTATACGTAACATTTAATAAAAAAGCCAATTTCAGTTTTCGCAACCTTTGGCGCGTCACTTCGGGCGAATGCTTTGCAATTAAGTGACCGAATTAATTTCTGCATCGAGTGGAGTACTCTTTTCTGAGGTCTCTAAAGTTCTGTTTTTGTTCACGCGTTTTGTAATTCTCTTCTATTAGTGAATGTAAGAATGTCGGGAATAAACGGAACTTATGAAACGGAGGAAGAATTGAAAAAATTTAAATTTAGAAAAGAAAAGCTAATCAATGTTCCAAATTTTTGAAGAATTTTGAACTCCGGCGCTTGGGCGACTTGGAAACTAATAAAAACAACTCTTGCTTTATTTTTTAGACACAAGGAGACAAATATTTAATCACACATACATTCTGCCTAACTCAGCGCAATCATAAAACTTTTCCTCTATATCGTCAGTAGATTAGTGTCGATCTTTTCTGTGGATCTGATTATCTATACATGTATGGATCTGGTGTAACCTATATTGAACTATTTAGGAAATCTGTTGATTCAGCTGAACACAAAAGAATTGCGCCTGCAAAGACGGATTGAGAGAGTGCTAAGAGATAGATTTCCGTTTGCATTTTATATCTTAACATGTTTGCGGACGTAAGTCCAGGACATAAATAACCCTTAAGATCTTTAATTGTACCCTATATTATTTTATTTTTTCTGTGTGTATTTACATATTTATTTGTAGCGCCTTTTAATTTCGTAGACTTCTGTCCGCTAGAAAGAGAGCAAATTCTCTCATTATCTCTTTTTCTAGTGTTGTCTCTCATACGAATGCTGTAGCATATATGTTCATCATGCCAGTTGAAAAATGTGATGCAAAACGATCTAAACGCTATACCATTCCTGTTATATATAACGGTTAAATATTCACCCTTAGAGAGTGTGCTTGATCAGATTTCGGATATCATAACTAATTTTCAAATAACTCGAGATTCGTGTTGCCCGCGAACGTGTTAAACAATTGCAATAACCTCTCCTTCCAATACAGTCTCACTATTATCTACTTCTATTTAATGCGACAAACACAAAATGGAAACACACGCACATATATACATATATTAATCAAATTTGAGTAAAGTGATAATCATTTTGTAAAAAAATCATATGTTTCATGTGCGTTTCATGTGTGTGTTTACAATTGAACCGAACTGACATGAAAGCTACGAAATGAGTTGAAAAAGGACAGATATTATCTACGTACATACAGACTAATATCGAACAGATAATTGTGTTTAATGTGCAACAATGTTGCAATAATATTAAACAGTGGGACAAAGATTAAAAAGCCCTAAAAACCATTGTTACGCTGAGCTTCAATTTCTTCAATGAACGATAGAAGTAAAATTACTATTATTGTTGAGGGAAGAATGCTTTTATTCTCGCAATGTTCACATTTTCCATTCATATTTTTTGAAATTCGTTTTATTTGTTGTTTTAATTTCCAGATCCGCAAAGGTTTGCTTTCCAATTCTCTAATTCCACGGAACAAAGATTCCGTCAATAACGTTACCGGCACAAGATAAAAAAAAACTTGGTCACATCAGTAACATTCTTTCCCTCCCTCAAAGGAGAAAAAAAGAAAAAAGACAGAAAATGAGAAAACTTTTTATTATATATATATATATATATATAAAGAATATCGGTTTGATTTCATAAAAACTTTGGGCGTGATAGCCAGCCAAGTCATAACTAAATTGTCCAGATATCAGAAAGCAGTGATTAGTGATTGAACGTAACATCCTATCGCCCCATTGTCCTTACAACGTGGTAGTATTTTGATCATCTGACGCCTAACGTTCAGTCCTTGTATATCGAGCAGCTCTTCAATCAGCCATACTCCACGTGAAACAAAACCTTTAATACTACGCTTAAGATGAGAGTGTAAGCGCATATTACAAAATTGCGTACGAGAAAAAACTCCCATTGTAAAGTAAGTCTTTGGACGTCAAGAACACTTCTCTAGTTCATATGTGTAATTAAAGAGACGCAGTGTTTAATACGCGAGTTGAGTTTTATATATGTTTAATATTTCGTTGGAAATGTGATTCGTTTAAGTAGCATGACCACCGTGCAAGTGGCGTACGCATTACAACATATTAAAAAGGGAAATACTATGCGCGCGTTATGTTTGTAAACACATATGTAGTTGTAATTGTCGATAATGAAGATGATGTCCGTCCATGTAAAACACAAGATTATAGTGAATGATGATGATGACAACGGTGGATTGCTGGCAAATTTCAACAAGTTGCGCTGACAGCAATTGATTGTCAGCAATGAGCAAAACACAACAAAAAAAAGACCATAATAATGTAATAATGAGTAGTGTGTGACTTTGCATTGGTTTTTATATGTGTGAGTGCACATATGAAGAACACAGAAAGAATTACTTTTTTTTTTCTTCTTATCGATGTTGTTGTTGTTTATTTTCTTAACACAGTGCGAGGTGTAAAGTGTAATAATGCGGTGCAGCGTAAAATATGAATGAGCTGCACAAAGAGTACACCAGCCAGACACTGTGTAATAGCAAGTGAGGGCAAATGCTGAAATGCCGCCGCCACTGCTACTGCTCATGTTTCCATTGTTGTTGCTAGATTACTGGACAAGACAATCATTACATTCAATCATAATACTAGTAAACGCGTTTGGACCTATGTCTATGTATGTGGAGATGCGTATGTGATTTTATAAGCCTGCCTGCTTGACTGCGTGTTGGCCTGCCCGCTTGTCTGCTTGTTTGCCTGCCTGACTGCTTGTCTGCCTGTTTGCCCGCCTATTTACCCGGCTGCCTGTTTGCCTGCATTCTATAATCAACAACAACAAGATTATAGCAAAGAAATTGCAAATAGTAATAATAAAGTTTTGTTGTCGTTGTTGTTTTTGTGTTATGTATTGAAAATACACATATACACAAATGCATACGTGCTAGAGAGAGTATATCAAAAGGGATTCAACTTCATTGACTTGGATCGTTATGATTAAATGCACTCGATGCTGTTGTTGGTGTAAATGAAAAGAAAAAGAAGAGAAGGAGGAGAACAAGGAAGAAGAAGACAAAGAAAAAGAAGGAGAATACGAAGAAAGAGAGAACAAATATTCTTGTGACCCAATGATCCAGTGTATTGTCGGCCATATAATGAATGAAAGGAAAATAATATGCGAACGGAAAATAAAAGAATCAAGTCAAGGGAAGCATGTAAAAAGACTTTAATTAACTTTTGCACACATCAAGCATTTAATAATAAATAAGTGTGAATGAATAAGCATATGAAAATGTCTCTCTTTCCAACTCTTAATCCTCTTAGGCCCTCTCTATCTGGATAACCTAAATATATCAAGTACATACATGAAGTGCAAGGAACAATCTAGACGCCTCGCTCACGTCTAATCAGCATTTTTAATACAAAATAATATAAATTAAAAATAAAAAAAGAAATTAAAAAAAAATTAAAAATGCGAAAAAATTCTTAGTAAATCAATGAAAAAATTCAAATTGCTCTTCATTTTTTGCGTTTGTTTTCGTTTTTTTTTTTCTTTTTTTTTGGTTTATTAATAAACGCAAGAAATAAAAGTTATATATATATGTATAAACTCATTGAAAAACCGTTCCACAGTATCAAATGTCTTCAGAAATAGCGAAAAACGTTTTAAAATATAACAACAACTAATTGTAAATTTTATGCAGAAATATGCATAATTTGTAGTTATTGTTGCTGTTGTTGTGGTTGTTGTCGCACTACACTCAGCAGTAAGACAATCATGCACCCTTTGGGACGAATCTCGAATACTCATCTTAAGCAATTGTTGTCATAGCCATAGATCAATCGGCATCATCTGAGAAGGTTTACATTGATTATATAGGTAAGCCATACAGGTGAATATCTACTGACTACTAAAACAAGTGAAGTGCAATTGTTGCTTCTCTCTTTTTCTTTCTTCCGCAATCGCACTTGTAAGTTATGCAATTTAAATCTAAGTGTGTATGTACATGTTCAGGTCTAAAAGTTTTGTGACTTTTGTAAACTCCACTATAGCAAAGTCAAAACATCGATAGATAGACAGACACTATAATGCTATGCTAATGCTAACTCAAGAAATCTTTATTTTCCTCAAAGTCCCTAAAAGTACTTTCTAATGTTCTGATAAACATAAGAGTATCGAACCAAAGCCTTTTATTTTCGAAAAAAAAAAATGTTACTTCTGTTAGTGCCAAGCAAAGCAAAAATACACGAACATCTGGTAATCGCTTGTTTTGTGAAAGATCGATCCACGAAACAACTTCGCTGCTAGGTATTGCATAATAACACTCGCTACGGATAGTAATCTAACTGTGTTTTTTCATATATTTTGTTATTTTTCCGTTTCTTTTTTTTATTTATTTATCCCTGTCTAGTATCCTTTCTCTTGATCGTGCGGTTTTATCAATGTACATGATTTGTGATTACTTCAGCAAACGGGTAGTATCGACCTGCAGTCTGCTAAAAGGCCCATCATTTATAAGAAGTATTTAGTAACATAAAAAATTAGTTTTTCATTTATTTATTCATTTCTTAAATTTAATTTCGTTCTGTTGACGGTGCAGAACGCAAACCGAATTATTTAACGTCTAAGAATGCGACTAACCGTCTGTTGCTTTGTAATAATTTTCTGGAATTGTATACTGTATACGCATTAATATTAAGAGAGAGAGAAAGAGAGAGACATAGGGTGCAAGTCAACATGATGCCGAAAGTGAACAAATAAATTTCAAAGCAGAGTTGCACTGGACAAATCTGAAGTGTTTTCACAATCGCTATTCCAAATAGTCTACGTACTTGTATATATATATACATTAGAATATATCTATATAGAATTCGATGTACGAATAAGTTTCTTTGGCTACGATTGGTTGTCTTATAAAACGTATTAGTCGCGTTCAATTTTCCCGAAACTTCAGGTATACATAACCTAGATATTGTGATATCAACGGTGTAGGTTTCAGCTCTTTACAAAGCGTCGGTTCGGTGTATATCACAGTCTAAAAAGATGGATGTCATTTATGGCACTGCATTTTTCTGTTTTTTTAACTGGATTAACCTGGAATTGAATCCAACTAAAGCTGTGAAAATGATTAGGTTGCGCTTGCCATAAAAGTGTAGTAAGCTATAAAACAGTTGAAAAGTAGTTTGCAAGACTTCGGGCAAAAAATTTCTGTCTTGAAAACGATGAATTTTGACTTACGTCCATACGTCTGCTTCTGGTAAAACCACTCCTTCTGATTAACACTGCTTTAGATCAATGCAAACATATTTAAGAGATCAGCAGTTCAGCACAGGCTTCTACCCCGAGTTCGTCCCTAAGCGACCGGGCAAATGGCAAAAGATCATAGATCTGATGGTGCATATTTCGATTATTATGCTTGGTAACAAGTATATTTTGAACACGGTTGAATTTTATCAAAAAGCAGCATAAATTTATTTGTGTGTAAGGAGTAAAGAGTGAATTTTCAAATTAGAACAGCACCACTTTCATCCAATCCAGTAGTCATCATTGTTCTATGATATAAGCTATGCAACCGAAGTAAGTACGGGGGCTTGGATAAAATTAGAAACTGAAGAGTTAGACATCTCATATGATCCAAGCGCGTTTTGTATTTATAACACCAACCTTTTCGCTTTTAAGACCAAGATAAGCAACACTTTTTTCAGGATTTTTATCATCTTCCGGAAGTATTTTAAAATCAGTTATTGTACCGTACTCTGCGAATAATAATTAATACCTTGTCTTTTGCTTAGACTATAATTTTGAGATTCTGCGTATTGTTCGTAAGAATTTAACATCACTCTCATATTGCACTTCTCTGCTGGTCTCTCTTAACTGTTGTTTATTATTTAAGCAACATTTTGCTTTATACGCAAGTGACGTTTGTGTTTGTGTAAATGTTAAACTAAATGTTTATAAGAATAGCTTCCATGGAAATGAAATAAATTCAGATGAATTAAAAATATTAAACACACACATATATATAAAATAAAATACATACATATGACTGGCCGAGCCCCCTGGAATAGTTTACCAATATTGAAATACCAAAAGCGTTTATGTCTAGACGTTTTGTCAAATAAAGCATATTATGAATCCAACAAATATCTGCTATAATCTATTATGAATTATCCGATATAACCGAACAACGTTGACTTTATTGAGACTCAATAAAAAATCTCGATTTACTTTATAAAATTCTATACAGTTGAGTGCCACAAATGATTTTTATATTATTACGAAGGACCGCAATATACATTGTTGTTGGAGTATTTATGACGTGGTTCTATGCTGCAATGGTTAATCTGAAGGATGGTATGCTTGTTTCATTATTGTCTACAGGCAGAACGCCTAATTAAGGTGAGACGTTGAAAATTGCTTTTTAAAAGTTCGATTGATGGCGAAAAATAAAATTTTAGAAAATCGATCTACAACTCGACTGAAATGTTGCAAGTTGTAATACAAAAACAATACCGATCGGTTAATTGGCAGACCAATAATGAATAAAAACCTGATTGCAATTTTCGCAGCCAATTAGGGTGAAGAGAATCTTTTCGTCTTTACAATTAATTTTCAGTTCCGCCCGCCTATGCAAAGATCCCATACGCTGTCTTTATAGCAAGTCATTTAGATGATTTTGTGCTCAGGTTAAGTTTCAAAATAATGTCTGAGATATTGATCCAAAATACTCCTTCTACTATTTTCGACTCTATCGTACTTAGCATGTCATGATCATTTTCAACTTTGGGCGATCAAAACGAAGCAAGAATAGGCGCTTGACGTTTGGCGGACTGAGTTTAAACTTTCAAACTTAGGGAAAATTAAAAAATGTCTCACGAGCAATTGTCGACGTCACAAGCGAAATGCTAAAATTAACATAGTTCTACATTCCGGTAGTGGCTATAAAAATGCTGCATTCTCCACGTGCCTAAGATCGCTTTAGCTTTTGCAGCCCAGAAGTAAATTGATCCCTCTTCATATATATTGGTTTTTCTTTCTTCAATTTATACGATAATTAGCAAAAGAAATATGATGAACTGAACTTGTAAGTAAAAATATGAAATCGTGTTAATAACACAGTATCGAATTACATATAAATTTTTTTCTTTTTTTCTTATTTTCTTTTTTTAGTTTTGTGCTATTTTACAACTTTTTTCATTGTGTGTAAAAGAAAAAGAAAAAAAGCAGAGAAAAGGAAAGAAAAGAAAAAAAACATGGAGCTAGGCAATGTACGAACAATTCTTACTCTGGCTATTCTGCATTTTTTTACTACATTACATAAAAGTCCTATTTACGCTTACTCGAGCTTATTTTATTTATTCTTTTCTTTTATAACGTGAAAGTTTAAATGCGGTGAAGATCGACGTTAATTCACTTAAATTGACCTTTAATAGTTAAAATTTATTGTTAAAGTTATTTGAATTTCGCAAGGTCGCATAACACGCATACATTCAATTGAAAGAAAAGTATCGGGAGTAGAGGTATTAAAAGTCTCGACTTGTCGGTTCCTCTAATGTATTTTCAAATGCTGGGACTTGTATCGGAGATATTTGCCTGTTCAGTTGCTTACAACAGCTTTCTATGGATTAAAGAGCCGAGCAAAAATCTCCAATTCTGCGTTTCCACTTAAATTTTGAGAGAAGCTTACATTGTCAGTACGCTATCATGTGTACTTGTCGGCCTCTGTACGAGCCATAAAATGGCTGGAGATTCAATTCGTAATACGATTTGCGAAATAAAAGCGTGCAAAGGTTGAACAGTTTATCATTTAAACTTATTGGAGACAGGGCGAGAGATTAACATGTCTCATAATTTCATTGGAGCTTGGGGTATCTCAGTAAGTGGCTTTCCGTCTGACTGTGCAGAGCGCAGATAATGCTTCTGCTGAAAGCGAGTTCATTTAAAAGTGATACAACATAGAGCGTTTCCCGAATAGGCCTCCAATAATTGATGGCCCTATCTTACATGTAAACCGTTCTGAATGGAGTCCATTGTGGAGGCGATTATATACACTTTTATACGATGGTTTAATAGTTTGGTGAAAAATGTATATAACTTTTGGTATTATCTGGGATTTTTTACAAAACAATACATTCATTAGAAATCTTGGGAAACTTATCTTTTGGAAGAAAGCAAATTAGAGATAAATAAATATTATTTTTGTTATGTTTAAAATGCGCAATTTGATATTTATTGGTATTAACGACTCACATAATCATTTACGATAGAATCCAAGACCTTGAAAGAACGTATCAACTAAAAATACTTAAAATTGACCTTGTCTGGAAGTGTTTCTTTTTTTAATATACGTGCATATAAATACGCTTGTGTTTGTTTCATTTTTTAAAAAATGTGATAATACATTTTTAAAGCACAATTATTTCATTAATTATTCTAAAGTATTTCCCACGTTATATGCTGAGAGAATTATTTCACTGATTTGATTAAATTAGGTAATGAAGAGAAATATATATTTTTAAATTTGACTCGTCAACTATTACAAATATATATATGCCAAAAGCAAATAATACAACAAAGTAAATCAAATTTACATCGTAAGGGAAAATATCTCACAGATAAGTAAAAACGAGAATCTTAAGATCGCTGGTTCTTGTTCTCACATAATGTTGCAAAACTGCTATCATGTTAAAATACCCATTATAGTGATAGATGTCGCTCGTAATCAGTTTTGAAGAGACAAGCTCGTCGTCTTAAACGAGTTGAGCTTATCATATTCATAGCTGAAGAACATAACCTAAAGAGCTAAGATATAAGGGCGTATGTGAGCATCAGCCAATAAGTTTGGTAAGACATAGATCCAAGTGTCAAAAATCGCAAATTGATCAAACTGAACCGCTAAATTGATTTATTCATTCTTCTGCTCGTCTTTTTTTATTCAAAAAATTTTCACAAAATAGAAATATCTCCACGTATCTAGAAGATAGATTGTTACTACAGAGAGGGCAAACATGTTTGTAAAATGAAAAACTTCATCGCCTTCATAACAGTCAAGTAATATTCCTCACTAAAAGCGGCGGAAAAAATTCATAATGGACAACACTGAGAAAAGGAGAAAATTCTCAATACGACTTTGAATTTTGAACATCTTTAGAAAGGCTTTCACGATTTTGGTTCACCTTTTGCACGATATTTACTTAGTTGATCGCCTGTTTGCGGGCTCTATAAATAAAAGTATTTCATAGCGTTCTGGTTGTGAGGAATCATTGTTTAATAGACATCGTAAATACCAGAAAAATTAATGTTTAAAAAAACCCGTGTAACTCTGTAGCAATTAAATATGTTTACATTGGATTCTGCATAAATCAAATCAAAGACAATACTATAAATACACAAAAAAAAGTAAATAAACTTGTTATATATATATATATACAAACGCATAAGTAAATATATATAGTGTAGATTCAACGAAATTAAAACTAATCGTCAAATTCATTACCGATACATCAACATATCGGCAAACCCTCCTCCTAAACTGATATGTATAAACTACAACTGTTAAGTAAATGCGGATAGAGCTAAACGATATAAAGACAAGAGAAATAAAGGAGAACAGGTGAACAATTAAATGTTTAATATAATGTAAAATCATTATAACCATGAAAGTTGCTAACAAATAAAGATATATCGATAAAATACACATTAATGTAATCAATTAAAAGCGTAACTTATAAATGCGTACGTATGTCAATATAGAAGGAAACACATTTAAACACATATGTATGCTGAAGCGTATTAAAGGTGTTTGAATCGAAGTAATCGCACATCAGGACAAAAATAACAAAAAAGAAAAACACAATTCAGCTTAATTAAGGGTTTTACATTTATTAACGTAATACATTGTTAAGTGAATACCTACACAAACATATATTTATATATATATATATATATATACATATATGTATATATGTATATGTACATATATATATATATATATATATATATATATCCATATATATATATATATATGTGTGTGTGCGTGTGTATTATTAATACGCTTGTTCAATTTTTGTATCTTTTTACTCTCTTTCTCTCTGCCTTTCGCAGATTATGATGCTGGCTGTGTTACAGCTGATTATACGGAGGCTTATTTTTCTTGCCATAGAAGTGATGAGAATTTTATATGTTGGTTAGTGCATATGTTTGTGTCTGACTACTGAGAACCTGTTATAGCATAATCAGCAGCAACAACAGAATGAAGCATCAGCAACACAATCAGTTAAACTCGCACTTGTTGATGGATAATAACATACGTTGTACCTATAATACATGTATTATATATACATATAAATAAACCTACATACTTTCTTATAAATGTATTGAAATATAAAATGTTGTTAGTGTTGCTATTGTACGGACGCCAAGACTCGAGTGCGTCCACATGTATGTTGATCATGAATTTTCATTTTCAATTTTTTTATATGTATATATATATATTCTCAAGTGATGTTAATGATGATGATGATAAACGTGATTGTTTTTCCTGATTTTACGAGGGCTGTACAGTAAATATTTACATTAAACCAGCTAATAGAAAACATATATAAAGTCCACAAAAAGCCAATCAATAAAGTCCACAAAAAGCCAATCAGAGTTTTAGACTTTCAAATGTATGCATGTATATAAAAGTGAAAATAGTCCAATGAGTGTTACTGGATATCAGTAACTTTCGCTAGTTAACGTTGGTCTATTATTTCTATTATGTTTCAAGAATTTCGTTCAATTACGTCGTTTCCATGCGACTACATTAAAATAATAATCGTCTTTGGAGTACCGATAGATGTTGTTGTTCTCCCTTTATCTAACGCATTTGCCAAGTATCTAAAGCGTTGTATGTTAATGAATAGCTTTCAAGAATTGAATGGGGAACGTTGGAAATTTCGTTGTAGGCATATGTGCAGTCAAGATTCTTATCGGCATAGTGTGGGCCATCAAGCCATCGCCGAAGTGAATCATATGATAATTTTAATCAATTGCAGTTATTTACGCTTAAGATTACTAGTATTTAGTTTCGAACTGAGCTTCCATTAACAAATATGATAGTATGTCGAGTGATTTGAGTAGAAGAGGCACATGTTTGTTAGCAATTTTGAGGGACGATCGTTTTGAGGGACGATAATCTTACACACATGTCATCTTATCATACAGTTCTCGTATACGACATGTATAAACAAAGGAAAACAAGAAAATGGTAAAGGAAAAAATATCTTTTTGAAAAGAGAATAACACAGTTAGCTTAAGCCAATATAGATATAAAGGGAGAGAGCACGTATGGTTATACCCACATAGATTTACAGATTTATGGAGTTTAATGGTTTTGTTTTTATTTTACAAAAACCGCTAGACGAGAACATTACAAAGAAATCAACAAACTAAACATCGGCTTAAGCTTATACAAAAATGCCGAACACAAATAAAAATTCTTATCACTCTTACTCTCAATACATTCGCACATATGCACACACGAACGCATAGAAAAAGTTCAGTTATGAATTTAGATACTCAATAATATATGATACGACTCTTTCTCCATCTCTCTCTCTCACTCGCTCTCTAACACATAACTTTGCTCTGAATTTTGGGAGTTCAATATTAAGTTAAAGCGCAGTGCGCACAGTGCATGTATAATAAGTATATAATTATGCACACATACTTACAATACTTACATATATACATACATATATTCATATACAAATACATGCATGCACTTTTATGCAAATATATATATATATATACATATATACATATATACACAAAAAATGACAATAGCACAAATTTTTGTATGTAAATTTCAAAGTGTTGCAATTGCAAACAGCTGACTGGGGCCGACTGGTTATGCAGAAATTTATTAAAAACGGCGCCAAACTCTCAGTTTGTTTTGTATAATAAAATTTCATTTCTCTTTTATATGAATCTCTTTGATTCTTATGTCAGCTCTCAGGGATTTCTCAGCTGTTGGATACAAATTATTACTCCATGTATAACTCTCCACATATAATAATCGATCGATCATTTGAAATGGCATCGTATTTCTTTTTGCTGGTTTTGTTGATATCGCGCGTTACTTGATTTAGTTTGTGCGGTCAGTCGGTTTTCGGTTGATGTTGTTGTGCTTCTGCTATTGCGTTGTGTGCGTGTTTTGGTATTTGTTTGTTTATTTCATACTTATAGTGACCGACTGACTTGACCGGCTTATAAAGTGAAAACGTCAAACACAACGCAACGACAGGCTCACACTCATACAGATTAAAATATCGTGTGAGCAAGCACGCTTTGTGCTTTTAGTTGTGGTCGTGGTGTTGTATTCTGTGGGGAAAAGGCAAGCGTTAGTCAGTTATTTATTGGCCTGATCGTGGCATATTCAATTCATTCGCTTGTTTGCGCTGTGCTATACACAATACGTTCACACATTTGTGTTCAGTAAATTGTGTTTTAAGGAAAGCGGATACGGATACGTGGTTTTTTTATTAACCGTAAACGGATTATTTAAACGGTACACATGAAAAAATATTCGAAATCTATAAAGTAAAACAAATGTATATTAGAAATACAAAAATAAATTCTATTTAAAAACAGAAAAAAAAAGAACTGTCATAAAGGAAAGGCAACAAAAAGAAAAATGACCATTAACTAATTTGTAACTAAAGTTGTTGTGTTATACTGTGTTGTGCTATTCTATTGCGCTCTCTGTCCTATTAGAAATTATAATTCGAGAGATTTTCATGTTTTATTTGTTCATCGATCAGCAACAGTAAAAAACTTCTTGTTGTATAAATTATATATATATATGTATATATATATATATATATATACATAGATATATATATATATATATATATACAGATATATATATTATTAGAATAATAGTTTCTTTATCATCAGGATTATATTTCATTGATTATACGCGGTCACAATAATGTTTTTATGGTTTTTCCTTTAATTTTTAATGTTTTATGCAAACACTAATAAATACACCCATTAGAAAATCATAACTGCATGCGCTAACATTTTCATTTTGTTTTTTTTTTTATTTTGTATTTTTTTACTCATTTCTTTTTTTTTTTTTTTTCATAACACATTAAGTGTTTCGTGTAGTAAAAGCGCAAAAAAGACTTTTAAGAATATTTTTATAACCAAAAGTTTCAGTAAACTGTAATTGTTTGCTGTGACAAATTTCCAGGAAAAGGTGAGTGAATTCATACCTTTGGCGCAACACATAACTTTTTTCCTCTCTTTTTGAAAAGTTATTGCTCGCGTTCATCTCAAAAAGGAAATAAATGCACGAAATTTTTAATAAATGAAAAATACGTGACATCTACCGAACCGATCAGCTTACGATCATTTTGCGTTGATGTGCGCCTCTCTTTTTAAATCTAGAATTTCATATTTAAATCGTCCACATGTAATCTTATTCTGAAGCAATGAAGAGAAATGCCTCCAACCATTGCTTCGCAATAAAATTAAATGTTCGAACTTCGTGTTTAGGCTCGTAAACGGACATATATCATGAGTTTTTCTGTTAACAAATTAAAAACTTATAATAGTTTTTCTAAGAAGAGGAATATTTTTTTCTCTCGTACTTACTAGGGAGTGATATCAAATAGCTATTTATTATTTTCATACGTCTTCTGCAACCCTTTTATTTGACATGTGAAGATAAGCAACTAGAATGTTTTCCCAAAGATTCACTTTATTGTTTTTTTTTCTCTCATAATTCTCATACTAAACGTATTGATAACCAGGACCTAAATACGGGAAACTATTTTATAAAATTTTTAACACAGTCTTTCCTTCAAAGATCTTTTAAAGAATTATTAATTCAATTGCTGTTTGTATTTGTTAAACAACATTTTTGTCAATTCTTTATACGTACAATCGAAGAATGGGAATTATCTTCTCATTTGTAACATATCGAAAGGCACTTTACGACGCGTTATATTACGATTTGATTTAGCCTAGTTTGCAGTCTGTCCGTCTATTCTTCACTTGTCCATTGTTAACGCTTGCGGTCCCAAAAAGTAAAAAGCAAAGCTGAACCTTATAAAAGCCATAAAGTTTCTTAATTATGGGCTAGAGATTGGGTTTAAAAACGCGTACAGGGCACCAGTCACGCCTATAAGGGGAATGTAAGAAAATTAAAAATTTCGAAATTAAAACTTTATACGGCAAGTGGCCATGAAAAAGGGTCCGATCGCATTTATTTTCAATAAGACACCCTCGTGGGACAATTGCGATATGGAACCTAGGCAGTACTGATTGTGAGATACAATTGAAAAATTTTCCTTGTATATAAATAAGTGGTCGCGTCAACGGGAAGAAGAGAAAAATTGCATGCAAATGCTGGGAAAATTCAAGAAAAGCCTTATCAAGCGCAGACCGTATTTTATTAATTAACTAATAAAGACAAAGGGAGTATAGTTTTTGTTCTGCTATTATGAAGTTTTTAAAGGAAATGCCATACCTTGGTTTGTCGGCAAGAAAATAGGATTTGCATTCGTAAGTTTATGTCGGTGACCCATTAATATTTGTGTATAATATTTATGAATTTGCGTTACCCTCTTGAGATATACGATGAAATGTTTGACCTAGATAAGCAATACAATATCTAAGTCATAAAAATTTGAATATATTCTAAGGTTTTATTTAGTTAAGGCTTAAATCTCATTAAAGCTTTGATATAAATTACGTTAGAATTACGCAATAATTTGAAATTATATTTTTTTTTCATATATTTTCTTTCATTATTAATGCAACAAATATTGTTACTTAGCAACAGCAATAGCAATGACAACGGCAACACAGTAACAGTATTCAGTTACTGTGCTTATGTACAATTTTATTTATAACCATTTTTTCGTTTGTACATTAATTACTCTCGATCATAGGCTAATACAGCCGGTTAAAAAACGAAATTTTATGCACTTGTTTACATATATATATATATATAAATATATATATATGTAACTGTATGTATGTATATGTATATGCAAGTAATGGTTGTGCTAGATATTGTGGCGGTCAAAAAATTTATGTAACAAACTAATCGACCTACAAATTAAATCAGCATACAAATGTATGTCTGTGAAAATCATATCTATGTACATATGTATGCATGGACAACATAAATTCTACACTTAAAAGTTGGTTAAATACAACGTATTAGCAAACAAATCTTACTTACCATCATAACAGTGGCGTACTAACAGAGGCGGAGCTCGGTATCGATATAGAGTGTCAATACGTTTTCGCAGAGCAACAGAGTATAGGAATGAGAATCTCACTTTCCCAAGTACGCACAAATTGTGATAAAAAAAAACCCATATTTTCACTTTTTACGAGGCCCGTGTAAATCTAAGTTTTCACGGCAGCATATGAACTTAGGATGAATGTGAGCTGATTCATGCGTTAAAATTATACATTTTATTTAAAGAAATCCTATCTAATTCGATACGTTACAGTTAATGTAAGGTCGAGTCCTGCAAAAAGAAAAATTTTACTTTAAAGCCATAGATTTAGAAAAGGATACAACTGGATATAGAATTAATGCAAACAACATTTCGCCTCTCTCTGTTTAAAATTACGCCCACAATTAAGAGACCACAATGTTTGCATGTGCGTATGAATAAATGTATATACAGGCATATGAAATATTTTCTGTATTTGCACATTAATAGAATGTAACTCATACGCCTCGGGATATAAACTCCCATATCTCACCGTTTAAAGGAAACAAAGTAAAATTAAAAAAAAATACTTGCAACGGATTTAGTTTTTTTTCTTTTGTCGTGAGTGGCGGAGATAGTTTCTCAAGCGAACATTGCTTTTTTATTTGATTTAAATTACTTCAGCGCCTGCTACAGCTGTATTTGCCTGAATGTCTTCCTGATTGCATAAGCGACCAGTCAAAGCGTAAGACAATTCATTTTCTTAACTCTCGTAGAACGTGGACGGAGTCCTGTTTGTTAGTAGGGCCGTATTTACAATAAGTTGTTTTCTTTTACCTGTTTCTGATCGTTATGGTTGCGGTCACAAGTACAGAATGGTTTAGACTTGTAACCGACGGGGTTTTAATCAAGGCTACGAAATGAATACTGAATAGAAATTGAACCAATTGAAAATTCATTTGCATTTCATTCTTAAGCCTATATTGTGTGTGTGTAATCTATAAGGGTGTGTAAGTCTAAATAGTTCCATTTTCGTGTTTTATGTTTGGAATAACAATGATGCGGTACAATAACTATGTTTACATTTTGGTTTTGCTTGGTCTTGTTTTTGTTGTTGTTTCTTATTGTTTTTTTTTTTTTATTTCAATTAATTCAATAAATGTTCTCACACTCCGATTGTAGATAAGCAACAACAGAAATTAAGAAAAGAAAAAATGAAAATGTAATAAAATAAATAACACAAATCCCTTTAGAAAAATAAAAAAACAAAACCTCTTTTTCATTTATATAAACCACCTATTTCCACTCCTTTTCTATTCCATGACATTCATGTTTAATCAACTATAGCTGAAACCACGGAAAAAGCAACAACAAAATAAAAATTATCTTTAATTTTTCTATTTAGACAAAAAAAAAAAAAATAATAATAATAATAAATAAAACCCTAAAAATTTTTTTTGTTTTTTTTCTTTTTGTTAAACATGAATTGCGTGAGTTTCACGCATATACTTTCAATTACAGTGAGACACAGAAACACATAAACATAAACAAACTCATACGCTTGTGTTTATAGTAATGTAGTCATGGCTCCTCCAACTCTTTGTTTTTGTATTTCTTCACATAATGATGGTAATGAACTTGAAATTTTATATGTATTTATGTATATATATATGTTTATATAATTGATATCAACAAGTTTGTGTGTTACGTGAATGTGTAGTGAATGAATTAGAGCTTGTGTATGTGTTTTCATTTGTTTATGCATGTACATAGATTGTATACATCGTATATGCGTGTATGTATTAATTTTCTTGCTGTTTGTTTATTTATTATACCCGCCAGCCGTCAATTAGAGTACATTAATTTTGTTAATGCGTTTGTAACACCAAGAAAAAACATTTACTTATATATAGGACATTCGTCACAGAAATTCCTTTTCAATGAATTATGCTGTTACATAAGCTGCGTATGCCATATTAACCGGCCAACTTTGAAAGCAAATCTTCATACAATTTCTCTGATTGTCTCAGCATCGTTCGTAAGAATGATAGATAAATGTTGACTTTGAAATATCATCATGTATGCAATATGCAATAGTCTGTGCACTTCTTCCGTGATCTCGCCCTAGTTATGTTACGAGCTGCATGCGCCGTCTCGAAATTTTAATAGTCACCTATTCCATCACTCAATTATCTTCGAAGCATCTACGATCGAAAGATTTCTATAAAAACACGAAGCTGAAGAGCTGCCGATTATTTCCGTACGTTATGTTTTCTGATGATAGCTATTTACCATTAAATGGCTGAAAAGTTGTTGAAGTTTAGATAATTGATGCTCAAGAGTTTCCTCAAATCGAAAAATATGACTCTTTCACTTTTAATTACGCCCACTAACCGAGTTCGCATATACGTGATTATATAATAAATGTTACATCTAGAGTATATGTGTAGAAATGAGAAAGAAAACTTTGGACGACATCGCGATCCTCACATGTTCGCAATCATCGTTAAAATTTCCTTTCAATAGTTACAGATTTTGTTGTAAATATATAGATCCAATATGGATATAATTACCTTTGTAATACATCGAAAATCATTTTGCTATCTATTTATCTGATTATGAAAGTTTATTGTGAGCTGTCGGCTTCTTCTACTGCTTTTGTGAATGTCTAAAATGAAGCCCTAAATTTTGTGATAACTTCAAAATATCGTACTTATCATATCAATCAATTCAGGATACGATAATCATGTACAAGATTCTTCTTTTCACTCTCGCAAAGAGAAAAAGAAAAAAAATTGCAGTCAATTGCGTTGACTATATTTGGAAACATATTGAAAAATGAGACAAATTTGCTCTCAATTACATCCACACATCCGTAATATTCACAAATACGATCGTTTCTATATTGATATTGATTCATATCCATAGCAAGCAAAGATAGATATGTTTTGATTTAAACATTGAATATCCTAAGCAAACAAATAACAATTTCCTATTTACTTACCTTTCTTCAAATATCCAAATACCATTCGATCTTAGGGGGAAAAAAGGAACATTAAAACGCTAGCTTAGAGAACATTGCTTAAGTTTATGTATTCATTAAAGATAATATGTGTTTGCATGTTTTGCTAAATTTACGCTCAACAGCACACATTTTTATATATATGCATATATATGTTACGTTAACTGACAACTTTTATACGCAAACTTTAATTAACTGGAAACTTTAGAGCGGTGAGCGGACTTTCTTTCGCTTTGATTGCTTGCAATAATATTTTTTCATTAAAACAGTATTCACGATTAGAGGAACGAAACTGGTAATCGTCCAAAATCATATGTAAATCTTTGTTGGGGTGTGTTTGTGTTCGCGTGTATATATATGTATGTATATAAATAAATAATATAAATAAATAAAATACATAAAGAATGGGTATATGTGTTTGTGCGTTTGTTTGCTTTAAACACATATATTGTATACACAGTTATAAACGGCAGCAATCTGAAACATTTGTTTTTCGTGCACAATTATTGTAAAACTAATCCTTTCTTTTTATTTTTAGTAAGTTTTTTTAAAAAGCTATAATTTTTTTTTATTATTATTATTATAATAACAATAACAACAACAATAAGATAACAACACCCACAAAAAATGTTTTGTAAAAAGTAATGTAATTTTTTCATTTTGTCGTTACGCTTTAGAAGCACTAAGCATGATTTTAAGAAAATTTTAAAAAGCTTTCAAATTTACTATACATGAATTTCTACATAAGGATGTTTTATTTTGAAAATTTATTTTCATCTTCTGGTTTACCCCACGGCTCGAACATTCTAACTTAAGTGTATACGATATTTATGTTATCGTTCGTTGTAAATTTCATAAGATTTCACGAAAATTCGAGCTTAAAAACTAACGAATATATTTAAGACATTTTTACATTATTGAAAATAAATTTATATGTGTGTTTCAATCCTTAACATTTCATAGATTATAACTCTGGCCATCCCCGTAAATATAAAATCAAATGACACTTGAGTTTCATGTAAGAAACCCGTTCGCTAATGTGATATTCACTCATATAAGTCAATTTTATTTCTTAAATTTTATATTAAATTTATTCAATATTTTATTAAATGGTATACACAAAGACATTGATTGTTACAAGAAACATTAAGAGCTTATTTGTACGCCTAGTAAAATATCACATACTTCAATCGCCATCCGATGAAAGAATTTAACTCGATTTTAACATCACTTCTAATCACTTTTGACATTCTCACGGGGGCTTATACAGTCAAACTTTGTAATACTCCCCATGGACTTAACAATTTTACTTAACAAAACTTTATTGTTTATATATTTTGTAAAAAAATTTACAAAGTATGGATTTGAAGGCGGGCGGATAACTTAGATCGCATGCTCACCTGTATTGAAAACTCTGCGGCATGTGAGATGTGATCCCTCGACCTTTGAGTTGTTAGTCGCGATCTTTTGCCTACTTGACAGCTTATTTTGGAAAGTTGTTATATAAATAACTGTAGAGAGATGTAGGGTATTTAATTGTGGGCCGTGATCCAACTACAATGTTTATACTTGTTTATATATTTATTTCGTTTCTTATATATGTAAACCATAAACTTTATTCAGTTATAAGATGCACTCATTCGCAATCGCCATTAGTCAGTTTACCTCAGTGAAGAGATCTTCCTCTACGCACCATCGATTTATATTCTTGATCAGCGTGAGTAACCTACTAGTGATGTCTGCCCGTCTGTTTGTCTGTCTGTCTAAGCTTCCATGATTAGAAATCCAAGTTTTCTCCTTGCTCGCAAATTATTGATTACTTCTTTCAACATGAGACGTAGAGCTACAAAGTTAGGTGAACCATCACAAAAATTCCATGAGCGCCTAGCGAAAACCCGTTTAGAAATACAGAGAGAGTGTACATAGTAAGATGTTTAGTTCTAATTACAACCCGTTAGATGTTGCCGAATTGCATAGAAAAATGTGCTTTCAAATCTGTAAAACACAATATAATCATTAGAATCGGAAGTATGATTTTATTGCAATACTTGGCTGTACCTTGCAACCAAATACTGTGCTTACGTAAACATAACGTAAACGCATAATTTATCCGTAAATTAAGTAAGCAGTAAATTGTCGATTCAATATTCATTAGAAACTGTTGTTCTTTTCTCTCAACAAAAAGGTTCCAAGCCGGACTTTTCTTACTTATTTTTACATATGTAGGTTGTCCCAAAACTCATGCAAGATTTGAATTTTCCACCATTTGTATTGTCAACCAAAAAAAAGCTGGCAGTTTAGGGTTAGTACAAATGAAGTCATAGACGAGAGAGCAATGCGTTTACATTGTTGAATGAATTTTCCAAAATAAGAAAAGTTTGTCCATACTTCTTCGAAAATGAGGTTGGCCGAGCAATGACTGTCAGTGGCGCTCGATATCGCTCTTTGATAACCCAGCTCTTTCTGCCTCAAATGGATAACATTGATTAGAACGACATGTAGTTTCAACAAAGCGATGCCACTTGCCTCACATCTCGTGAAACAATTCAATTACTGCATGAGATATTCCCTGATCATGTGCTCTCTCGTTTCTGTGATCAAAATCTCGATAAAAGAGTGCGTATGTTCTAGAAAAGCCGTGGAAGCTACTTGCATGACCTGCTCGTCTACACATAACCCCCCTGTCTTATGTACATTATGATTCAATAAAAAAACTACAATTAAAAACAAGTAAGAGAATTGTATTCGGTCGTGATCGAACTACATTTTCACAATATTGACTAAACTTGATGATTTTTTTTTATTGTTTAAAACAAAAGTTGAAATTGTATATCGTACATTTGTTGTAGATTATGAATAACGAGCACAAAACACGTAAAGGAAATCTTTTTTGTCGCGTAGGTGTGTGGGCGCGTCCTATGAAGTTTGCTTCTGCGCGTTAAAAGGGTATTGAAAAAAAAAAATAAAATTTAATATGCAATAATATTGGGTAGGCGAGGCGAAAGTTTCCCATTTTCATGCAGGTCCTACAGCATCGTCCATAGGATATACGCTGAAATTTTTGTAAATTTATCTGCTATAGTTTATGAGCAATGGGCAAAAGAACAATTTTTGATTCCTTTTGAAAAATAGATGAACTCTCAGTTCACGCAATGATGTGCGTGAGTCCTTCGATCTATATGGCCCATTTTCAATACCAGCCTCCATGAAAGAGAACTTATAATGTTTTTTCCAAATTTAAAGTTGATAACTTCATTTTTGCGGTCAGGAGAACGTTTACAACAGACATTATGCAGACGGACAGACAGGCAAACGAGCAGAGGGACATGCATAAATCGATTCAGAATTTAATGCTGACCAAGAATATATGCACTTTATGATGTCTCTGAAGCATCCTTGCGGGCGTTGCAAACGGATTGACAAATGAATATACCTCTCAACCTTCGATAATGGATATGAAAGTAACTCTATTTTCTATTTAATTCACATCTTACGTAAGTTTTGCGTATTTTATACACAATATTATTAAGAAATATATAATACAGTATACATATTAATGCGAGACTTTAGTGCCATTTTCATAATGAGTGGTTCTAATATTCATATATTTCACTTTATGGGCATTTGTTGTTGCCATCATTTTTAAAATTTCCTGATCCCATACAGTTTTCCGTTTAAGCCACTACGCTCTGTGGAATCTTTGGGTCAAAAACTGAATCAAGTAACTTTTACAAACCTACTTTCAAGTCAGTTTTACACCCTGAAAGAGTGTTCTGCATGATGCATCAATACTTCACACAGCCAAGCTTTCTCGATGTTTGCCATGTCTTTCCTATTGATTAGTTCTGGCCACATTATCTTAATTGGGGCAGTTCGTGATGCGCTTTTTATCCTATCACCTAAGAAAAGATTACCTTACGTAACATCAATCTTTGGCTTCATTGTATTTTATGCAACCTCGTCCACATTCGGCCGATTTTTTTGCGCATTATTGTTATGTGCAACTCATTCTTCAGCGCCTGCTATCGATCCACTCGACGATGGCTCGATTTCGTTTCTTTCTAACGGTGAGTCGTATACGAGAATTCAGCGCATTAAATTTTGTATTATTAGTTCATGTTAAAACCGAGCTTTGTTTTTGTATTCAAGCTAAGGCAAACAGTTTTTTAGGCAATGCTTAGTTCGAAAGCAATGTCACAAGACAGTAGGTGAAGATCTTTCTTAATTTTTTTAAGGACTTCATAGGCTTTATCAGAGTACCGCATGCTTAGAGCAAAGTAACACCAACCATCCGTTTGTCCGCCAACCAGCTTTTGTTTGATACAGAATCTTTTTTTTTATGACCAGTGACAAAAGGAATGTCGGAACATTCATTTGTCAGAGAGATAGGAAATAAAGGAAAGGAATGGGAAGGAGGGATAGTGGTAATAGTCGTAGTAGTCGTAAGTGTTGTGGCTTTTCCGATCGTGCGCCCACTATATCTATGACAATACGTCAATCATAATTAAAGTACAGTCTACTCATGCCTTTGGGAATTGAACCCGAATACATCGAGTTTCTTATCTATTAAGCTATGCATTAGCCCATTAACATTGTAAACACCACAAATTTATTAACAAATCTGAATAGTCATCGCCTCGGTCTCATTCTCAAAACGCAACTACTTTCGACTCGAATAATAAATGCTACAATGTTTTATTAGATATCTTTTATGGACTCTCAGACATTTCACATGCGTTACTGCATTGCTTTAATAGGATTAGTATTGCCATAGTCCCAACAAGACTTTTAAAAACTTATTTATCAATGCTCCTTACACAGTTGAGAGAGCGATGACTTTACGGCTTAATTAATCTTAGGTCAAAGAAGATAAGCAAATCCATTTTAAGGTTGAATAATTTTATATGTTTACTCGTTAGCCCTTTTACTGAATATGGATATGAAATTGATAACACAACTGGGCTCATTAATATTCAACATTTTCTCTTTGTTTCTCTAATGTCCTCACACCTTTACATAAGTTTGGAAGAAAGTTCTTTATGTTGCCGTTTGACAACCAAATAAATTTTAGCTATCTAATTGTCCAATACCGGTTTTATATGGAAAATCATTAAGAATTTCTTTGGAAATTTATCAAGAATTTCCCAAAGAAAAATGTGATTTTCGATTTTTTTCTACTTCGTTGACTGTGAGAAGATTTCAAATTCATCTCAGCAGTTGAATCGACGCGCTTAAGTTACAAAGACAAATTTTGTTAAAAATATTATAGTAAAGGCATGAAATCGTTTCATTTGAAGTGAAGATATAAAAAAGCGTTAGTAGTTATTTTAATAACTTAAAAAAAACAGATTTTAGTGGCTAAGCGTTATCTGATAAGCCCACAACAACGTATATAATAGATTTTTACGCTTTTGTTTTTTTTTTTTATTTTGTTAGTACATTTCGTGCCAAACATTGTTTATCCAAGTCACACTATTTTGATACAAAAAAAACAGTTTTTTTTCTTTTACTACTCTTGACAGGTGTTACTTATATATAAAGCCTAAGGTCACGATGTATTTCTTTTATACAGAAGTATATAACTTTTATATTTATCGAAGCTGAATGTACTAATTTTTTTTTTTTTATTTCTGTTTCGCTGGAAGCGTTGAAAACGCGTGATAATATTCTTGGGCAATCTATTATTCATTCTCAGTCAGTTTGACCATGTCCGCCATTGTTTGTGATTTCCACTGCCGCCGCCACAATAATTTAGGTAGAGTTAACTTTGGTATAAACACTTCTGCTCATACGGAACGACATGATCCAACAATTAACTTGAACGCTCTCAACAGGAGTTGAATTTTTCTTCAAGGTATTTTTGATTATTCGCACGTTGACTGATGGTGAAAAGAAGCGCGTTTCTTTAAAAGACACAAAGGCATCTAAAATTGAAACGTAAGTAGAACATGTGAACGAACTGTGATAGGACGGGACCAAATACTTTACATCCACCGTCCCCATTCGTAAAGATACGTGCGTTTTTCGACTTATATTGATTATAAGTTCAATAGGACCATGAGTGTGAGAATTAAAGAAAATGATATCATTATTCAAACAATCATTTATAATTCTATTCCAATGGGGCCAAATTCTCTGCGATTGGACATCTTAAACTTGGATTGACGCTAAGCTACGTGTCATGCACCACGTATTCTCAATGTCTGGGGTCTAAGCGGCTGTGATGATCGAAACAATTTCGTCATTGATTTGAAGGATGAGGAGGATCACCTCGTTACCGCATTTATCCCAAGTCATTCGACAGTGAGTGCTTACGTAAAACAAAAACTATATATCCACAAAAAATTGGGAAGCACCGTTGCGTATTATTTCTTTCCAAACAACTCTGGCAAAGTACCATAATTAATGCAATCATTAACGCACGTTACGACGGGGCTGCTGTTTGGGGTAAAGTTTTGCTATATTTTTTGCTTATTGCGAGCAATATCTGGCTATTATTTAATAGTTAGCAGTTGCGAGGTACTTGAGACTAACTAACAGATTTCTATTTCCCGCACATTTCATTCAAATAAAAATCAAATACTGCATAAGTTCGGAGAGAAATAACGTGCCTTCAAATTTCGCTATATATCATTCAGGCCAGAACCGCAGTTGAAAGATGAATTGGAACGATGAATGGTATTGCACATCTTATATATAGTTTTGAAACACTTTTACAAATTCCAAGTAAAGATAACGGATTTGCAATAAAGTTGTGTATGAAACTTGCTCTTGCATATACAATACTTAAAGCTGAAATGGAGATTCTTTTTCAAAGTCATTTACGTATTAAAGTGAGTGACAAGTTATAAGTTGTTCATCAAGGGAAGTTAATTAACTAACCAAGCATTGTCAAGGAAATGACTGGACTAATAGGAACTTGTAGAAGGCAGACAGGTTCATTTTATGTGAAAACTTTCAATAACATCCTTAATAAAGCAGTAGGGCTCATCTTGTAGTGAATTTGATTATATACATTGGTTATATACATTGCTTCAGAGATAACACCAAGCTATTGGCTAAAATGATCTTTTCAAGTATTCAAGAATGATAACGTTTTAAGTGGTTCAAATGTTCGAGTTTCCGAAACGCGTTTTAGTCGGCACACGATTTTTTGAAGCGTCAAGCAGCAGAAGTCCATTTGAAAAGTTTCCAGCATATTTAAAACGATATCATCAAAAGAAGTACCAGAGGAGGATTTTGGATATAAATTTTCGATAAAATGCCTGTTTTATGATCGAAAATTGAATATTTGCGTTCCAATGCCCGCCAAGCACATAAAAGTCAATAGTTTTAATTTTTCTTCCCTTGCACTTCTCCTGCTTTCCAGAGAGTGACTTCAATCAACGAGAGTACTTGCGAATGGCTCTGGTATTGCCATTTCTTCTTTTTTTTATATGTTTCGAAACGACTTTTTTTAAATCTCTAAATACATAATCAAAAACTTCCTACAATATTATTATTTTATTACATTTTTTGTATCAAAAGAAAATATAGATATATATGTATATATTTATACATTTTCGTATATGAGAGAACCGATATTTTTTGTTTTGTTAACTTAATTTGAACGTAAGACTGGCAAACAGTACCCAATAGAACTTGGGTCTAGCACACAACCTCACAACTCTTTTCGTTGACGACATTTTTATGAAATTGAAAAGCATTACCGAGAGAGGCCGTGAAAAAGAAGAATCAATTGAAGATTTCACCTTTCTGTATATCACTTATGATAACCTTGAAGCTTAGCTAAATAACACATGTGTGAAAGCGTTTTAGAATTTCGAGATAATTCATAATCATTCAATATAATAAAAATAAATAAAAATGGAATATAATATGAAAGAAATAAAATAATGAGTTTTTAAACCAATTAAAAAATACCCAAAAAAAAATTAAATATTTTGAAAAAAAATAAAAATAAAAAACCAGAAGAACACATATCTTATCACAATTAAGCAAAGAAATTAAAAAAAAAGTTAACAACGCGACATGTTAAGCGACTGAGGCGAAAGGCGAAAGGCGAGTTTCTTCCATAAAAAAGACAGCCTCAGGACATATTTCGCGAAGGTTGATTTGATTAAAATAATTTATACTAAGAACTTTGCAATCATTAATTCGTTGATTCCCAAACAAAACACCTTCCACGAGGTTTTCATCACGTACTTTGGTAATAAACACATATTTGCACACACACTCATGCTTCTGAATTCTTATATAAATTTTTGAATTTTAATCGCGACAAATATTCTATTTTCAACCGCACTAAACCTGTTTAAAGTTAAGCAAAATGTTTTATTCATATAGATGGGCGCAAGGCATTTACAAAAAAAAAAAAAGAATATACTAATGATAATAACAAAATTATGTTAATTTTAAATCGTCAACAAATTATTTTGTTAGGTATAAAATTTATATGATTGAAATTGTTTGATTTTGCATGATTGGATTGCTTAAATAACTTATAGGCATGAACTTAAAAAAAATACATTAATAAATAAATATTTCCGGTATTTACACTACATGTGTCTTCTAGTGGATACACTACCCAAGTTCAACTGTTTGCCACTTCATGACTGATTTTTAAAAGTGAGGTCGGAAGATTTCCAAACCTGCCCATAAACCATATGTATAATTGGACTCGACCCTGAAAATACCCTCCTTTTATGAATTTATGAAATATAATCCGCAGCACATAATCAATATTAAATCAGCGGTGTCCGCATAAGTGGCCGAGTAGGCAAACAACCGCAACTAACAATTCGATGGTCGCGAGGTCAACTCTCACAAGCGAGCATACAATTCTTTAAATCCACACCTTGTAAATTTATTTATGAAAAATATAGACAATAAATAAATAAAATAAAATTAAATCAGCGTAAACAGGAAGAGTACGGTTATAAGTAGAAATTCTATAATACAATATATCCTAACGGGCGCAGATATACGTGCAAACACAAGAGTCATTCAAAATACCGAATACTTGCGGTATACAGTTCAAAATCCCGTACGACTAATCAATTTTACGCCACCAAAATTTCGAGATATACTTCGACGATAACGTTTATTACGTGAGAACGTTACGAGAACAGTGTAAAAATAAAACTTTTAAAAATATCAATTGTCATGACTTCAATATTGAAAGCATAAAAACATGTTCAATAAGCAAAAGATTCTGACCTATATAAACCATGATAAAAGGTTCGAACTTGTTTTTATTACGTATTTCCATTACGACTGAAAACAACGCAAAAAGCATACGAGCGTGTAAATGAAATACATAATAATACGGTTGGATTTTTTTTTTTTAAAGCGATTTAAAAATAAAAATGCATAAATAAAAGGAAAAATGTAATGCTTAGAATTAATTTATAATGGAAGAGAAAAAAGTGAGAGTGCTGTCACTAGTTCAACGTTTCACGTTTTCGCGATAAGTTGGTAAACTTCTTATGTCCAAAAGATGGCCTGTGCGTCGGGGAAAGCGCTTAAATCAGATGAAATTTTTAATGAGAACAAAAACAGCGGCCGAGTCTGAATGTAACTAAATCGTGTCGAAGCTCCACGCTTAAAAAGAACATTTATTTATTAAAGCTTTTCTTCCTCTTATTATTTCCAGTCTTTTTTTTGCTTAAATCGTAAGAGGCACTTGCAAGTTTGTGTGCGCCGAGGAAAAAATCTCTTCGGTTCTGGAATAGTTTTCTCTTTGGTCCATTTGTGAACCATTTAAGACACAATTATGTTATCAAAAGCAATACATGGATGTAGTGTAATTTGCGTGCGTAACCCGAATTACATAATAATTTAAATTATTGTAATTGTTACAAGCGGAATGGCAAATGCAGTGTGCACGTTGCTTTATATTAAAAGACTGGGAGGTTAAATTTAGCACATATTTGAAAGAAGACCTTGTTAAGCAATTAGGAAGTCAGGGAATCTTTTTCCTTAATGTACATATATACGTGTGTTTTATTAATATTTGTGCCGCAGAACGTTACAAGCATACCGATATAAAAACAAAAAACAACGAATTGCAGTATGATATAATAATCGTAATATAATATTATAATATTATAATAATAATAATAATAAGAAAAAGAAGAAGAATAACAAGAATAACAATAGCAATAACAACAAAGTGAAAATGATGGTATAGTGACAGTGACTGTGACAATGACTTTCAAAATGCGCCGAAGAAAGAAAGAAAAGTGTTCGCTTTCAAGTGAATCGATGCATACACGCCTGCACGTATACTTCGTCCACTAATGTATACAGACTTACTCTTATGACATTGTTTTTGTATCTTCAGTCATTGCGGTGAATGACTTTTTAACCGTTTAACTGCTGTTGTTTTTTTTTATTATTAAACATTTTTGATAGTATATTTTGTATAAAAAGTTATTATTGTTTTGTGTTTTCTTATTTGTATTTGGGCTATTAGTGCGTGTGTGTGTGTGTGTGTGTGTTTGCGTGTGCGTGTGTGTGTGTGTGTGTGTGTGTGTGTGTTTGCGTGTGTGTGTGTGTGTGTCTTTGCGTGTGTGCCTGTGTGTGTGTGTGCGTGTGTGTGTGTGTGTGTGTGTGTGTGTGTGTGTGTGTGTGTGTGTGTGTGTGTGTGTCTTTGCGTGTGTGCCTGTGTGTGTGTGTGCGTGTGTGTGTGTGTGTGTGTGTGTGTGTGTGTGTGTTTGCAGGAGAAGGAGCGACCGAGCAGTGAGGGAGATAGAGTGAGAAAGAGAGACAGATAGAGAGGGATAGGTAGGCAAATAGAGATAGACTTATCAATAGCAATAAGAAAATATAAACAAATCGAAAAATATTGACAAGTGTGATCGAGAAAAAAAGTGATTAGCATTTTTTTTTATTTATTTATTTATTTATTTGTCTTTGTTTATTTATTATTATTATTATTATTTATTTATTTATTTTTTTTTTTTTTTGAAAGTAACCAGTAAGTGGAACGTGTGTTTGATTATGTTTGTAAGCATGGATATTTCTTCTTTTTGCGTATTGTTTTGCTGCTGTTATTATCGTTTTGTTTGTTATTTTGAAAATTTTCAAACGAAGACAGACAAGCGCCACCAACGTCGTTTAACAAACATTGTATATGTTACGCTCTTTGTGTGACACACAAATGTCATTAACCCATAATTTGAACGAGAGCAAAGCGTTTGTAAGTGTATGTGTATCTGTATTTATACATATATATATATATATATATATATACCTATATACATGCATGTGTAATGGCTAAATTTCATGATATGATATGTGACACTAGATGGTATCCATATTAAAGTCTTTGTATGGAAGAACACACCGAAAAGAAAAAGTATTCCAATTTTGTATCTGCGTCAGTTACTCAAATGCAAAACAATCAGTTGTTGTTTTATTTTTGGCATTAAGTTACACGTAGTATTACTGAACTGAAATCAATTTCGTCTGAGGAATATACATTACCAACGAGTTATACTAAGTTCATCGATGTGCGCGTAACATTGGATATTTTTTAATAATAAAAGATTTTTCATTGATTTAAGAAGATGCGTTTGTCTGTTTGCTTTTAATATTGCAATGGCTCGATGCCGCAATAAGATCACGACCAAATATTTAATTGTTTCAAATGAGAGTAAAAGTCATCTAACGATCAGCTTTACAACGGCCACCAAAGGGTCGTTACAATTCGTGTCAAGGTCAAATACTTAACATTTTGCTGAACGAAACGTTTTTGAGACCGGTTCAAAAATATTGTTCGGCATGTGACTAATACAAAAAAGAAAAAAAAAACTTCACAAGAAATATAATACAATGATTATGCAAATTATTTATGAAAGTGTTTTACCGCTCATATAAATATGATAAATACCCCATTTAGAAACATAAATAACTCTTCGCAAGATGTTAATGGTTAAGTTCAATTCAAAACAAAATACTTTCTATTGATGATAAAAGAAAATCTTCCGCCGGAGATCGTTGAGCGATTCATAAAATTATATATATAAAAAAGCCACTTTGCTTCGATTTAATGAAAATTATTGCAAAATCCATAAGAGCTGGTAGTTTGAACATAATACCTATCGATAAGCAAAAATGGAAGATATAGTCCTAACATTCAGAGGAGGTAACTTAAATTGCACTCCATTAAACCGAGACGTAGGGAAGGCGAGAAAGGCCAAGTTTGACATAAAAGCGAACTTAGCGCATACAATAGGGCTAATCTCTGTCAATGAGGTACGCGTGTATAATATTGTATTTCGTTCAGGATAACGGTTATAATATTTTCATCAAATAGGGAAATAATTAAGAGGAGCGATTGTCAAGCCGGGATAACCAGGTTCAGCTTTCAGAACGGTAAGTCGTATATCAGTAAAAATTGGTCTGTGGGGAGGAGCTATACAGACCGAATAATAAAATGTAAAAAAATTATATTCGACTGTGGCTACATCCTTTCTATTTACCACCTTTTTCTTAAAATGTAAAAAAAATACGACCTTCATTCACATGTGTACAGGTACAATAGGATAACGTGGAAATATTATGTAGGCGTGTCCATCGACCGATTGAACCCATTTTCATTACCACTCTGTCTGCAAGAACTTTCAATGTTTCTGCTAAATTTGAAGTTGGTGGCTTCGTTGTTGCACACAAAGTTTAGCACAGACACTTTTTACGCCGATAGACGGACAAACGGACATAATTTTATGATATTACTGGAGCTTCCTTCTGTGTTTTGACGAGAGCGTACGCCGTCGTATTCGACGGTAGGTATAAAAAATAGTAATAATCTTCTCTGCCCGAGCAGACGCGACGAGCAAATTCTTCAGGGACGGCAAGAAGGGCAAAGGCAAAACGATGATTGCAGAGAAGAAAAAGAAGTGAAGACCCGACTAGAGAATAAAGGAGATGTCTTCTTCCACTTTAATAATTCAATGCATGTCTTCCTAAACACTGCGAACTTGTTAAAGGAGAATCTTAATTTTGCGAATTTTGAAAGACAGCTTTTCGACTTTGCAGAGGTCTCGGCAAAGTGCAAAATCTACTTTATGCCCAAGTATTGCATATGCAATTAGAGACCAAATATCTTAATATGAAATCGTTTGCGAAGTCGTCGTTTTATATATAAAACGAAGCACGTTACCAGGGATAGACGCAGAAATGGCTACGCGAATAAGTTCAAAAGTAAAAATTTATTAAGAAATGAAGAGTTCACGTCATAACTTTAAGGTTCTCAGGAAAAATGTTGTTTTTTTCTATTGTAGCTTCAATCAGCTGTTTTGTATCTTATGCATGGCGGAGCAAAAGATGTTCAACATGTCTTTTCAGCCCTTACGCGGTTTTTTTGAATTCAGGAATTATCGTCAGCTATTGCTGGCCAATATGCATTTGTAAAACTTTGGCAAGAGCAAAACTATTCCATCCCTCTTGCGGATCCGTTGCATATTCCACATCAATATGTGAATACATCAAATTTTACATAAAATTGTGACGCTGAACAAAGTGGATTCAACGTTCGCTTTCAATTATTGTCCTAGCCGTGTGTGTAAGTGAAGTAAAAAGATTAGGAACATTTTTACGTACATAATACGATAATTATTCACACGAGAGCATCTGCCTATATCATATACTTACATTCCTATATTTACCTAAAATTACATATGTACGTCGGTTTCCATATCTTGCGTATAAGTGACTTTGAATGCACTAAAAACAAATATAGTAAACACTGCTGCGATGTTGCACATAAAAAGTTCAAGTGCAAGCATTTGCTAAGGGAAACAACACATAATACGCGAAAAAAAACGTTAACAAAACAGTTGTGAAAAAATCTCATAATATTGAATTAAATAACTGATAACAAATGATTGATCGCGTTTACGTTGTTTAAATACGAAATAAATAACAAATGTTATGAATTGTATTGTTAGTTATTGTTTTTGTTATTATTATATTGAGTGTACGTTAACCCCCAATGTTACGGCATAACATGCACACCATGCACAAGGTGTAATAATTATTGTAAATAAAATATTCTCCCGTTTACAGGTTCAAGTTCTCTCATTGACTCCCGCTCTCTCTCTCTCTCTTTCTCACTCTTTCTCAATCTTATTCTCAATTTTACCCTATCGCTCTTAACGCCTTGAACGATGTATTCCATGAGTAAAACTTCACTAACTGTAAACGCTATATAATAATTGTTTGGCTTGTTTTTCCACTAGACTATATATATATATATATATATATATATATATATATATATGTATATATATACCAATATGCATATATAGATACATTATATATATGACATTACAAAACTGCTGCTTAAGTTAGGTCAGGAAATTAATGAATGACTTTTACAGGCACATAAACTGTATGATAAGATATACATATTTTGAAAAGGTTAATGTTATAATATACATACATATATATAAATAGATATATACATCTATATATATATGTATATATAGACCTGTGTGGGTGTTTGTTTGCTTGTTGTATATAATTTGTCTATGTTTGTACAATATATGAAATTATGCCCCCATATCGAATAAAATAAAGAATGATGCAAGGAGTAAAGGACGGAATGTCTTCAAAAATAAATGCAAAACAAAATTTATTAGAGAGCGAAGAGTCGACCTTAAGAATTTTTATCTTCTCAGGGCTAGAAGAAAATATTCAAAATATTCCTACACAAAATTTGCGAAGATATTGTCAACACCGCGACGCATTTGGCAGTGGCAGAAGTATATAATTTTGCTCGAAACCAAAGCCGTGTCATCCATGCCGTGGATTCTTTGTATGTTGTGTAATTCAATGTGATAAGCGGATACAGAAACTAAACTAAATCGTCTTTAGGTTTTCAGTTCACAGAGATGATAGGTTGCCCCCCGTCAAGTGGTATTAAATAGACCAGCAGAGGACCGCATTATATAAAATGCGCTTCACGCACAAATTAAATAGTTTGCTGATAATTTCACTAAAATGTTTGTATGAAGATTCGCCTTGTATACAAATAAAATTAAATATGAAGGCAAAGGAAGGAAGTTCGACATCTTTTTTAAAGATATTTCAGTGAAATAATATAAATTTACAAGATATTTTTCACTCTAGTCGGCCATTTGCACTTCACTGTTTCAAATTAAGCCGATGTTTAACGACTATAAAGATCTTCCAAATCAATATTTATCTAACTTTCGCTGTAGAGTTATGCTTTTGCACATCGGACAACATTATGAGAGTGCACACTTGTGCCCGGTGCACAGCAGTGTTTTCTTTGACAAATTCAGATCAGTTCTTTTGTATCGTCGTCGTCGAGTCACTGTGATTACTGATAAGACTGACGATAATTTTTCTTCGCGCATGGTGGCGAGCATACCGCAATCGCATAATTCGAAATTTTCAATTTTATCCAAAACTATAAATTTTCCCGTCTCACATATTGTTGTTGTTGTTGCTGTAATAAATTGATGAGTTTTCGTCTACCATTTGCAACGGCTTTAAAAGTAGCTCCCGGCTCGAAATTCAATCAAGTAAATTTCTTTGAATCAAACCACGGGTTTCTTTTTGCAACCAACGCTTTGTTTAATATTTTATAATAATAGATTTTAAGATCCTTGATGAGATTGTAACTCGCTTACAGAATTTTGTCTCAATTATAATCAAATTTTTTTATGATTGATCGTTCCCTGCGACGAACGTCTGGAACATTGAAATTTTTGGAGAAAAAGTCGATAATGCATTTTTCTTCCGTTTTAATGAACTTGCACTCGCGCTTATAAAGTGCTGAAGGCTCCCGGAACGTTTGTTCATGTGATGTTTTATTTCTTACGAATTGGAACGTTTTCGAAATATCTACTTTTTCAAACGTCTGTTACTCTGCTGTCTCTGACATTTCATAGAATGCCGTAGTTCGAATTTAAAAATGGATGGATTGATCTGAAAGACAAGTGCGCCTATCCGCGCTGAATGAATTGCATGCATCACTTCTTCACATTCATATTTAAATATTTATTGACAATATTGTTGCAAAAGTGTTGTAACCCTTTATGTAAACAGCAGATATCAGAGATTCTATCGAAGCGGAATATTGTCAAAGTCTTGGTTTTCATTTTATAATTTTATACTTTTCACTAACGCATACTTTTTTATATCTAATGTTCCATCTAAACAACAAGTTTTCAAAGACAATGGTTATGTCACTTTTTCATGTTACGCTCCGTAACTTCTTAGAGAGGATGGACGAGGAGACACAGGCATGGTAAAGCGGAGTACAGTGTGACAAAAACTTAAAAAATTATATGAAATCAAATATTAATGCGGCCCCTCTGAACACGACGACGATCTTAACGACGGCGATGGCGATGGCGATTTAGTTGTAATTAGTCTTTTCTGTTATTGTTGCTTTCCTATTTCTAATATTCTTTGGAATTGAGTTTAGTTTAGTTCTTCAGTACAAACTAAACGAACTAAGAAGATTTGTTTCGGGTTCATTGTACTTGTTACGCGTTTTTATGTATTAGAGTAAAAAAGAAAAAAAAAAGAATGCAATCTCTAACCGCTCACATTATACAGTATTTTATAATGATCCAAACAAAGAAACAGTAAGAAGAAGTCAATCTTTTATGTACAAACACTATTGATGATCGGATCTACTCTTGGCCAGTCAACGAACCAACCAATCCCACTAACGAATAATATTCCTGTTAAGCTTCTTTGCATATTTGAAACGAAACCGAATGAATAGCAATGAAAAACAACTCGAAACTGCCCGGGATGTGTTAGTTAGTGATCATCTTGGTTGTTAGAAACTTCAATCTTAGAAAGCCATTAGAAATTTCCACAAAGCAACCAAATAAACAACTGCAACAACACTAAACAGCATTCTATCTAACGTTAATAAATACATACTTTCGTATATAAAGAGACTTTGACAGAGAGAGAAACGTTCCAACTTTGGATGGGTTCTCGTCATTGGTATGTATGTATGCAGTCAAGTCGACCATTAGAAAAAGAAATAGCAGTAGACGCAAGTATACAAACTGTTATAAGTCGATTGAAAACGAATCTCACATCCTTATACACAATTTATCGATTTAATCCTATCGAAATTAATTTACGTCCTTCAATCCTAAATCGATTATCCCAAGAGTGTAATCAACTGATCAGTGGCTAAATGAATAGGGCCGATTATTATATATGCATTAAAAACGTTATAAAGATTAACCCGTTTCGAAATCTAACGTCAAGATTACGTGGTCTTTTCTCCATAGTTTAATGGGCGGCAAACAAACTTAGTACACCTTCACGCGTGTAGCGTCTACTGGTTTAAAAACAAGTCTCTAATTTAGAATTTTTTATACTTCTTATCTGCGTTATGTATGTTATGTAACTTTTACTGTAAATGTTAGTTAGAAAATGATAGTTAGAGAAATATACAAAAAAAAAGTGAAAGAATGCTGTAGAAAAGAGAAGCACAGTGGTAGGAAAACTGTAAATTTTCAAAAAAAAAAACAAAACAAATAAAATAAATAAATAAACTCTAATAGATTTCTATTTCTAAATTCAAAAAAATTTCCCGCCCTTAAACCCTCTTTCATTTAATTAATGAGTTATCTTTGCTGCCCTTGTTTCAAGCGAGCCTCAAAAGGAAGTCCGACCAGAAAGTGGTCACGAAGCACTTTCATCGAGAAAGTATGAAACATGAAAAGTATCCTTGTACTAGGCCATTTGACAAACCTGGCACTTTCATCTTGCTGAACGCTTATCTCAAATATTTGTACATTATTCTGAATATAAGCGCTTTCTTTCTTTGCTTCTCGCTCGGTTCCCTCCTTTGAACTACTAATTAACGTGTTTTACATATCACATGTATTTACCAAAATTTCATATCGGACAATGGGTGTTACCAACTTTACCTTTCCCGTCCACCGATCCGTGCACACGTTTTCAGAACATTGTTACGCATTTCAACATTTCATTCCAACATTCTTAAATTTTCTAAAGATCTCCTTATCTAGAGTTTCATCAGAGATATTTTTTCCTTGTTTACTATTAGGGCAGAAGAAGTTGATTCCTTATACAATGCAAGACGGCGAGTCTGTATGCATGGCAGACCACTTGCACCTTCAGCTCCTTGTTTTGGCCAATTCGTCCCCAAAAAGCTGGTGAATGAATTTGATATTCTTGCATCAGGAATATACTTCTCCTTACTAGAAATATTTTTTACACCATTTTGCATATGCAATTTCTTCTGACTTCTCACTTAATCATAATCTAAGGTCTTTAACGCATGACCAATCTTTAAGTAAAGCTTATGAGCCCCGATCCAGGAGAGATTAGTTCTAGATATCCAGTATTTCTATTTCGTAACGAGGATATTATCTCCTTGCCGATCCCACTTATTCGCCAGGATGGCAAATGTTTTTTTTTTGGGATGAAAAAAAGAGTGGTAAACTAATAACATATTTTTGGAAAATGTAAAAAAATGGCAACACCGGAGTCTTTCTTGAACGGCATCTTTAATTTAAGCAGCTCTGCGGCAAGACTTGTAGTTTGAGTGCAATTTGAGTTAAAAAAAAAATCATCTAATCTATATATTCGTAGCTAGAGAACTCCGTTAAGGATTTGAAAAATAGTGATTTTTATGTAATTGATGTATGTGAATGAAAATGTTTAACTTTTAACCAAATAAGAAGAAATTGCTTTATCGAAAATCTCTCCCTTGTTTCCCTAGCGTATGTTTTTCTAAAGATATTGTAAATAATTAGAATAAAAAGAATGCAATGAAATTTCTACGAATTGTTTTATCGACCGTTTCCCAAAAACGCGTTCGCGGAAAAACGACTTAAACGTCTTGGAATTAGTTATAGTATCGTTTTTTTACCATTAGTCTACATTCCCTCAGGATCATAAAAACCCCTTTCTTGTTGGAATTTATTTCCTCTTTCTCTTTCCTCGAAAAGTTTGTAGTGACGCTTCCGCTACATCTGTCAAGAGGGAATTGCCCGCTTTACGAGTTGCGAAAAGACAGAAAAACCCGTAAAAGAATGTATAATTTTACACTTTCTTGGCAGAGTGATTGCGTCCATTCAAATCGATCGATCTCAACTTCACACCCAGTCATCAACGATCCTCTCGATAAAGTCACACTAATGTATTTTCGCTTCTAAATGATCGTAAACACTTTCTGAAGACATTTGTTACCGGATTAGAGAACTTATAAATAGGCAAGTAAGATACTAAGTTAGCACTTCCTAGCAGAGATTCATTTGACACACAGTCAGTCTTGCTGGAGCACTTGGCGAACACTTGGACATTTCGAGCGTAACATTTCTTTCCAGCGTCTGTTAAGCTACATAGTAAAAAATTAAATTTTTTTTCTTTTGGAAAAATGTGCAATCGTTTCTTCCCTTTCTTACTTAAATTTTATCCTTTATCCTACATTATTATCAATGGTAATATACTTTGTTATTTGCGTTTCAACCATAAAATGCAGTTTAAAGGCCTTTAAGAGAAACGTTGAGCTCATGTTCTATTTACCGAACTTAATGGCAATTTTAATTGTACTAAATCCTAATAAGTAAATAAGTCCTAGGCTTAACCTAGATTTCGTCAACTTTTTACGCCAAGTATCTTCGGCTTAATTGTCACTTAGACATGCAGTTTTTTTTTGGCAAATTTTAGCGAAAGAAAAACTCCTTCATGTTCTTCATTCAACTGTCCATTGAACATTACTCGGCAGAATTTAAGATCGCTGCCTAAAAACTCTTAACAAATTGGTTAAGTTATTGCGGATTGCACTCATCAGACTGGACGTTAAATAATCGCATATATATTGAGAATATAGGTGCGCTTGACTCATTCATGTACTCGTTTGGTTACAAGGCATTCAAATCATCTTCACTTTCGTTTTGTAGTAAACTCATTTAAGTTATGATTCTTAAAAACACGTCGAAATAATTAATCGCATTTTAAGTTTATCGGGGAAGCAGAAAGGAATAAAAACAAGAACTAAAAGATGATAGTTTGCAAAACCATTTCTGGTTTCTAGCATAAATTAGCATAAAAAGATATTTTAGAATTTCTAATTTAAAAACTCTAAGATCATATCGAAAATATTGATCAAGTTTATGCGTGGCGATAAAACAAACAAACCAGTTTCTTAACGCATAAATCAAATATTAGCGCGTGCACGCATTTAAGATAAGCAACGAAAAAAAAAAAAAAATAGTAATAATATACGAAACCACTCATATCTATGCATGTTGCATTTATCAGTAATATGCAAAAATTGTCAATTACTAAATAAACATGATTGTAAAGTAAATTACAAAAAACGACAGTTGAACAAACTGCAAGTGTGCTCAAATTTTTATTACCTTACACTTAGACTCCAAAATTTGTGCAATATTTATTAGCTGGAATTTATTCAAAATTATCGCTGAAGCGCGAGGATTACAAAAGGACTAAGTAATTGCTTCTAGGTCAATGTGATGCTCTTATCCAAGTCATTTATTTAATATTTTACGCGCGATCGCAAAAATTGAGATATGAAATAAGCTGCGAATGTTTCGAAATGAAAAAATTTCATTTACCAGGAGAACTAATGATTTTAGTTTTCCCCGGCATGAAAAGTCAGAAGAGCCGTTGCAATTTTTTGTAAAACCGCGGTAAAAATTCATTTACATTCGATTTTCGCTTGTTCCGTGCGCATAAGAGGAACAAAAAAATTTGTTGAAAAAACATACGCTTTAACGCTACACTACGAGAAACTCAAAAGTTGAAGGAAGGAAGAGACAGACTTCCCCCATAAGGTATTTAATCATCCAGACTTCTTAAACGCGACGTCCTGTCAGACGTAACGGCTACTTGGTTAGCACTCCGCTAACGGTAACGCTTTTGAAAAGAGTGGACTAGCAATAAAGCCCCTTAGCCGAGATGAGTAATTCAGATATTGACGTCTTAGAAACTTACCTCCGAATGCCAAATGTATGCCGATATGAGTAAAGTAGATGAAACGAACCCCCGAACTACAAACTTTCCCACCTAAAGAGGAGCTAATAAGCATCACCAACTTTTTGCTACCTAATAGGTTTCGTTATAATCCCAAATAATAGACAAGTTAGTACTAATAAGCATAAATGATTCGAATGATGCCCCCTTGGAGTGATGAAGCCCTTTTGGGTCAGTTCTTGTGGTAGCTTATTATGTATACTCAAATATATAGCAAAGTACTCTTGAACATGTGTAACAAATCGATCAAAAGTCAACTTAAACGGGCTTATAATGAGCAAAAAGCTAATCATACTTTCTCGCCGCATATATATACATATATATATATATATATAATATATAATGAGTTCATTATAAATATATATAATAAGTTCACAGAGTTAGCCTATATGTCATAATCACACAGAGAATAGGTAAAAGTGTCGATAGAAAAGCTAAGATTGTAATACATTTCCTTCATAAACTGACTGACGAATCCTAAATCAAGAAGTGTATAAACGACGATCATCTATGCGTTTTATTTTTGAAAGTTTTCGCGTCAGAAGAAAAAAACAAAAAAAGTAATAAATTATCTTCCTTGTGTTTTCTTCTTTTATCTCTATGTAAGAAGAGTTTCTGATCATGGCTGTTATCCTTTTAATGGCTATTGCCGTCCTGTTAGCCTTCTGTTGCAATTTTAACTTAAGGAACTTTAACCGAAACTATATTAAACCGTTGATGAATGAAACCGAAAAATTAACTAAATATTGCAATGAGTCGGAGGATCCGCTGAATCTTGAAATGGATTGTTATCACGCTCGAAAAATAAGACTGAAATGCGTTTGGGATATTCCTGGACCGAAACGGTTGCCATTTCTGGGTACAAAATGGATATTTATGATATATTTTTGGAAATACAAGCTCTCAAAATTGCACGACGTTTACAAAGGTAAAAAGGGTCACGAGAATTAAGCTAAATAGATGAAAAAAATTATAAGTGTAGCTGTCTTTCTCTTAGATTTAAATCGTATATATGGTGATATCGTATTGGAAGTAACCCCATCGGGTATACCGATAGTTCATTTGTTTAATAAATCAGATTTGGAAAAGGTTTTAAAGTACCCCAGCAAATATCCGTTTAGACCGCCTACTGAAATTGTGGTCACCTATAGGCGTTCTAAGCCTGATCGTTATGCCAGTGTAGGCATAGTTAATGAGTAAGTTTACTGTTGACCCATGTATTAAACGAAAATAACTCTTATGTATTAGGCAGGGCCCCATTTGGCAGAAGTTGCGATCATCTTTAACGGCCTCAATAACATCGCCCAGAGTCTTGCAAAACTTTCTACCTGCACTCAATTGTGTGTGTGATGACTTTCTAGATTTACTTAGAAGTCGCAGAGATCCTCGAACATTTGAGGTGAATAATTTTGAAGATATTGCAAACTTATTGGGCCTGGAGGCTGTCTGCCTCTTAATGTTGGGCCGAAGAATGGGTTTTTTATCTACGAAATCGGAACAACCAGAAAAAATCAAACAATTAGCAGCAGCAGTTAAGCAGCTATTCATCTCCCAGCGTGACTCCTATTACGGTCTTGGTCTGTGGAAGTACTTGCCAACGAAAACCTATCGAGAATTTGCGAAGGCTGAAGAAGTTATTTACGAGTAAGTTTTGAATTGTTAACCTTAAGCGTTTTGTGTAATGTCCTCTCAGAAAGCAAAAAACCCCTTAAGAAATTTAGAAAATAACTTCTCAGTTCATAAACAGTGTGATCTCGGAAATGATGGAACAAACTTTGGCAACGAATGAAGCTAATTACCATTCAATGCATCATGACGGCGAAGACCAAGATTTGCGCAGTATATTCCTCAACATCTTAGCATTAGAGGAATTGGATATAAGAGATAAGAAATCGGCTATCATTGATTTCATAGCGGCAGGTATAGAAACGGTGAGTAAGAGAAACATTAATTATGTAAAGATTCTCATCTATTCCATCCACCCATTTGCAGTTGGCTCATACTCTGCTGTTCGTCCTGAGTTCGGTGACCAGTGATAAGCAATCAATTGAGAAAATATTACTAGAATTTATAGACTACCGAGATAGCATTATCTTACAAGATGCATTTACGCGAGCTACTTATACTAAGGCTTGTATACAAGAAGCATACCGCATTAGGCCAACTGCCTTCTGTTTGGCTAGAATATTGGAAGAAGACATGCAACTATCAGGTTATAATCTTAAAGCGGGGGTAATTGATTTGCTTGATTCTCTTTTTTGTCAACTATATATGAATATATTAATTGGTGCTTTGCAGACAGTAGTCCTGTGCGAGAACATGCTAGCTTGCCACAAGGATAACAATTTCCCAGCGGCTCTGAACTTCCAACCGGAACGCTGGATCGATAAAGATGGTAAATTCGGGGTAAATATTGAAAGTGCAAATCTAGTGGTACCCTTTGGCATAGGCAAACGCACTTGCCCTGGCAAACGATTCGTCGAAATGGAAATTGTTCTACTATTAGCGAAGGTATGGCTGAAAAGCTTTTAAATAACGCTTTTTAATTTTGTTTCTTCTTAAAGTTGATTTTAGCTTTTGACATCAGTTTTGTCGAACCTTTAGAAACGGAGTTTGAATTTTTATTAGCGCCTAAAGCGCCTTTAAGGTTGATCATGCGTGATCGGGTATTTTAAAAACCTACCAACAAAACCACCATCACCATCGCCAACACCACACTTTACGACTTCACTACTAAAATAAAAGTATTTCCTTTATAAGCCATACCACTGCTATTCTAACCAACCGAAAGAGTTGCCAAACTTCTCTGCGTCTATTGGATTTCTTTGGACAAGAAATATTATTGATTTAAATTAATTTAATCAATAATAACCACAACTTTAGCTTAAATTGCATAATACTTTTTTTTATTTTTTTTTTTTATTACTTATTATTAATTATATATATACATGTATGTATGTATACGTTAAGTAGCTGCATTTTGTTTTGTGTGAAAGTAACGAAAGACTGTTTTATTTTTTGTTTAAATGTATATTATAAAGTAATGCAAAAGAAACATAATATAAAACCAATAAGCAAAACATAAAGTTATTTATAAAACTCAACAAAATACAAATAATGAATAATTTAACAAACAAACAAACAACTGTCTGATACACAAATGTAAAGAAAATATTAAATTAAAGAAAAATAAAACAAAAATTTATTTTAAATGACCACAAAAAAATTGTTCACAAATTATAAAGTTAAGAACGGCATGGCTATCTTGAGTTCCAAGCATTTGGTGTTATTGGCAAACAAAACTTGCTCGGCTTGCCCGTCAAATCGCAAGCCAACACACGAATTGATATTAAAAATCTCCACGTAAATTCTCTTAATAAAAATCAATTATATATTAAACACATAATGACTCCAAATAGTTAAAAATACATACGATTTTCATAATTAAAACTTAAATGCTCGGAACCGAGTAACGGTTTGCGTTGCATCTAACAAACGTTCATATTTTTTGTTTTTCAATCGATGTTACAAGTCCAATTATGGTTCATATATGTTACGTTCATGAATAGTTAAAATGTCGGCAAAAATTTCAACTTTCACTTGTCGTCGAACACACCACCAAATGGCTAAGCACATCATCTCGAGGAGCTTCGTTAAAAGGACATGCAGAGATGAAAAATTCAATTGTCTTGTCTTCGTTTCACAGAATATTTTTTAAAAAGAAGAAGAAACTGGAAACACTTTTTTAAAGCGTTCAAGAGATATTTAAGCCGTTTCTACTGACAACGTTCATCTTAAGCAATAATAATAAAAATTATACCACATTGTCCTTGAAAAATTTTTAAATGAGACATAAAATACCTTGTAAGTTCGACAATAAACTGATGGAGGAACAAAGATCATCGCGGTTACTTTTACATGTTGAAAATTACAAATTATTTTTCTTTATTTAAGTTGAAAGCTTTCAATGTTCACCATTAATATCAGAGGATGATATTTTCAGAGTGCAGTTATGCATTATTGTTGTTTTATGCTTTTTGTTTATTTTGAAAATCGAAATTTAAAAGATTGTAATTTGAAGTAGTAAAAATGCTTAACTCTACTAAGGACGGGTCTTAAATATCGACTATTATCGCAAAGTTGCAAAGACCGTTTCGCCCATTTCAGTGGTATTTCTGCATCAAATTTTTACATGACGCCATTATATATGTATCAAATTTTGTTTTAATACCTGGTATAATTTGAAAATTGATTGCAAAATTATATTATTTCAATTTTCTTCTTTTTTTTTCTTCAATTTTTCAAACACTGGACGTGTGCTTATGGGCGCGAATTATCTTATTTGCATACTCTTTTTGTAGTTATCCAACCGATTGAAGAACATGTGCGTCAAATGTTAGGTGTCTATTTAAATATTTAACACTACACGATATTTAACACAAACGGACAGAAAAATGTAGATAAATCGAATAGCAAATATATATATACACTTTGTAGGATTTTTGATGAGTAACGTTACAAAAGCTCTTTTTTAGCGTTACAAACGAGCCATAAGCTCACTATGTTTACCCTTTAATTTTAATAAAGCGCCAATTCTGTAATTTTGCTTTAGTATAAAGTTTTTATTTTAACTCCTGAACATTAGTTATTATGAAGATCTCTGAGCAGCCTCCCAAAATATATTTTTAATTTTTCAAAGCAACTGGTAAAACTGTAGGATTAACCATTCTTTACCACTAATACAAACTTTGTCATAAACTTTCGAGAGCTTTTCCACAACTGTGCTTTCACAATCGCTTCAGAATTTTGAGAGCGAAATTTAATACAGGAATTTTGAATCGTTGCTGTTTAAAGTTGAAATTTCAAAAGATGTGAAATAAATGATGATTAAAGAAAGCGCTTCAATTTGCATGAACCCAAAAAAACACGATAAAAATTCTAATTTCCCACGTACACCAGGCACATAAAATAAAAGCTTGTTCTCCTTAATATTGTTATGAATGGAATGGATTGATATGGGTTAAGGTTCCCTGGAAGAAGCGTAGTATAATAAAGGTTAAGAGTCTCTGGTTTATATATAGTTTTAGAGAAGCTTTGCTTCGGAAAGTGGAACTTTCAGAAAAGCCCAAAAACTGAAAACTCGAATTGAGACAAACACAAGAGCTTTTAAAGCCTCCATTTCTAATTGAGAACTTAAGAAATTACAAGATTTTCTTTTTCTCTCTTTTATAACTATTCTATTCAGGTTTTCATTCTCTCTTCACTTAAATAAAAGCAGTATTTTTTCTATTTTTATTTGAAGCCTTCGGCAGTTACTTTATTTTGAACTTAGTGCGATCTAACAATTGGGTGGAAAGTGACAGCAATATAAACTTTGTGGGTTACATCTATTTATTCTATTTATTCTGTTTTGTGCATAAGAGGGGTTTGTTGTGAAATAAAGTAAAAGTAGGAACAAACAAAAAGTATAAAGAGTAATATATAAAATATATATAATATATAAATAGTCGCGTTTTTCTACCCAAATTCAAAAGCGAGTCTCATAAGAACAGATAGGAAAGTAAATTTTACTCTCAGCAGAATAAGGTTTTGATGGTTAAAGAGCCTAGGCTTTCATTTGCTTTTTGAATTTGCTGAGAATAAAATTCAATTTCTGAGAGTAAAATTTACTTTGTCCTATATATATATAATATATAATAATAATAATAATAATTACTTAAAATTATTATAATTTTTGAATTCACGAAGAGAACACTGTAGCGCTTTTTTTTATAAAATTTGTAAATTTATAAATTTGTGGCGACAAATCTATATGAACGGTCGTGCTTTTACACTTCTGTATATTTTTGAATTATACACAAAAAAATATTATCAAAAAATTATTTCGTCGCAGCAAATCATAATAGAATTTCCAGTGTGCGTTTTTTTTTAATTTATTACTTATTTTAAGTAAAACAACTTTATAATTCTGGCCGGAAGCATATATCAAGTATAGGAGCACAAAATAAGATTCTATAAATTCACTTGTTAATAAATGCTTACTTAATTGCAAAAGTAACGTAAAATCATTACAAACGTAAAATGCATCTTGTTTGGCAGTCGTGTTCGCTCGTCTCACTCGCCATTTTTGATTTTGTAAACTTTTTGTGTTGAGTTTGAAAATTAACGGAATAATTTTTAACGATTATTAAAAACAATTATCTGAAAAACTCTGAAAAACTATATTTAAAAATTGTGCAAAAAGTGAAATAAGTTAAACAAAATAATTGGAAGTTAACTTCGAGCACCATTCACATTGTGCCACCAATCAATTAACAAATTTTAACATGTTTGTATAACAAAAAATATTATATATATATATTTATATATATATGTGTGTATATATATTTGCTTTTTATTTACATTTATACACATACTTTTAACCGTCACCTTAAATACGTTTCAAACCGGTTTTATGTTTGGTAGGAAAAATTCATCTTTTCTTTTGCGTGCTAAAGGAAAAGCTTGTAGGCTTGTCAAATAGTAAAAGAAAAAAATGAAAAAAAATAATAAGCAAAATAGAAAAAAATAGTAAGAAACAAAGAAGTTAAATAAAATAAACAAGTCAAACAAAATAAACATCTGTGCGGTTTTAGAAGCCTTGTTCATAACAAGTAACAATTGTACGATTCTGTTTTTTTTATTCCCTCCCATTTATGTTTGTTTGTATAGTCGGTACCCTGTTCATTTTGTATATAATTAAAAAAATCCAATATTAATCGCAAATTGCCACCAGTTAGTGTATGAATCACTTGAATATTTCATGATTTCATTCACTCTAGTGTTGTATACGTTCTTCGCCCTTTTCTACAATCTAACGTTGCAACATTCCGTGCATGCACTTGTCTCTATAAGAATTATAACAAAATATTAACTACTGCATCGACAACAGCAACAACCACAACTTAGTTGCGCAGTTAGCCACGTTGTTAATGCCTAGTTAAATGCCTGGACAATTGCCTTTATCTGACGGTTGTCAGGTCAGACCCCTCTCAAGGTCTCAACTTCTTATTTAGTTCAAGGCACTTACAACACATGCGAGAGAGCACAAGCACTCTAGAATAGAAAAAAGCATTTTATTTAAGATGTTTTATTTTTATTAATTTTTAAAAAATTCCACGAAAATTTTTATATATATTTTTAATGTTTTCTTGTTTTTTTGCGAGGAATTATTGTAATATTCGGGATCATTATTAAGTATATGCAATGAAAGCATGATAAACTCTTTTTAACAACAACGCAGTTGAAGTATGCATAGGCATTAAAATTATTGCTCATCGTCAATATAGCAAGTAAACGTTCAAAATTCAACTAACGATGCACATACTGGCAGACGTAACTAACTTTGCGTTAAAAGAGCTAATAGTATAATTAGCACTTGAAAGCCAAGATGTACATTAAAGTCGGAGACCTACATGCATTCAGAGTGTATTCAACTCAAAAAAGGCACATTAAGCGTCATCTTAACTTGTCATAGGAACACGCATAGATGCATACATACATACATACTGACATACATTCATATATTCGTATTTAAATACATACATATAACGAAAGTAATTTTACACACACACACACACACACAGATTATTAACACTTTTAGTATTATCGTTAGTTACATAACTCAATGCTCTTGTTGGTTCAAAAGAATTCTTCAACACAGCAGCAAATACCGCTCGACTTTTTAAGTTTCCAATGACATGCATTTTCTAAGAGAATTGGGTGGCAAAAGGGGCACCGAAAACAAAAAAAAAACAATACGTTTCTCTCTGGTTGTACACTGTGCTGTTGCGGCCGCATCCATCAATGCAACACTGACTCTGAATTTTTCCAAAAATAAAATCTAGCTATTTTTTTTTAGAAGAAAGACAACAAACAAAAAAAAGAAAAAAAAACAAACCTGTCTGATTTTAGATCGCGTCGGTTTATCTTCGGATCCATCAGCCGAAAAATATATATCATATGAAACCGCTACAAGCCACGCTTCAAAACCACTTAAGCCTTGGTAGTCCAAGACATATTGAGTTTAATTATCCCTCTCTCATTAGTATTAATATACATATATGAGCGTAAACTAAATGAATGAAACAAATTTTGATCGTCTGAAAAGTCAGTATATATTTATTTTTAGTTCTATTTGCTCCGTCCAACACGTTTTTCGAATTAGCTTAACGATAGCAAATATGTGAAATTTAACACTGGGCCCGATTCTTCATCACAAAAATGTACCGAGGTATACCTTGGCCTCATTAAACTGATTTTTGATTTCTGAAACTCTAAGAGTAAGAAACGCTCTTTAAGCTCCAATTGAAAGTCTTTTAAGAGGCTTCGATATTAGTTGTCTACAATGGCAGTTTTCAGCGTTAATCTGCACATATTTTCATCATATTTATTAAACTCTAAGCTTTCTATGGACTTCTGTCCGTCTTGATTGAAATTCTTGCTGTGTTACTTATCAGATTGTCTGAATATATTAGTTTCCTTAAAATCCCCTATTAACTGGTCGTGTTTACTTTATTCTCATTAAAATCTGATGATGATCTGAAGCAATTTCTTCTGTTAAGAGAATTCATAAGCGGAATGAAGTTACACACGTTTCAACTTTCTTTCTTTGCATTGCACGTCTAAAGAATTTCTCTGCAAATGATTACAAAAATCTATTGAATATCTATCCACAATGACTTTCTTTAACTGGCAAAGCAGTGAATAAATTTTATGTAGAGTTCATGTCCACATGCATGATAATGACTAAAAAACGTACTGCACGACTACTCACATAGAGTTTATGTGAAAATTTTCTTAGGTTATGACTAATGAGGAGAACACGTACTTTTATTTGGTTTTGAAAAGAGAGATGCTACCAAATTTATGTTGTATTGGGCGTTGCAAATGCTTTGATAAAGTGAGAGTGTATTCCCTTTTTTCTACGGTCGGTATAAAAATTGAAGGAGCCCGTGAGGCCGATCATTTGTCAAACGAAAGCGTAACGACGCAGCAATGCATTCAATAAGTGCTAGAAAAAGAAACGAACATGATTAACAAACCAACAAAACTCAACGCACATTGTACAATTAGTAATACGAAGTAACAAAACTGTTGATCGATGGGTTAATGCATAATATGCGGAGAATCACCGCTAAAGAGGACCGATTGTTAATATTTATTTATAATGAAATGTAAATGTATATATAAATGTAAATGCATATGTAAATGTAAACGTAATATATATTATTGTTCACATTCATACATTTTTGCTGCGAACCGAGGATTAAGCGAGACCTCAGCGGCTATTCTCACTTTATGTACTTTGTCGCGGACGTTAACGCTCCCTTCCTTCAACGTTTACATTACATAGTACATTAATTTTCTATGACCAATTTGCTTTTTTGTTTGTCTTTCGAAGAAATCGAAGCTGGCCGTTGCTGCGAATAGGATGGCGAAACGAGACGAAGTTAAACGCTCAGTTTTAAAAATGTTTGCTTTACTTTTTTAAGAAGACAAATCTTCTTTTTTCTCTTCAAACAATAAATGCAATGATATGACGTTATTTTTACACTATAATTATTTATAGTCCAAGCATCCGTGATCGACGTGAAATTCTGAGTTAATTCAATGTTTCTGAAGTAGCAAACTTTTGTTCAGAAGACCCAAAAGGCGGAAGTTTCTTTAAAAAGGGAAAATTTTACAATCATTTTTAAACCTGATTGAAACTCAACGCAATTGCTTATCGCAACTAAATAGAAATTCTAAGAAATGTGTTTCCATCGATGCGATTTTCGAGCTAAACAATGAACTAAACCATTTTTATTGTTTCACATTCCAAAAATGATTCATAATTAGGTTCTTTTGAAAGAACACCCCACATAAGGTACGAAGAAAATTTTAAAGCCATGAGAATAGGACATACAAGTGCGACGACGGAGGAAAATATTAGAAGTTTAACCGAAAGCATTAGTGATTATTTAAACAGATTTTTCAAAGACTGGACTAGGACTTTGTGACTAAGGTATTACAAAGGCTTCAACTTTTGCACGTAAAAGTTGGCGGAGTTACTTCAAAAATTGGAGCCGAACAACAACCGGTCGTGCATTTTGTAAAATAAGTCAGCTTGATATAAAGTGCAATTACACTCAAACCTGCTTTCGTGCTTTTATGCGAAAATACTTTATAATTGTGTTGCGAAAAATAATTTTTTATGCTACACTCAGACCTGCGGTGAATAGAGACCGCATGAACGCACAAAAAAGAACCGCGCAAAAACAGATTTGAGTGTATAATCGGCTGTTTTGATGGCTAAAAGAAAGAAATGAATTTAAAAGAAACGTGGCTTCAACAAAGAGCATAGTTAATGAAAAGCGAAGCTATTGTAGACGAAGCTCAGCAATGAGCCCTATTAAAGGAGACCCGTATAATAATTTTTTCGCTTGTTTTTTTTTAATTTATTAACCACAAGAAATCAGTAACCAAAGTTTAAGTAGATTTCTAGATGTAACGTGGTTGCATGTATTCGTAAAAAATAAGCAGTTATGGTAGTTCATCGTAGTTACTTAGTAATTAGTCAATTATGCAAATTAAGTCAACAGCACCTAAAGCCCCATCTATGCAATGAATGCAACATTTTTTTTTCCGTTTTTGTTTTTAGAAATGAATCGCTAGTTTTTAGGACTTATAAGTCATTGTAAGCATAGCAAGTACGAAAACTACATATGGCTGTGACCGCATTTTTGACATCCTAAAAATTATAAACTATAAAAAGAAAGAAAAACGAGAAAAGTGAAGCGTGACCGATTTGTTCCATTTTTGTGCATTTCATGTTTTGAGAAGAGTATAAATGGAAGTTATATTATTTTATCTGTTGTTGCTTATGAGTAAGGAACAAACATTTTATACTTATCAACAAGTTATGTAAATGTTTTCTACACGTGCAACCCAACGATGGTGTGTTGACAATTCTTCTCCATTGGAAACAAAAATTGTTAACAATTTGATGATTTGAAACGAAGGCGCACTGGCACCTATGGCAGTGTTAGTATTAAGTGCCTAGAAAACATTAAAAAAATCGTAAAAATTATTCTCAGTAATCGAAAAGTGCTATTACAAAAGATAGAGACAGTCATATGGGCACGAGAGAGTTGTTTCCCAAAGGGCTACCGGACTTACTCACAGTAGAATAAACGCACAAGTGCTAACGATCGATGATAGCAGTGGTAAAATTGAAGGAATTAGTAAAGCTCGTATTGCTGCCCCAACCACATTATTCTTCAGATCTCGCCTTCCACGTTTACTGTCTGCCTGGAAATAAAAAAAGGATACTACAGGAAAGTAGATTTGAACCAAAAGGTGCACCCGTTGCGTAACGCAACCTATCCTGAGAAAAGAAGCTGTTCTGGGAATCTTCACAAGTCGTTCTATAAGAAAAAGTATTAACATAGCGTTGAACTGATTGTATCACTCTTGAAGCAGACCATGTTAATGAATGAATTTTCCAAGAAAAACAGGTTTTGTCATCTTAGCTCTGGGAATTGTTCATCGATGTATTGTATGACTGTTAGTTTGTACAAACGCTATTAAATCATATAGACCTGCGATTTTATGCATATATACGATATACGATATACGATATACGATATACGATGAACGATGTCCGATCGCTATATCGAATGAACGAATCTCTTCCGTCTCTATCTTCAATATCAATATCAAATACTAGTGGAATTTTGTCGCTCTCCCTACAGAACTCGCAGTCCAAACGCATGTTTCCTTAAATGATGTCAGATTTTTGGTTTACGGATAAAAGAAACATGTATCCACTTGTACATTTTGTGAAAGTGAAACCAAATAAAAATGAATTTCCGTATGAACTCGTACTCTTTGTCCGCATTCTACATAAAGCGGGATAAAAAAAAGTAGTTTATGTTAACAGATTCAACGCAAGTGAAATTTTACTCTTTGTTGTTTTTAATGTTTTCCGGAAACCATAAAAATTTGCTGCTTGCTATTATAGTTGGCATACTTCAGGCAATTATATAATTTCAAGTTATTTTCGACTTATTCTCTACCTCTGCGTTTTTTAACTTCCCAACCTAGCATTCTCATTGAATACTTATTTACTTAGGAACTTGATACTGTATCATCATGTCGTAAATTAGACTGTTTGCATAATAAATAAGCAGATTATGAGAATGATTTCATTTAGGAAAAATTTATGAAATGTGTATCTAACACAGTTCGACGCAGTTGAATGCATTTTTTTATTATCGAAGATTTTCTTCGAGGAGACTTTAAAGGTAGTACAAAAGGTATGAAACAATTATTTGCACAGACAATCAAGAAGAAAGATACCGGCATCTAAGTGCTATCTGTGTATATATAATATAAATAATAGTTCTAGCCTTTCTCCTCTGAGCGTTTACCATTAAAACAAACATTGTTACAATAGTAGTTCCACCAGTTTGGAATAGACATAGCCTTCAAAAGAAGTAAGAAAGTTATATTCGGCGGGGGCCGGATCTGGCATACCCACCACTATGTTTTTCGCATTCTACTCCCCAAGTTCTTTTATTTTATATTCATATCGTTAGTGTTATTAAGAAAAAAGTAATCTCGGTGTGTATCATATTCATTTTGAAATTAACCCATTTTTAGGCACATAATATATCTTCATTTAAGGAGTGTACAAAATAGTTTTGAACATTCCGTTTTGTTTGCCTTACGATAAATAAGCATAAAACCTCAAAAAAGCGAAAAAAGCAAAATTTAATCACTTGTAACATTGTGTCGGCATGACGGATGTGTTCCATTCCACAACATATATATACAGAAATAAAGACAATTCGAATATTAACTTATTTTCGTATACAAATTACTTTTTTAAATCATATGGATAATTACACTTAATCTGTTGATCGAAAAAAGATGCTGTATTCACAACCCAAATAATATCAAATGATATCAAATCTGCTCACATTGCAAAACAAATGAGTTTCTCTACAAAGTGTTACTTAAACTCCATGTGCTATTAATAGAAATGTTCCTTAGTGCTTTTAGTGTTAACACGCTTTATATTATAAGTTAGCATGCAAAGCGACATTAAGCAACCATTATCACGGATTAGCTTCATAAACCTCTATACGTACATACATGCATTGCAACATTAACAATGTGCATATAAATAATAAAGCATTATTCGATATAACCTTGACTCAGAAATTAGTTAAAATATTTTTTTTTTTATTTTAAACGCATGAATGCATCTTATTACGAGTTTAATTGTTACAGGAAACTACGGCGAAAACATTAAGATACGAAATAAAAATATTTTTTCCAGTAAAGCAAACTTTTAAGTTTTTTGGAGACCTTTTTCGATTTTAGCTCGACTTACCATGAATATTTTGAATTCCATAGGTATTGCTTTTTTTTTAATGAAAATCAACAATTTATTATTAACAATAAAACCTTTTGACAATTAAAGAAACAAACCCTTCAATACAAAGCGACTGTAATGTTTCAATAAAGAAAACATAAGGACAATGCTAGAAAGTGCTGGTCAAAGCTTGTTGCGCTAAAAAATTTGTACTTTCGTAATGAAATAGTAAATGCAGGTCAATTCTCTCTCATACACTAATAAAATCGTTAGGCAAGAATGGCATAAATGTTTTTGTCATTTGCAAAAAAAAAAAAAATGTTTAAAAGATTTTAAAAGATTTTAAAAAAATGTCGTGGAATCCACGTACATTCCAACGCTGCCAAATATGTGACATTTGCGTTAAGAGTGAGAGAGCCAATGGCAAGTTAATACACATGAAAGTCCACGTTACAGCGTTGTCTTGATTGATGGTTACGGCGGATTGTGTGTGTGTATGTGTGTATGAAATGGCACGTTCTGGTGAAGAAAAGTGAACACATTGAAAAGTATATAATGAACGCATACAACTAGTTCTTGGGGTGAAACTATTTTTATTAGGTATGCGGATAAGTGTCCGTTCACTTTGTTTAATATAGCGTGCAACAATAGCCGTTACATCCTCGCATCTTTTATATACAATACGCACTAGGTGCGGAACGGACAACCGGTCTTCTGAAACCCATATTTGAGTATCATCATAAGAATGGAAGCACCGTTCGAACAAACAATCAGCCACCTACTGAACCTACTGAATTAATAGAGAGGAGCAACCCCTGCTGATAGCAGTGAGGAAAGTGTGTGACATATTGCTCACGATTTTCGCCGCAATCGCATCAATTGTTGTATGTGACGTCTCCTAGCGATGATTTCATTTGGTTGAAGCAAATCATAGCATACAACACCTATCGATGCTCATCGCGAGAAAGACCTCTTGTCTTCGATATGAATTGTTTAACCAAAAAATCATTGTTTAACACTCGACGTTCTGAGTGAGCAAATATTCACAATATAGGAAGCACTGCAGTAAAACCGCACACCGATTACAGTCAAGAAGCAAATTGCAAAGAAAACAATTACAAGCAAATGAATTCTGAAAACCAAATACATCGCCGTGGCTAAGCGCTACTCACTTTGGCATTACTCGGTAGAGTACAAATTGCTTTCAATGGTAAATTCGCAACTGTTGCAAGAATGGAAACGATAATAATCCTAATGGCATTAGATGTGGAACAGGAACAAAACATTCTTCCGCTGGACTTTGCAAATAACAAAGACATTTTTGTTTAAATTGCATAAGCTTCTCTTAACGACTTGACCTGAAATAACTTTTTAAGTTTTCTGTTTCCTTTGAGAAGTGTGGCGGAGTTAGATCATCATCATCATCATCATCAAGTCCGGGAAAACATCTTGAAAAAAGTATGCACGATGGAAAGACGTGTTTGAATACGTTTTCAAAATCGATTTCATTAACCTCAAAGACAGTAATATAAAACTACCGGAATATCTCTAGGGCACAATAGATGAAAAGAAAGCAAAACAATTTTAGAACTGAAATTTATGTTTGCGCAAGAAAGCTCTCGATGAATTTAAATATACATGTCGTCAGTGCTATAAGAAAAGCCCGCAAAACCTTTATTGTCGCAACGCAACATATATACTGCTAGTACTGATTTATGTTGTTAATTTCACAAGGGGAAATGTGGTCTCTCCAATATCCTTCTCATATGAAGGTTTTACTGTCAAGACACATGCGAAACGATTCAATATGCAGAACTGCAAAGTCGTTCTTGCTTCGTTGAGCACAAGCCAAAAGCTACCCAAAGGCGGACGTACGAAGGCCCAGACTTAAACAGAGCAAGTGAATAGTGTTTTCCGGAATGTATATACTTGAAGGGGATATAATTCATGCTGCCAATGTGCATAGCCTATGTATCTTTAATTTTTGCCAAAAAAGAATATATACAACTCTTTCTTGAACGCACTAGAAGCTGGAATTGATAATCAAGCGCCCAGAAAAATAACTTCGCGAATCACGTTGACGTCGAACGGGACACGAATATTGGTGACAGAAAATTCTTTGTAGAACACTTATCAGGTTATGCTAAAAAGTCTCCGCGGCTTTACCGTGGGATGGTGTTAATGCCTATATATCAAGCAATACTCACCTGACACGAACAAGTGCTTAAAAAGTGAGATGTCAGCTTCTATTCTTTGTGAAGATAGCTTTTTAATGCTTTGCTCGTGTAAAAAGTTATATTGACTTGAAAATGAGTGAAATTTCCGAAGAAATACCCTATGTGATGCTTGTTTATTATAACAAAGGTCAAAACGCTGCAAAAAAAAGTTGTGAAGGGCGCGGTAAGAGTGCTGTCGTGAACAAAGGACCCTGGAGTAGTTTGCTCGATTCCGTTCCGGAAATTTCGACGTCAAAGATACAGGGAGAGCAAGACTGGCACCCAAACTTCTAGGAATAGCGGAGGCACTGAACATCAACCACATGATAGTTTGGAATCATTTGAAAAGAGCAGGCTACAAAAAAAAGGTCTAAACCGAGGATAGAACCGCGGAGTCCTTTTATGTTATCTAATATTAACAAACGTTTCCCATGTTTCTCGTCAAAACCCATATATGTAGCTCAGTATTAAGCAACGAAAACATTCATTCTCGTAAGTAGAGCAGCCAGAGCACATACGACCCTATTTTATGCGCATAACAACTGCAAAAGATGACATTCGAGCTCGATTGAATTTGATCCTTTAGCCCAAGGCTTACCTTCAGCAAAACGTAATATACATTGAACTTTTCGGAATGACCACCGTTACCGAATAACATGCAATCTGAACGGATTTTTACATTTGCTATATCGAACACCGCTAAAAGAATTACATCATACTGGCACACGTTTGAAAAGTCAATCGTGAGAAAAGTAGTATTAATTTGCAAACAAGGACAAAAATGACGCCCAAGACCAGCAAAACTTTTTGAGTAGACCGCATACATCTTGTATGACCTAAATTAAAATTGTGTGCTTGTATATTCTCGTCTGACTACCATTCGCTTCATTCCCTACAGAACATTCTTAATAGTGTAACCCTGACCCCTAAAGGGGCCTGTGAAAATTACTTGACTCAATCTTTCATCCGTAAATTGCAGATATTCTATGATCTTGAGGTAATGCTTTTACCAGGGAAATGGCAAAAGATCACATAATGATAATAGTCTTTCCGTACTCACATTAAAGCAGTACTGAATAAACAAAACATTTTATTAAAACATTTTATAAACGATTGTTGCGTTATTTATTTCTTTAATTGTCAATATAATTACCCTTGTCAACATAGAGTTCCAATCTTTCTTTTTTCAACTTAGTCTTATGAATATTCGAATCACTCATAATTTTAATTAAATACGAATTTTCTTCTAGAAATATCACGCGTAGAAATGTCACCAGCTGAGGAACCTTCATATACTGCCGAAGGGCCAAGTAAAAAAGCTGTATGTACAATGGCTTTCTTAAAGATTATAGAACTGGTGGGTATATAACGAAGTCAGTAAACAAATGCAATTTAAATTTCGTTTCGAAAATTTAGTGTCTCATCATTTGTTGTGTGGGCTTAATTGATGAACCAGCCACCCATTCGCAATTGCGGGCTTTCGTAACACCACGCGTTTGCGCCATATGCTACTTAACCTTTGGTTGTTTCTTAATTTACACAGCAATTTATTTAATTATGGTTCTAGTTAGTGAAATGTGAGTTCACATCATTTTTGTGCGATGCTGTGTGCTATGCTGCAGGCACTTGCGTTGAAAACTTTCAAAACAGATGTTTATTCATTTTTTGTTACATTTAAGCTTGAACTGGCGTCACAATGCTTTGTGGATGTTCGTCGCAATTACTTTATTTGTGATATCCTCTGGTTTGCTGTTCCGCAACTGGTCCCAAATGAAAGAGTATAATTATTGGCATCCAAATATGCAGCGATTGGATTTGGTGTTAGCAACTGCCTCGGTGTCTCTGGTCACTGCGCTGATTTTGATTTTCGATTTATGCGCCACCGTTCGTTTTGGTATACAGGGAGACTTGGATTAACATCGACGATTCTTTATTAAAAGCGATAAACTTTTCTAGCACCATTTTTAATAATCAACCAAAATCGTTAACGCGACTTACTACAACCGTTACAACATATTCGGAAAATTTTTTCTTTTAATTAACATCTGTCGTTAACAGTGTTTAAAATAACGCACTGTAATATTTACAGTTTTTATATGTTACGTATAAGAAGTTTCGTTTCTTCTTCAAATATTGCTTTCATGTATCCATCATTTGAAAACGGATTTCAACTATGTGTTTTACAGGGCCCATAAAATATATATATCCTTGAGCAGCATAAAATTCTATATCAACTGGAATATGTCCGTCTGTCTACCTGTAAGTTCTGGCCACAAAAACTAAAATATCGGCTGCAGATTGGCAAAAACATTAAAAGTTGTTAGACGCAGCTTGGTGTTGAAAGTCGGCCAAATCGTACGAAGGACACGCCCACAGAATACCTATAATTTCAAAAGCAAAAAAATTAGTATTTTGATCATCAGTCATGAACTGCAGCAATAACTATTTGTATATGCTTTTGTAATGAAAAGGTGGTGGGTATAAAAGTGACTAAATTTCAAAAAATATTTCCAATCTATATAACAAAAAACAAATTTCCGGACCTAAACGGATATTTAATAAATTTGAAAGAAGTTCGTAGCCGTAAACATTATAACCGTTTGATTGATCTAGAAATCCTAGAAACTAGAAATGAGTTACATTAACAATAGCCGTTTTCTTTTTTTCTAAAAGCGAGACAACGCCCATCAAAACGCTAAATGAACTTTGGGCAATGATTCCGCGTAATCGCTTTACGGTAGTGCCTAGAAACGATTTCAATCAACCCACCGACACATCCAGAGTTAACATAAACAATAAATGGTCATTCATTTGTTTTAAAAGTGATGGATACCGAAATTCGCCTAATGGCGAATTTAAAACTATGTTGTCATTTTCTCTTTAATTTAATGGATGCGTTCTTTGTCTTATATTTTTATTACAGATTAATGCCATATATGGTAGTTTTTTAATTAATAACGAAATGTACAAAAACAAAAACACAGAACTAATAAAAACCGAAATGTTTACAATTTTTGAATAAAAAATATATTAATACAAAAAGAAAACCACGCGCAATTAGTTAACGACGAGTTCGACGATAATCAAATAGCCAAAGCCAGCACACTTTTCTTATTCTTCTTTTTTGTTTTCAAATGATTCGCACTGAACGCGCTTTCCTTTATCAAAAAAATATCTCGCCAATCTTTAAATTTGTAAAAATTTCAATGAAAAAATACTTAACGAAAATAGTGAGATGGCCTTTTTTTGATTACAATTTAACATATTTCAAAATTGTACGACTTTTCGGAAAGGCCAACATCCGGAACATCATTCACACAGCGCACAAAAGCGATCAATACCGAACGAGTTGCAAAATGTAATATTTTCGATGAGAATAACATTGAATGTGAATGTTTTTCAAGGTAAAGCAAGAGCAAATTACTCTGATTAGCATTTCTCTCCATCGAATAAACTCGATATGGAAAGAAAATTATTGAATTGTCTTTTAAAACACAAAGATCATTTGCTCGCGGTCGGAAAAAAGTCCCGCAGATAGGTGCACAATCATATTTTGCAGCTATTCGAGCTAGTTGCGAAACGTCTATAGTTTTTCTGGCCCTTCCTCGTACGTCTTCTTGTCTTTCGATCAGTTTATTTTCGTTTTCTTCTCATTAAAGAAATATTTACGGAGATGCAGCTACGTATAAGCGTTTCCATGCAGGCATATACCAAAAGTGTGCCTTTCACAATTACACATGTGTCGATGAAGTTTCAAATATAATTCTTTTTTTCATTATATCGATTAGTTTGAATTATAATTCTCTGGGCGGTAATACAAATTCATTGTTACCTACAAGTGGTTGCCTCAATGTTTTAGCATTCTACGCGGTATTAGAGTCCATCGTTATCTGTTATTTTTTACCTGCCAGTTGGAATCTTTTAGCAGGTACTAGAAGTCATCGTTATTTGCAAACACTTGCCTTGAGTCGTCGTTGTACTTTGCTACAAGTTCTTACAAATCCGTTGTTACTTGTGAATTAATTGTAATCTTCTAAAGAGTTATTCGAATGTTACAAGCGTGCACACCCTACTTTAACTAATACTTTAAATAAGAAGACGATCAAGAATTGGTATTCAACCAACTCTTTCTCTGTTTTTTCTTATTATTTGCTACAGACGTATATGCACGTATCACCATCATATTCAAGCTTACCTACATATAATTTGATTTCAAGGCATACATGCCATATACAAGCGTTACGTATTAACGGCGGCATACATAAATAATTTGGTTTGTTTTCATATAATTCCTTTCATTTCATATATCGTTGCGCACCAAAATTATTCACGTTTAATATGCCTTTGTATCTGATATTCCAACGTAAATTTCTATCCAAAATGTAAGAGTTTTCTGCGACTTATGAAATAATTTTCTCAATTTTTATCATTTCTTTATAAGGTCGCCCCATTAGAACAAACTATTTTATATCCATATCTGCATAACGACTTTATCAACTTCACATACCTTCTGTTCTATTTTATAAATATATTCGTTTATGAATTGACTTTGCCTTAGAATTTGACTGATTCCTAAGTCTTCATATTTGCTTACACCAAAAACATCTCTTGTATATAAAAGTTTATATATTCTGTTTGCCATTCTACAACAAAAAACAAATATAGGCTTCATATTGTCATTTTTAAAGAGACTGTGGCGGATTCTACCTTCTCTCGTCCACACGAATTGTCATGCCGGTAAAGTCATAACTTTAGAATATTTCCTAAGAATGTATTTTCATATATTCTCTTTGCTTTTGATTGAAGAGAACTTCTTTTTCAATAGTTAATAAATTCACTAAAACTATATTTAAAATATAAAATTGATGATATTAAATGTTTTTTAATAAAAGCAAACCAAAAAGTATTTCTACTGTTAACGAGTCCGATTCATAAAATAGAGTGTAAAGCATGAAAGTGTAAATCCAATATCCAAGTTGTTTAACTAGACGAATAATTTGTAGTGTTTTGAAGGCTTTATAAGTAAAGGATATGTATACTAGATGTACAAATAAGTTCTGTCCGTTGAAATTGGTTGCTTCATAAAAATTTCAGATTTAAATACCTTAAATATTCACTTACCCACTTAACAAACAAATAAATAAATAAATAAATAAAAATAAATAAATATGCTTATCTGAATAGCCGAGTAGGTAATAACCGGGACTACTAAGTCAGTGTTCCCGGATTCAAACATCAGTGTGGTCGCAGCTCCCTGCTTCTTTCTCTTTCCTTCTCTATTTTCTGACCGCCACCATGGCGTAGGAATAGGGAACATCGCCTTAGTGATTGGCTACAGTAAAAAAAAACGGATGGATGTCATTTAAGACACTGCATTTTTTCTTTTCTGCACTCGGTTAAACTGGAACACAGTGCAGCTCAAGCTAACGGAATGTTTACCTTGGCTGGGAGTGAATACGTCCTGTGCTATTAAAGCGTTAGAAAATGATTCGTCCAAAAAGCAGCCCAATAATTGATCTTTAACTTGACCCAGGAAGATCTCCTGATTTTCACCTTCCCGCTAGTACAAACGTAAAGTATGTCGAAAATAACCAAATCTTGCTATAAAGAAATTTCAAGACATCTTTTAAGCTACACGCGAATGCGGAAAAATGTAGACCTTCGTTTTTCCAATTTCCCACGTCATGGGAAAGCTTTGCGCAACCATTTTCGGATCTTGGCATATTTTTAGAATTTACATCTGCTCCTACACTCCTCCATTAAGGTGCACTAGTGACGTTGAAAATGATTAATTCATTAAATAACGTTTTTGAAAAATAAATGTAATGCTAACCTTTTTATAATACCAATGCGTTTCTCCACAATTTTTTTAATCTTTGTAATGGATTGGATCCACTGAACTTCTATGCTAACTTATAACTTATAACGTATATCTACTAACAGTTAAAAATAATGGAAAAATGCATATACGCGGTATTTTAAGTTATTTTTCGCTTACCAGCCAGGTATTACTCCGAATTCCAATTCATTAATTTTCTAAATATGCTCACTACACACACACGCAAAGGAGAGAGAGAGGGAGAGAGTCGTGAAACAATTGAATAAACAATATAACTTAAAATCAATTGCCATAATTTGCATTTCGTTCGTTGTACAGCAAAACGTGCAGTTACTCACTACTTCGAATACCATATTACCGATAGAACCACATCTTTGTGTTTGTGTGTTGTGCTTTAATGATCGAGCAGTTACATTCGGCCCAAAGTTTGGCTTCCCGTTTTTGAATCACATCTGATAGAATCACTGAAACCACACTCTCTGAAATGTTCAAGAAGTAATCACTACCGTCTAGCGGTTGTTAGTCTTCAGACTGCAATAATTCCAAAGTCAACAGGTCATCGATAGTGTGTATGTTTTTCTTAAATAATCAATCGTGCCAATTTTTCGTAAGATATACAAGAAAATCACCTTTGAAAGGCGAAACATGTGCAGAAGTCTACATACAACAAGATATATGTATACACATGTGTATATAAAATAAAATTTACTTACTTGTTTTTAGGTAACATAAGGAATTAGAAATATGTCCGCTAGAACTTTTTCCCATGCCACGTAAGGATTACTTTTTGCGAATCTCGACTGCCGGTCCGGTAAATAGCAAAAGACAATATTGGGGTACATATTCTGCCTAATATTTATGTATTGACTAACATTACTCAAATTATTTATTAACTTTGCTAAACAATATTCTATTTAGCTTTCAAAAACTTAAACTTAATCATTTTCTTAAATTCAATTCTAAACGGAATTTTGCCGGTAACTCTTATTTTACACATTATTTACACATCCGATTCTAATGTACATTTTTTCAAAAAGTTAACTATTTTATTTATGTATAAATTTACTCAATTAAAACTGAAGGTTATGTTTTTATAGTTTTCTTCGATGATCGCGTTGATCTTCCGCCAAGCCAAACTATTAATATAAGGAACATTACGGAGCTGTTCAAGACGATTAAATTGAAGTTTTGAAGAATAAATAACGATTTCTCATTTTATAAACAAATTCATCTTATTCTTTAATCAAAATAGCAAATGGAACAAAAAAGAAAAAGACGCAATCGCATACGCACATCGAAATAGCACGAAAAACGAAAGGATGAACTAGTTGCCTCAGCAAAAAACATGCACAATATGTAAAATAAAAAAACTGACTTCTTCAAAAAGAGGATTTGATTTATTTGAAATTTGAAATTTCTTTTAAAACTTTTATTATTGTATGATATTGTTTTGAATGTTTTTATGTATTATATTTCTCCAAACTGTTATACGTCATACTATTTTCAATAAAAGTAAATAAAATCAGTTCATTTAGATTTTTTTAATTAAAATTTCATAAACACGTTTGTTGAACAGGTTAAGGATTGCGAATTGAATTAAATATAAGAAATGACTAAATGGTCGACATACAAAACTGAATATCCACTTTTATTGCGAACGTTAAAAATGTCTATAAATTAGTTTTCTACATTCCTATTATATTTGATTAAATATATAAAGTTTGATTAAAATATATAAATTATTTAAGCGCGTATAGCATATGATTCGAATTGCTTCTTTTGGACTGTTTTACTCATTTCAGTTTACTCATTTTCAATTAAAGCTTGAAAGTAACGAATACGGACTTAATTCCCACCCTTAGCAGCTCAATCAAATTTTATTCTGCGTTTTCTTCCAAACCCTTATAAAAACGATCGATTTAAATTGAACACAACGAAAAAAGCACATTGTGTTTATTCATACATTTTTTGTTCCATTCTATTTTATTCCCATTTTTTAAGTAACTATGTGTAAAATGTAGTTAAACAGAGTTCTTTCTATCTACCTCAAACCTTTTCATACAGAGAACAAGTTAAACATGATTTTCAACAAAATACATAATTAGAATCGCAAAATTACCCACAAGACCATAACAAATATATTAATTCTATTACGATAATTCCTCCTCACTAATATTAACAAAAATCAACAATTCCATACACTTTAATATAGAATTTATTTTTCACTTTCGTAATTACCATAGTGCAAAGCCTGTTTCCAATACCATGTGATGAAGAAATAATTGAATTGAAGCCTACACCAAGCAATAATTCAAGGCTAAACCAAGAAATAATTTCATTCAACGTACATAAAGAAAATCAACCTTACACCAAAAAAGAATTTCATTTCGTATTAAAAAATTTCCTGAAGAAATAAATGATAAATGATAAAATTGTGTTTTGATTGATGAAAGTAAGAATATTTCAGATAAAGTCATTATGAGCACTAATATCGAGTTTACACATTATTTTATAGACAACGCAGAATTTTCTTTACGGGACAATGTAATGAGGTCTTAGGATTCGATCAGGAAAAGTAATCTTCGAAAAAAGGTTATATAGGGGAAGGGGGATAAACGAAAATGCGACGCGTTGGAAGACGCTGTTAACCCCCGTCTATATAAATCCCGAGAACACTGCAGCAGTGGCCACAGTTGCCGTACGTAATTTTATGAAAATGAATAACAGGACGAAAACAACAGCATTGTTAGGAAATAACGCCAGCGGAGGTGTCTTTCATCTTTGCGATATTTTTAAAATTATTTAATTTAAGATCCAATTTAAAATCACTGAAATGTAAATGCACTGAAAACATGAACTTTTCTTTACTTCCTTTTTTGCAATTTTTTTAGTCTAGTTTCTTTTAATTTCATTTAATTTTTCTTCCTTCTGCTTGTCGTTTAAAGCATGTAAAACCATATGAATTCTTTTTTTTTTATAAACACATCAGAGTGTGATGTGATATTGTAAGTTGCTGAATTTTAATTTCTACCCTAAATTTCTACCCGAAAATCCTTGAAATACATATATAATAACCGCATTGTCTAGTTTCAATTTTTAATTTATGAACTAAATATGAATAGTTTTTTTACCAAATCGCTTAAATTATTTATTATCATGGGGAGCTCTAATCGGAGTTTTAAGAGGAATGTCCAAAAACTATCGTTGCTTTAAAGTTTTCTTTACATCCAGTTATGGAACAATAATTGTCGACCATCATCTGGGGGTAATAAAGTAGGTGGAGGACAGCTTTCGCCTTTGTATTGAGCCGTTTTTCGCCAAACAGCGGAAGCTACATTTTTCACATGTGATTATCCGCCCTGACATTTATCGAAATACGCTTATAATCGGCACAAATTCACTTTAAAGGGACAAAATGACCAACGACAAAATAAATAGTAGATTTACATTATTCATTTCTTACGTTTTCTATTTACATGGCTCTGTCTCCTCATAAGTTATGTCTAATAATATTTTTAAATTCGTTTTCCTTTGCACGTTGCCATTCTGCAGAAAGATGGAAGCAGCAAAAAAGTAAATACCTCTTATATGTCAACATTTTAGCGCTTTCTTTATCTAACTTGAATTGTAAGCAGAAGCCTCTGTTTGACATCATTGTTATTGTTTTTAAAACAAACGAAAAAAAAATGTATAAATAATTTAATAATAAACAATTTAATAGATAAATTTATGAATTAAACCTTATACAAAATATTAAATGTGTAAATAAAAAAATATAGCGAATTATAAAGAAAATCTAAAACTAAATAAAACCTGTAAAATACAACTGTAGCACGAAAACGTCAGAGCACAAGGAGAAAAAAATTCCTTTTTCAAACAATATATAGATAAAAAAAAGTTTGTTTTGCAGATTGTGAAAAGAAAAATTTTAATATATATATATATTAAAAAAATTCTCAAGTTCTTTTTATTTTTTAATTAATTTATAAAATTTATAAAAGGGGATTATGGCTACAGAAGGTGCAAGTGCTGTAGCCGTTGCAGAAGTGGAAACTGCTACACATGCTAATCTACAGGCTTTACAAATGTTCCATCAACGTTGCGGACGACGGATAACTTTGTCAAATTGCAATCGTACAGCTACACGATCTGTACGGGATTTTAGTCATGCATTGGTTTTTAGCGATGAACCATTAATCGATGATGTTCTCTTTGAAGTAGTTATTGAGAAAAAGGCAGGTTTTTTTATATTTTCGATCCGATTTAATACATAAATAACACAAGCTTACTCTTATATATAGAACCATTCTTGGGGTGGCAGTATTGAAATAGGTGTCACCTCGGAATCACCGGATAAGTTAGAATTACCTTCTTGTGCTACAGTAATGCGTAACGGCACCTGGGTCATGTCCGGGATTGATGTACGTAAAGATGGCATGTGTCTTACCGAATTTTATGGCACCGATTTGGAAATGCTTAACGAAATGGATCGTGTGGGTGTTATGCGTACTTCGAACCACGAATTGGTATTTTATGTAAATGGTGAAAGCCAGGGTGTAGCAGCCCGCAACATGCCAAAAACCGTATGGGCTCTTGTTGATCTTTACGGACGTTGTGTTCAAGTATCTATTTGCCCAACGCACAGGAGTGGTAGTGGGGTAAGTAGTGGCTTTACTTCAATACCTGGAAATAGGTTAATGTCAATTTTTCTGATTAATTCCTATTAGATAAATAGAATAAGAAAAAGTGCGAAGGTTATATTCGCTTTGGATGAATCTTTCAAAGCTGAATTCAAAGTACTTAGCGGATTTCTTCAGTTGGTCGATCGAGACCTTTTATACGTTTACTATTGAATGTTTAAATCAGTATGAACAGGCATGCACGCGTAATAGACTGAAAATCTGAGACTCGTAACAAATATGTGTATTTCTTGATAACACAGAAAGGAGCACATGTTTTGTTTAGATTCGTATGCTTTGTCGTTTCATTGCTAGGGGAAAAAACGAAGCAGATTTAGTATTGTATTGAAAATGAATCTGATCTCAACTGCATCCATTTTCCGCATACCGCAAACTTAAAAATGAGGTCATCAGGTTTCTTAGTTGATTTTAAAGAAGAAGTGTGTTAAGACAAGGTTTCTTAGTTGATTTTAGAGAAGAAGTGTGTTAAGACAACACCCTCCTCCCCCCCCCATTTTAAAACTAAAAATGTCCAGATCTAGATAGTATGCATAAATCCTTTTGAGGTTGCTTAAGAATTTTGCTTAATAATTCCATTTCAGGATTTTTCCGATTCTGGCTTTCAAAACACTCAGCAAATTGTGCAGAATATAGATGTCCCTTTGTGCGTAGATGTTACAGTAACCAATGCAGGCGGTAATAACAGCCATAATCAAACTATAAGCCTTACCGAGAGTTCTGGGTTAAGTAACGCAGCTATAATGCCTTCGCTGCCCGTAGGCGCTGGCAGTTTAAACAATATGTCTGTGACAAATGCCAATACAACTGCTTCTTCAATATCCTCTTCGTCAGTTGGCGATTATTACGATATGAATGATCGCTTACGGTTTCATACTCGTTGTGGCTCTTTGGTTAAATTATCGCCAAATTGTCGCTCAGCTGAGAGACGCCGACCATTAGATGAATTTAATAACGGTGTTGTAATGACTCATCGTCCTCTCAAAGACAACGAATTATTTGAAATACGTATTGATAAATTAGTAGATAAATGGTCTGGCTCAATTGAAGTGGGCGTCACCACCCATAATCCTTCTGTTTTACATTTTCCCGCCACGATGACTAACATGCGCTCCGGCACCATTATGATGTCTGGATGCGGCATTTTAACAAACGGCAAGGGCACCCGTCGCCAGTACGGCGAATTTAATTTGGATGAATTGCGGGAGGGCGATCGCGTCGGTATGATGCGCAAATTGAACGGCAATCTCCATTATTATATAAATGGTCAAGATCAAGGAGTGGCGGCTACACGGGTAGCCCCCACGCTATGGGGTGTTATAGATTTGTACGGAATGACCATAAAAGTTACAATTGTAGATCGTGATGAGCGGGAGCAACAGAATTTGGTTATACGCCGTAACAATCTTATATCATCAGCAGCTATGGTCGGCGGTTTGCAGGGTGTAAATAACAGTCCTATAAATGGTAGTGGTAATTCAGCCGTTCCTACGCCTGTTTTGAGCTTATTAAGCCCAGAAAGTGAAGTGGCCGCCATGGCAGATTCGGCGTTGACTGCAACGGCAGCCAACCCACGTAATGATGATCGTTTAACATTCCATCCACTATGTGGATCACATGCAACAGTAACGCATTCGGGCAGGACCGCTTTAAGACCAAAGTAGGCTACATGTATGATACAATGATTTTAAATTACGCTCTGTTTTCCAGTGCTTCCGATGACTTTAACAATGGTGTAATATTGACACGTCGCCCTTTGAGGCCAAATGAGTTATTCCAAGTCCGTTTGGAAAGAGTCGTTACCAAATGGGCGGGTTCGGTGGAGATAGGGGTGACCACATATAGCGCCGAAGAATTAGATTTTCCATTCACTATGACTAATGTCAGGTAGGTTAAGTATCACTTTTTAAAATTTCAAGCAATATTAATTGTAAAGTGTTGCAGATCCGGCACATGGATGATGACAGGCAATGGCGTTATGCATAACGGCATAACAGTTATTGAACAGTATGGCGAAAATCTAGATCGTTTACAAGTGGGTGATCGCGTTGGTGTGGTACGGAAGGATACCGGTACATTGCATTTCTGGGTTAACGGAGTGGATCAAGGTCCATCGGCAACGAATGTTCCTGAAAAAGTGTACGGTGTAATTGACTTGTACGGCCAAGCAGCGCAGGCTTCAATTATTGATACCTCGGAATGCGGCAGTCCTGACACGGGTAATTCGACCATTTCCAACACCACTTTGTATAGTGAAACTCCTCTCAGATTTCATGCTATACATGGCAAAAATGCCAGTATTTCCAACGGTGGCTTAACCGCCTCGCGTCCAAATTCTTTGGCTGAATTTAATGACGCCATAGTATTCAGTAATCGCCCGTTGAGGCAGCGTGAACTATTTGAAGTAGTGTTGGAGACAATGGTTCGTCATTGGTCGGGAAACATAGAGATTGGAGTGACTGGGACTAGACCGGATGATATACAATTAGCCGCCAATGCTACTGAAATGGACGCCATGGACACCATCATATTATGTGGACCGATGATTTTCCACAATCGCAAAAAAATTCGTTCCAATGTTTTAATAGATTTGGATACTTTGGGTTCTGGGACTAAAGTAGGAGTAATGCGTAACGGAGATTTTATACACTTTTTTATAGATAGTATAGATCAGGGGCCGGCTTGTGAGTGTCACTCACCTTCCGTATGGGCAGTTATTGACTTGTACGGACAGTGTGCTCAAGTATCTTTGACACAAAGTTCAAATAACGACATGCGTGCTCCTTATGCCACCAGTGAAAATTCGCAAAGTTGTCAGGCCACGTCTGTTATACAACCAGCAACTTTGGAAACGAAACATCGCTGGACTTGCATATCAGGGAATGTAACGTTATCACAGAATTGGACAATGGCGTCGCGTCTGACCGGAAGTTCAGCGGCTTTATCACGTTGTGTTGTTTTTTCTGAACATCCTTTAAGTGTAGGTTCACCATTTGAAATAAAAATGGTGACACATAATCCATTGTTCGCAGGTAAGTAGTAAGAAACTTGTTCAAAATTTCGAAGGTATTATTTTTTAAATTGGCCTCTTTAGGATGTTTAAATATAGGCATCACTGACCTCAATTTATCCGACGATAATGTTCGCAAAAATATTCCACTCAGTATTAAAAGGATACCAGCCAACGTTTGGTATGTAACGAGCAACGAGGTGCGCTATAACTCGCAATTGTTACAACGTGCTGCGGCATCTCTAGAATGGCTAAGAGTAGGCGATCGCATAGCTTTGGAATTGACACCGGCCCGAACATTGAGGATACTGTTAAATTCTGAAGATATGAATATTCAATTTCATAATGTACCAAACGTAAGTACACACTCCGCGCAGAATTTTTCTGTTTATTCTTGTCATACAAGTTTAATTTTAGGATGTTTATGCCGTAGTAGAACTGCAGGGTTCTACCATGGCTGTTCAAGTAACCTCTTCGCAAGGTCCCACTTCACCTTTAAGGCCATGTAGTTTACGATTACAAGATTCTTTGGAATTTGGAGCTGATCCTTTAAATAAACAAGATTCAATGTTAGAATCAATTGACTCAGAGGGTCTCAATTATGAATTTTCAGAAATTTGCGGTAAAAATGTAAAACTTTTGGAAGATAACCGCTCCGCAGTGCGTATACAATCGTACAACCAGGGTTTGGTTTATGTGACGAAACCTTTATGCAAAGGCGAGAGTATAAGTGTAGGTAAATTTGAGATGACTTTTTAAATAAAGTTTAATTGATTTTTATATTTTAATTAGATTAAAGTTGATTCGATAAATTGTAAATGGAAGGGTAACATAGGTCTTGGTGTAGTGAGCATTAGTCCTTCTCAGTTAACAAATGCTCTTACTTTATCCTCGTCTATTGTACATTCCAAACGTCCTTGTTGGGTGGCAGTCGATGACGCCATTAACATAAATGGTCAGATAATCCCTTCAAAGTATGGCGAAGCGCTGGAAAATATACAGGCGGGTACTGTTATAACGATGACTCTGACACATGCGGGCGTTTTAAGTAAGTCATTACTTTCTTTTTAAAGTGTGCCTTTGTTCTTTTTAAAAGTTTCCTAAATCATATGACTTGCTCGCATTTTCTTGCACCATAATTAATTAAAAGGTATAATAGCAACTAAAAAAAAGTTGCACAGAAATTTTTGGAAATATTAAGAAGAGTTATATTAGAAAATTTTTAGATGAAGCGTGCCTTTAAAAAATAATTCAAATATTATCCTGACTTTTTCCACTTATACCATAGTTATCACCATTGGTTCAAATAACCTTCAAGATCTAGCTACCGGTCTTCCAAATCATGTTTATCCTGTTTTCGATCTCTATGGTAAATGTGAACGAATTACTATTCTGACGGGCACTGATGCCGGGCGCAATGGTACCCCTATTATAGAAGAACCTTCTGCATTAGAACATGATTCTCTAAATGATCAGGATTCGAATGTTCCCCAATGCGAAAAAGCTGACTTAGAAGTCCACGAGAAGGAAACAGAATCACAACCCAGCAGTTCGAACGTTGCCACTGCGTCGATTCCTGCTTCTGCTTCCTCTATGTATGGTTGTCAATTACTTAACTGCAAAATAAGAAAAAAAAAGTAAATAAATAAAATTTCCTTTCCTTCTCTTAACCCTATTAGGAATCGTTCGGTTTTGGAAAGTGTTTCGGAAAATTTATTATTAAATTTATCTATAAAACATCGCACGTTGGAACAAAATTTCTCGGAGCCCAGTACCTCAAGATCAGCATGGTAAGCTATAAGTTTTTACTTAAAGAAATTTCTAACTACTTTAACTACTCCAGTTGCTTGCGAGAATCTCTTCAACTACAGCACAATACAAATCTCAATATACAACGCAGCCAGGGAAGTCAACGTTTCCGCAGTGCTTTGATGGCTTATGCTCTATCCCCAGCGCCCGATAATCAGGCGTTGGCGACTTTAGAGGAACCGACGAAATCAGAAACGGAAAACAAGCAATTATTGCGAGAATTTTTTGAAAACAATCAAGAAGCTGATGGTTATTTTGATGATGAGGCAATTGATGTCAATGAAGCCAATGGTGCTAGCGGTGACGTTGGAGATGATGTGTCGTTGCTAAACAATAATAATCCTGATGTGGATAATTATGAAGAGGATGGAGCTGTAGGAGTCATTTCATTACATGATGAATTAGTGGCTAACGAGGGTAAGGATCCCGCCAACGACAATGAAGAAACAAATTTAGCTTTGCAACAGCAGCAACAACAGCAACACCAACAGCAAGAAAATCGTGATGTAATAATTGTAACTGATGAAGAGAATCCCTTGCAAAATAATGTTACTCTGGAAGAGGGAGGAGACTCTAGTGAGTCTGACACCGACGGCCTGGAAAGTAATATGGATCTGTATGCTGATCGTTTAGTACAACTTCTTGAGTTGCAACGTCGGCAAGACCGGCAAGACCTTGAAGGAATACGTTTTTCTCAATTTTGTAGCGATGGCGTTTCTTCTTCAGCATCATTAATATCCAATCATTTTGATTCGCTGCAATCTATAGCTTCCATTGAACGAAAAGATTGTGGATATCTTAAGCTGGTGCAACAATTTCGTTTGTCTCTTCTTTTGCCCGACACTTTTTTTCGACCTCATCATGAGCCTATTTGCTTCTGTGCGCATTGTAACGCTCAAGCCTCTGAGAAGCTGCATGGCTGGGTTTATTTTAAATTAAATCAGCAGACTGTCAACTCGAATATCGCTGCCGTTTCCCAAAATACTTTTGATAGCGATAATTTGCATGATGACTGGTTACCTTTGTACTACATGACTCGTGTTGATAAAATACGTTCCATACTTGATCGCGGCCAGCCATTACCTATGGACTCAGCAAGCGATACGCACTGTCATGGAAGTGGTGGGAACCAAAAAGATGAACCTGGCGCACGTTTAGAATTGCATTTTACCCCAAATTCAGCGGCTGTAATACCAATCAATGGTCAATACAAATACTTAAGGAATGGCTATTTTTATACAATTAACACCGCTTTTGAGGTATACGTTAGGCGACAGTCATTATGCTCCGCTGGAAAGAGTAAAAACTCCGGTCGAACAAAATCGCAGCCGATTGAACGACGCGCCTCTACAAGTGAAGTAGATGTGGCTTCTGCTTCTCCTGCTCCAAGCAATCATTGTCAAGATTTAGGAGTGGGCCCTTCGTCGACTTCGTCCCTAAATTCAAATGTTGCATGTGGTGGCGTTCAGGATCAAACTTTCTTCACGAAAGAGGCTGGAGCATGTATTATAACAGCATTAATACTCAAGCTGGATAAGCCCCATTCGGCAGCCAATAAAACCTATTAAATTCATTTCTATCCTCATTTTACTTTGATATTTTCATATAAACTTAGATGTATATGTAGCACGATTTTCTAAAAAAAATCTGTCGAGAAAAACTAGTCATTATCCAAAAATTTATCATTAGCCTTTTATTGTCTTGCTTCCAAAGAATTGGCCATTGAAATTCATTCTAAAGAGTACACGATGGTTTTTCTATTTTTTAAATATTTTTTATGATACGTACTCTGGGATCTACCTATTAATATACCTTTTGTTTTGCTTTATGTATTTTATAAAATATATTTAACAAGAGTTTTGAGAAACGCGAATTGATGTCGCATCATTTCTTTTACAAAGAGGGGATTTAAAAATGTCAAGATCCAGTTTATGGTTCTTGATAACGGAAAAAGGTCGATCATAATTTAAATATTTTACTCGAAAGCAGTTTTACAATCGGTATCGAGAACCGTAGACCCTATCCGAGATTCTCATCGCTTCAGCAGGTTTCCGTAGGCTTATGGTGTAGCAATTCCAAAGAAACGTCCACCATACATCAATAGTCACTCGTACATATATCTTAATTAATAAATCTCGCCACAAACTCCCTTTACCTGAAAAGTGGCTGGCGGTCGTGGAACAAAATATATTTCAAAATCTAATTTCGAAGAACACGATAGTTTTAGCATTCAGCGTCTCAATACTTTTTAAAGGATCTATTACGTTTGTCCTATTTAAGGTACTCAAAGTCAATTTAAAAAATGCGCAAAAAGAGCTTGTGTATGTTCTGCAATAGTTTCGAAATCCTGCCTATTACAACTACAGAGATTATCGTTATTAATTTTTAAATAATGAACCGGTGATTTATTGTTCATGTATGTGTGTCTTCAGGCGTACGAAGCAGTGCCTTTGTGCACCAGTGTGTTTACTTATTTATTAACAATATTTACATTTCATTAAATAATGCATGCATGTCCTATAATTAAGAATAATTCCCAAATAACTGAGAAACGCTGACGGTGTTAGTTCATAAATGTATTTCGCAGGTAGCACAGCAAAAGATTGAAAATAATGAAAAAGAAAATTAGACATTAAAGATAATATAAAGCATGAAAATGAAGGGCATCGAATTAATGTTGGCTGCTTTATGTTTAACTTGCGATTTTAAACGTGATAATTATCCCAATGACTTCTTAGTTATGGACGACAACCATTTTACAAACGATTTAGATATAGAAGATCGGAAAGTATTAACGAATGCAAAAGAGATCGTATCGTCTGATAAAGATGAACAATTGAAAACACTACGGAATTGGATAAATGGACGTGAATTGCAAATAGCTACTTTGGAAGACTATCCATTAAGTTATACCGAAGTGCTGGGAAATGGGACGCGTGTAGGTTTAGGAGTAGCTTTCGAGTTAATTGATTTTCTAAAAGAGAAATTTAATTTCACCTATAAAGTAATAGTGCCTGGTTTCAACATTATTGGAGGCACGGTCGACTATACAAACAGTCTAATCGAATTGCTTAATGGAACTGTAAGTTTTAATGAAAACGTTTTTTTATTTTTATTATTAATCAAGTATCTTCAATATGCTCAGCAAGTTCACATGGCGGCAGCATTCCTGCCCTTGTTATCTGATCAACGTGGTTATGTATTCTATTCTACGGTCACCCTAGACGAAGGTGAATGGATTATGGTTATGCAAAGGCCGCATGAGTCAGCGTCGGGTTCGGGTCTTTTAGCTCCATTTGATTACAGAGTGTGGACGCTTATACTGGTGTCCTTCCTAGCAGTCGGTCCAATCATATATATTCTAATAATTTTGCGTAATCGTTTAACAGGCAATACTGAACAGAAGCCCTATTCGTTGGGACATTGTGCTTGGTTTGTATACGGTGCTCTATTAAAACAGGGTAGCGTTTTATCACCAATAGCTGGTGAGTAATACATATTTATAGTGTTTGCCTTTTATACTCTTACAATCAAATTTCAAAGTTTTTTTCGTTTGAAGTAAGGAATAATTGTATATAGCGTGTGCTTAATTTTATATTTTTAAATATTTATTAAAATTACTTGTTTCTATAGTGTAATTAAAGCTTTCAAGATATTTTTGTTAAATTATAATAAGCAAATTGAAGCGAAAATCAATCTATTAAGTGAAATGATTTAATTAATACACTCAAATCTGTCTTTGTGTGTTGATGCGGTTCCTATTCACACCACAACATAACAGGTTGGAGTGCAGCTGTAAACGTAAATTTCGCACCATAATTAAAAAATACTTTTTTAATGCTGGAAATAGGGAGCGCATAAACGTACAAAAAATACCGCACAAAAACAGGCTTGAGTGTATTTTTTTTTTGTTGGCATTTTTCTTCTCTTTTGTCAATATACTTATAGACTCCACTCGGTTGTTATTCGCTACATGGTGGATATTTATTACGATTCTAACCTCATTTTACACTGCTAATCTGACAGCGTTTCTTACTTTGTCTCAATTCACTTTACCTTTCAATACTGTTGATGATATTTTACATAAAAATAAATATTTCGTAACGATTCGTGGTGGCGGCGTCGAGTATGCCATTAAAACAGTAAATTTTTATTAATCGCCTATCATCCGGAAAATATAGAGGAAATCTGAAATTTTTTCTAATCATACTTATAGGTAAACGAAAGTCTCTACATGTTACATTATATGGCTGAAAATCATCGTGCAGTTTTTTCGTTGGATATCAATGATACTGTGAATTTACGTACATATGTCGAGGAGCAGGGATTTGTGTTTATTCGCGACCGTCCTGCTATTACGCATACTCTTTACACGGACTATCGCCAACGACGAGCGACGAGCATGAATGATGAGAAGGTGCACTGTCCTTTTGCTCAGGCCAAATATCCAATTCTGAAGAAAAAACGGTCGTTTGCTTATCCGATCGGCAGTAACTTAAGTCATCTATTTGATCGGGAGTAAGTACTTTGAATTGTTGTATATTTTAGAGATAGTTGCTGTCTTTTCGTCGGTTGCTTGCAATGTATTGTTTTTATTTTTTTATTTATTTATTTATTAAACTTGTTTAATGTGTTATTTTAATAGTAGTAAACAGTGTAGTAAAAAGTACACTGTTCTCGTCTTTGCATACATGTATTATAAATAAGGTACAACGCCTTCCATTTCGAAATATAAATTTGTGTTGATATAATTATTAGGCTTGTAAGATGTAAATAATATACCACAATAACCTGAATATTAAATAAGTTGGGGATTCGGTGTTGACAAGACAATGTCACACCTGATCACCAAGTCGATGCAAGTAATGAGAAAATTTGAAGTTTATTAAAACTGTGGTGAAGTTTTTTCTAAGACATAAATAATCCTTTTTCTTATTAATAATGTTTATTCACTTCCTCATATTTAATCTCTATTACTTTATTCCTAACTTAGGTTATTAAATCTTGTGGAATCGGGAATTATCAAGTATCTGGCGATCAAGAACTTGCCGAATGCAGAAATATGTCCACAGAACTTGGGTAGTACTGAACGACAATTGCGTAACGGAGATCTAATTATGACATACTATATAACAATGGTTGGTTTCGTCATTTCTCTTGTCGTTTTTATCAGCGAACTTCTATTCCGTTGTATTAATCAATTATGCACGCCAAATAATGTCAGCGATGCAGTCGCAAACCAAAAACCTATTGTTAGTAGAGCTAATAAGCAAGACCTGATTTTGACAATGAAAGGAACACCTCCTCCGCCTTATCAAAGTATATTTACTGGAGGCATTGAAGGAAATGCTGGAAATAAATGGAAACATGTATTCGGTTCAAAAACTCAGTTATCCCGTGAATATCCCGGCTTTACTAGCACAACCAGCCTTGATAGTATTGGTTCGCATGGTATACGACGTTTAATCAATGGCCGCGAATATATAGTGTACCGTGCACCCAACGGCGAAACGCAATTAGTACCTGTAAGAGCGCCTTCGGCCGCTTTGTTTCAATATACTTATGTAGATTAAATGGCACGAAATGTTCCTTACATTATGCTACTTTTATCCTTGGTCATGAATAAAATGTAACTAGCATCTAGAAAATACGAGTCCGATTACAGCTTACTCAAATGCTTTACATCATGCTTTTGGATATATACAGAGTGAGGTTAAAAAAAATAAAACATAGTTTATTCTACTACATAACGTTCCAGTGTTTTGGTTTAAAATTAATCTAATTTCGATTAGCAGTCGAATTAGATGGACTCTTAGAAATAAATCTTGTCTTAAATATTATGGCTAAACTATTAAAAGGAATAAAAATAAATAAAAAAAAAATGATGAAACAACAAAAGCCATTTATAAATAAACAAGAAATAAAGCATGTACATATCTGCCATAGAGGCTTACCCGTAGCCGATATTGATCTGAGTTGGGAGTGAACCCCTAAACCGTTGTTCATATGCAAATGCTTGGCAACCGATAATACTGAATAAATTCGGTTCAATTTTCGAATAATATGAAGATATGAAAATTAGAAGTTCATTTAGATACGTCATAGGCAAAGGGCGCGGATTAACGATAGTTGATTTGATAGAATTAAAAGAATTCTATATTGAAACTAAATTACGGATATCATTCAGATTTTTGTAACGGATATTAAGAGGGATAGAAAGACGGTAATTATATTTACATTGGCTGAGTTTTATGAAGACAAAATTTCTAAAGGAACGCTTAGGCACTTTAAAGTCTATCTTATCTAGCAATGCCGTCGAGTCAATAGTGCTGTTTATTAACTTAAGTCCTGTTCCTGGAAGGAAACGCCAAGGATTTCTTCTTGCCAAGGAAGGTTTCTCTAGTGATGGTAGGGCTAACAAAACTAATCTATTTTTATAAGGAGGACACCGTGGTAAGCGCATCCCTAATCAGGTGGGAAATGTTTTTGAAGTAATTCTATTAAATCTACTTAATGCCTTTAGGAAGAAACCCTTTCAGCAGGGGCATATTTAAATATTGGTTTTGCTCAGCTTGTATATACCCTTTTTGTAAGGTATGAATGGTTGAGGTCTCTAAAGGGCCGTTCGACGCCTAAACGCCTAAATCAACAAACGAATACATATTTTCAAAATGTTTGTGAATCGATAAAATACTAAGCTGTTAACGAATCCTTTCTTGAGAATGAAACCTTCTTGCTTTTTTCAGATTTAATTCACATCACAAAATTTAATAAGCATCATGTAACTGAATTGTGTAAATCAGATCAAAGGATACAAGAGTGGGATTAAAACTTAAAGGAAAAAACAATTCAAAAACAACGCCGGCGTATTTTAAGATATGATGATATAATTGCTGAGTAATAGTTTGTTCAAACAGATGAGTTACAGCACTCAACTTGGCACTGCCTTCACAGCTTTCGACCAGACCTCTTTTTCTATATCTGCGAAGTGGAACAAGGAAGCTACTTTTTCAACACAAGGGCATGAAACCTGTATTCTCAAACCAATCAAAAATCTTTGTTGTAACGCCGTATGGTGCAACGGAGCATGATTTGAGTGCATTTGATGGAAAGCCATCAGACACTGTACTATCCTTTAATGACTTTAAAATTTGTAATGCATCATTTTGCATGAATTATGTTTATAGAAAGCCGTTTCATTTCATAACGGAGCGTTCGTGTGATTTTGAATACATACGTGTCTATGTATGTTCTATATTAGGTAACTATGGTTATTTGTTCAAATGTTAAATCGATAAAGGTTGATGTTATTTAGCAAACGGTCATCGAATGCCTGTTTTGCAAGCACCTAAAGAATCAAGTGATTCTTCTCCAGAAGAATCTTTCCAGCACCCAATTGTGGAAGAACAAGGATGGAATGGATTGTTAGCTATTGCTGCTAATGCTCAAGGACATTACCGTTTGCAAGCTCCGGCTTGGCCTTTAGGTCAAGCGCCGAACAATTTCGTTCAATGGGAGAATTTCAACAATGCTCGTAACCTAAATGGAGGCAATCCGTCCTCACTTGATATATACGATCGTGATATGGAAGATAGGGAAGAAGGAAATCATTTTCCTGCATACGTGCACTTACTGCCGATGACCACAGCACAACCAGCTCCTGAACCTACTATTGATGAATTATTGGTACGATTAAAAGCTAAAATATGTCCATATTTTCTAATTATATTTTAATCGTTATCTCTTTTTAGAGACGTGTTACTTTACGCACCGATTTGCATAATATAGAAACTGTTCGATTACGTGTCCTCTCCTCTCATTTAAGTCTTTCGCACTTATCGTTGTTTACACCGCGACTTCAGCATTTGGATCTTAGCGGTTCAGTGTTATTTTCTTTGCGTGATTTAGGTTTAGGTTTAATTCATTTATTACATTTAAATGTCAGCAATTGTGGCTTGAATAGTCTGGATGGTACTGTAGCGTTTCCATCATTACGCATCCTAATAGCCAACGGTAACATGATACAGCGTCTCGGTTCCTTAACTGATATGCCACTTTTAGAACGTTTAAGCATGTGTCAAAATCGAATTAGTGAATTAAGTACCCTAACTTTTCTAAGTTTGTCTTATCATTTAACGGAATTGGACTTGCGTGGCAATCCTGTCTGTTACAATGTTTTGTACCGCCTAACTATGCAACGTAATATACCATCTTTACAAGTGTTGGATGGAGAAAACATATCCTGGGATTGTAATCAAACGCAAAGTGAAACAGCCCTGGTCACAGACAGCGACGAAATGTCGTCGATATCAAATGCTTCGGCATCTTTACCTCTCTTGAACTCGAATGAATGCGAACATCGCGAGGAGCGCGTTAATAGCACTCCTGTGATAATGCAAAGATCGAGTTCTGGTAAATTTTTAGTTTGTTTCAGGTTAAAAAAAATTAACCTTCCTTTCGTTTTAATTTTTAGAATCATCGAGTTCACGTTGCAGTAGTTTATATGCAGGTTCGCCAGTCGTTGGGTCTGTTTTATCGTTGGCCAGAAATTCTAATCGTCTGCGCCGCCACGATGCCAATACTTGGATTTCTCCGGATAATTCAAGTTCTTCAGAATTTTCCCACGATCAAGCCACTGGTGCAGCATCTTCGCCATCATCCCAGGGCAGTTGTGATATCGATTTTATGCCGGTTAGTGATAAATATCATTAATTGTTTACACTGCTGTTATTTGTTATTTTGTTGGAATAAAGAAGCGATTAGGATTAGAGTATTTTAATAAAGTATTGGAAAAGTCGTACAATGTTACTAACACAATATACTTATAATTAAAATAGTTTATCTGAGGTGAATGGTTTGTGAGGGTGAGAGCTTTCTTTTACTCAATAATGTTATTTAATTTTGCATATTAGCGATATGGAGAACCCAGTGAGCGGTTTTAGGTTTTGCTAACCAACATTTAATATTAAAATACATTGAAGTCGCCTTGTTCATACTAATGCAACACAACAATGGATCCTTAAGAATTCCACTCCTCTAATTTGCGATTGTTGACAAAATCGTAAGATTAAACATAAACTTTTTGAGACTAAACCCCTCACCAATATTCGAAGACTTCTTTTCGGAGCAGCGAATCCTGTGGACATCTCAAAACGACCTGGGGTACATAATATCAATAAAATGTTTAATTTTATTAAAGCGGTTAGACTAAACGTTCAGTCTGCCTTTTAAAAAAAGTCCCGGTGGTCTTGTTTGCTAGTGCTCTACTTCTTTCAGCTTTTTATATTTTTTCAAGAATATATTTCTTATTTCTCATCCGTTTTAGTTCGGTACCAAACCAGCCTGGACAAACACTACTACTTTTCGCTTTAACGCAAGGAACGAGCAGCGATATTATGTCATTGAGTATAGCGTACAATTTTAAAATACCGTTACCCGATATAGGTATCGTCCTTAGGTTAAAACACATCAGTGTATAAAATTTCAGCAAAGTATTTTAAAAATTGCAGACTATAGGTTGATCGCAAGACGGACAGACGGGGCGACAAGCTTAGGATCATTTCCGAATCGATTGGTATTATAAAATGACTTTAATATACCCTTATACCACAAGTAGTGTAGGGTATGAAAAAAGTAGTCATAGTTAGAAGAACAATATAGGGAATTGATGCGTTCAGCTTATTCACTCCACTTCCAAGAAACGTTGGATAAATTGAAATCGCCAAGAACAACTTTGTTATCACTAGATTTAACAAGTTTCGAAATTTCTTAAAGAAACGTAAGACGCTGCAATTACAAAGACATTTTCGAAGCCGGAAGAATATGCAGGCGCGTTATATAGCAATGAATTTTGGCTAATTTAATGCACACATATAAGAATTTAATCTTAGAGCTATTGTCAGGTTGAACAACATCCGATGCGATTGACGTTGTAAGTACACGCCCGTCTTTCTTATTTAATCTGTCAAATACGTATACCTCATGAGAGCAGGTTCGCATACATGTTCATCAGGTTCACAGTTCAAGTTTTAAATGCAAACGTTACGAAGCTTGGATCTCATCCCCCTGATATTTTCATAATACATTGAAAAAGGAAAAGACATAAGCAGACTTTTGAAGTATAACCCATGATATAGAGAGAATGGGTTCCTTATCCATCCGGAAGAATCCATTTGCTGATAAAATGAAGGCTTTATGCCATCGAGGAGGCCACTTAAAACGCTTGCACTGATATTCTCTTCAGGACACCTCGTAACGAACGGCCCAAAGAGATAAGCCGTTGAAAATAATTAAAGCATTAGATTAAAGAAAATAATTCAATTCTGTTAGCATCTATGTTCATCCGGGAATTTTCATTGTCCCTGGTCACGTTTTATAAATAGTTTTGTGTTCGGTGCTCAACAAAATTGTACATTTTTGAATTTTGTGACTGTTAGGTTAGGCTTTAGATTAGCTTGACTTGGCTTTCGATTCACTAATAACTGCTTTGGTGTTTTGTATTTTTTGTGTATTTTTATTAGTATTTCGTAAAACTACATATTTTGAGTAGGCTTTAAATTTTTACGTCAATTTGTAAAATGATGACGTCACTACTAATACGTGCTGCTGTCTTTATTGATTGTTCGTAGAATTCCTTATTTTGTTTTGCTTCGCCTTTTTGGTGATAGAAGTAAATACAGTGAAAAAAAATTTATGGAAAAATGTTGTGCGCAGTACAACATGTTTGCATTGCAACAACGAACGAGAGTTTTTCTATGTAGGAATTATTATTTCGACTTTTGAAGCATATTTCACGTGGGATGCTTCCAATATAGATTTATCTATCCCCCGACATATAGAACTGGATTTAACTGCGCGCGTTGAGTGGGTGGTGAGTTTTGGCTATTATGAATGAGCTTGTGTTTGCGCGCGTATGTATGTGCGTATGTATGCGCGTGTACGTTTCTTTTTTGGCAATGCAATACATACCCTGACATTTAAATTCGTCAAAAAGATTATAACAATTTCATAGGACCGCTGCGTTAACATTTAAATGTCAAAGGTAGCACCGATTTCCGTTTAATGGCCACATAATGTCAAATAAATTTTTAAGATTATTCCGAAAAATTTTCGCTGCTATAATATATGTTTGCAAGTGAAACCATCATTATATACAATATATGTGCATATCTATGTTCGTATGATTCTCGTAGCGATTTACGTGAATATATCATAGCATTATCATTATATATGGATTTCAGCAATATATTTTCATTTCAATGATGACTTAAGCGGTATTGTTTTGTTTGTTGTACTATATACTATAATATTTTTACCGGCATTTAGTGTTGTATTGTAGAACGTAAATACAATACAATGTGTATGTGGTAATGTACATGCGCGTAAGATGTTTTTGAGATGAAAACCGAAGTAACAATTGTTCATGTAAAATTGTTGTTATTATGCCTTTGTTTTGTAACTATATTTTGATTTATCATCAAAATATTCTGAAAAGCTTTCCGATTGACGTCATACTGGAAGTGTGGAACTTGAAGCACATGCGCTTTAAAAGAAAGCACTTCTTCTAAAAGTTCAACGGACACATGGTAAAAAAAGGAGAATATTCTGATATAGTTCGTGGTATTGATGCAGAATAAGAATGTGGTTACGCGAGGGATATGTTATAAAACTTTTCGTTAAAACTTTTTCGAAACTTTTTTAATAATAAAATACAAAAAGGCTTTCGTTTTGGCGATATTTCTAAAAAAATCGCTGTCGAAATGTTTTTAAGAAATTTTTCACTTTTTTTCCTTTTTTGTCAGAGAAACTTTTTAGAAACAATTTCAACAGATAGATGTTTATATTTTGCATTTCATAAACAACTCGAAAATTTACGGCACCGCTTTAAGGTGTTAAGCAAATACAATTCATTATTGTATTTTCAAAATACGCACATCCATATATGCATATGTAAGATAAACGTTTAACGAAAAATATTACAAACAAAAATGGAATTGAATGGAAACTTTGATAGCGATCTTTTAGGTGTTTGACAATTTTCAAGCAGACAGCTGATGTTTTCATTTATAGGTGATCAAGATTAAATTGCCCGATTACGCTTTATATATCGGATTTCATTAACGCATTGACGAACTCACTATTGCTCCTTTTTAAGCTTGTGCAAACACATAAATTAATATAACAATGAAGATAAGTATAAAAGGCGAAAATCGCATAAAATGATTATATGATAAAAAGTTTGCAAGCATTGAAGACAATTTTAATGAAAATAAGCGCGAGTGACTTAGCTAAGCAAAGGTATAAACCGTATTGCAATTCCCAATCACTAGGCTGCTATTAACTATTCGTTAGATGCCACTATAATATAATAAACAAACAACACAAATTAAAATTGGAAATAAACATTTGTCGATATTTATGTATTCATATATACTTGTACATATATGTATAAGTAAGAAGGTACTGACGTCACTAAAAAAGCTTACCTAAGTCATATGCAGACTAAAGGATGAATGCGAAACCAAGTCAGCCATTTTGAGCTAAGCAATTAATGAAAAACATCATTCAGTTGCTTTTCAGCCGTGAACGGATGTAAACACGAAATTGAATTATTTTAATATTTGTAAAAAACCAGCCAAGGTGCGTTATTAAATGGTTGTGGTTTAACTATATCAACGTGTATGTGTGTATATATTTTTAAATATTTTTTATATATATTCATATGTCCATGCAGTGCGGACATAGAGACCGATATTTTGTACTCATAAAATCTTGCAACGACAGTGCGAAGAACAAGGCTTTTTAGGCGATAACATTAAACTTCGCAAATGTAACTGTAACCCAGTGAGAAAGAAATATAGGTCAAGTTTTAAGCAAAACGCATGGAACAGAAAAAATTGCTTATTTTTCCTACCGTGAAAATAATTAAAATCAGTTTAAAGCTTAACAAACGCAATTAAGCACGAATATGTTTAACGAGTGTGTTTTTCTTTCTTAAAAGTCGTTTAAAATATTTGAAATTTATTTCATCTTTTTGTGTACGCAAAATGGTCCCTTACCGCATTGATTTTGATTTTTGCGTAGGCTTAATCAAGTGACATTAAATGAAAGTAAAATAATTTAGATATTCGAGAATAAAAAAAAACGCAATTGTAAATATTCCTTAAAAACGGCAGCAAGAAAATAATATTAAGGAGAGGATTGAATTCAAAGCTAATCAATTTGTTTCCTTCTGTTTCACATTTGTTGTTGTTTGCAAATTATGGAAACGACACCAAAAGTGCATCGTCACCGTCATCGACGTATGGAATCGCGTCATCGTCGTAATGAACGTCAGGTTAGTAACAATACCGAAGGCAAATCACCTGTTCGGCCCTCAGAAAATGTTAGGGAAGCAGAAGAAGGTGCATGTACTAGTACAACGGCCAGCAGCATGCCGGGAGGTGCAGATGCTCTTATTGCAGCAGTTGCTACGCGATTGTTACAGGAACATGAACGCCAAAATCATACGGAAGATGGAAGTTCAGCTAGTGTTGGTGTTAGTAGTGACGGTCACGCTTCATCTCAGACTACTCAGCAAACTGTTGTTCTAGTTAACGGCCACGCTCCTCAGGAAAATGTACCAGAAAACTCATCTGGACTTCCCTACATTAAAAACGATAACAACGAGCTCACAAAATCCACTGACGCCGATGGTAGTGAATTGGCAGCTACCGGTCCACCAGATGGTCCGAGTAGTAGTCGAAATTCGTCGGGAGATGCTATGAGTCTACGAGAAACTCTACAGCAATTGCCACCTAGTATTACCGCTCATAGACACCGCCGCACACTGTCGCCCCACTCACCATCTCGTAGAGTTTTAGAAACAGCTGCCGATGCCTCCTTTCATCGCGGTATTCTAGGTTTCATGGATCGAGAACTAAAACAATCTTCTCCAACGCCTTCCGCTTTAAGCGCTGGTAGCGGCAACGGTCCTTTGAGTGGTGGTGGTGGTGGTTCTCGTAAACATCAATCACTCTCTGACCCAACAGCTAGTCCTGCTCAGCACTCAATCCGCTCCCGAAGCTCTCTCGAGAAGAGCCCACGCCGTAAACGAAGTAAATCTGAATCTAGGCGTAGACGGGAGCGTAAACTAATAGCAGCCGGCGAAATGGAAGTGCGTCAGGCAAATGAAACTCTAATGCGTTATCTAAAGCAGTGCTCAGAAATGAATGATGCTTCCTTGTCCGGTGAATTGGAAATCGATCAGAGTCTAGAAGAGCGAAGGGTACATAGAAAAACGAAGTCACAAAGAGATAAGAGGGGGCATATAATAAGTAAGTTAAACCATTAAAATAAAAAAAATATAAAAGAAGAAGAAAAGTTTCAAAACACGAAAGTTCTGTGTAAATAATTTACAATAAATGAAGACGGCTTCAATTGCCTGCCAATAGAGTGGTACGTGGAAATTTAAGCTATACAGGACGAAGTCCCACCACTCTTTCTTAAGCAAACTAAAAATCGATTAAGATATGCCGGCACTTCTTAAAGTTTACAAATATTGAGTCGCGGCATAGTATACAATAAAAACTGAATTTTATTTATTAAGAGATCTTATTGAGTAACAAGCATTTTACGTATGTGAAAATTCGTTTGCACACGAATTTATTTTGAAATGGGGTACAGTCTCCGTCAAAAAATGGCCTTTGGTTTATATTCTTATCTGGTAAATTTCTGAATTACACCAGTTTCCAGACAATTATTGTCTACAGTGTTACTTCTATCTTTTTTTTGTCGCTTGCATGAAAGTAAAAGAACGGAAGTAAATTTCTTATTGATCTTCTTAGTCAAACATTCGTTAATTACACTTGTGACTAAAATAGTTACTAAAAATAATATGAGAGGTTTTCGTAGTTCTTCAGCATATAATAAATACATTTTTCTTAGTCCCGAGCTAGTAATTGTATTATCTTCATAGTATACGTGTAGTATAATTGTATAAAGCTCAAATAACTACTTAATATATACATTTATGGATGATTTTTTTGTTTTTGTTTTGTTTGTAGGTAAACTATATTCAGCTGGCGGTTTATCCTCGATATTAAAGGAGCTTTCCGATGACATTGTACCAGCAGAAGGCGAAGAAATTTACAATCCATTCACACCGGTCGTCTCACCTACGGATGATACGCCCGCGCATATTGACAAAATATTTATGCAGACGTCATCAGGATATCGACCAGTTGAACACTGTTTTTATAAACACCACCATCACTCGTTTATGCGCTCGGGCGGCATGAGTGGTCGTGTGAGTGGCAGCAGTGCTGCTGCTGGCAGTAGTACGAGTCAAGGCGCTGCAGACTCAGGCAATAATGGTTGTGGTGGTTTAGGTGTAGATGGTGTTAGCGGTGGTGGGGGTGGTAATTATGCCGGTTTCGTTTTGCGCTCTAGCGCCAGTTATGGTGATACGCGTTGTCTACTCGATGGTGAATATTGTAGGTGAGTGGTATGAGTTTTCTCATGTACGCGTTGCGTCCATTAAGAACATGAGTGAGAAACAAGATGTGAGGATGACAGCGTTTTCGCTGCTTAAATTCAAATGCTTTCGTTTCGTCGGACTGGAAATATTTTCTAGAAAATAATCTTCATTTTGATGAAGTTTTAAATGCTGAAAGGGAGCTCCATTCGAAAGCTTGATTTTATATAAACATTTGACTATTCTCAGATATGTCCATCGTCTGATTTTCTCAAAAAGTTTCAACATTATGTAGTAAATGCTAATAACATCGATTTTGGAGCTCTATTTCCTCTGTCTCTCTCTCTCTCTCTCCCTCTCTCTTTTTCTTTCTCTTTCTCTTTCTCCTTCTTTTTACTCTTTCTTTCTTTAGGTAAAATCGCCTTTATTATGATTATACAGTAAATTCAAAGACTAAAGTCTTAAAGCACTACCTTTTGAGGCTGTCGGCTTTATTGAGAATTCCACCGTACTTGAGATATGAACCAACGGCCATCGAATTCTTAATCGAGATTCTTAGCCTACTCGCCTACTCAGGTGGATAACATCCCTTTCCACAATCATTTGATTGTCCCCAATTCAATGGAAACTTAAACCAAATTTAAACAAAACAACGCGCTAGTTTTGAACGCAACAAGAATCGCACCTTGCTTAGTTACGTTCCAGCGTTTTCCATGTGCGTTAAGTGCTTGCGCGGCAAATAGCGAGCTCTAAAGGATAAATTCTCTTCGTAAACAATCAATCAATTTTCAATCCCTCTTTCAATGCCAATGGTAGCCATTTAAATTGGAGAGTTCTTTAGCGAACTTTAACAGCCGATATCTGCAATTTATCTTGCATTTATCATTAACAAGTGAGATAGTGGAAAACATGCAGAATTCACATGCTTTTAATGCAAATAATTATTGTGCCGACACTTTTTATAAAGAATGCGCTCAACACAGTAATGCTTAGCGCTCGATATTAGAGCGCAAGGAACTAGAAATTTCTCCTTTCGTTCCGATCAGCAATTGTAATTGTATTCTGTCTGAATCTCTGCGAAATATTTATGTTAAATCAAAAAGCAGCTGAGATGAAAATCGGAAACTTGAGACCTTCATCAATATTAGTTTCACAATCAGCATGAAATAATAATTTTTTAAGTTTCTTTAAATCTGAACTGAATATTGACTTTGCACAAATTAATGTTGTAATGAATTTTCCCTTTTATTTTCTTATAGACACGAAGCTAAAACCAATATTGAACTAGCTTGTATAGCTCAACGGATTTGGTTGTTGATCGCAAATATATGCCACGGTTTGCTAGCTGGACTAGCGTTGGCTCATTTGCTGTTTGTGCTAACTAGTGACCCCACGGATTGGTCTAAAGTATTAAGTCTTGCGGGCGAGACTTTCAACGAACAACAGAAACAGGAGCCGCCGCATCAAACCTCCATCACTATAGCATCCACCATGAATTCGAATGAAAATCTTGAAATGGCAGCAGTGGCTGTGAAAGCGGATTATGCGACATTTGCTAATATTTACATAAATACATTTTATTGTTTGGCTATAATTTGCATGGTATCTGTATTGGATCGGTAAGTGATAAATAATATAATTTACAAAACACAAAGATATTTTCGATGGGTTGGTCAAGCAAACATAAATTACTTTGCCACTTTCATAAAATTGTGATGAATATTCCATATTGCATATGAATGCTGCTTGCATACGTTTCAGGCTAATATTTTATTTTGTGGTTTGCTTCCCTGCTAAGTCAGTCATTTCATTTACTTTTTTTGCTTATTGGGGGGTTGCATCAGCCACTGAAGATTCTAATTTAAATTGCGTAGTGTGTACTGGGGGATAAGTTCCCAATTGAAGGAATAGAAAATAGGTTGTTTTGAACAATGAGCGGTAGAAGGTTTTTGGGACCATTATTCATAACTCAGTTTGACATTTAATATCCGATGCAAACTACAATAACATGAAGATGACTTTTCTAAAACTATTTTATGCGCATTCGATCTCTCTTTTTCGTAAGCTTTTTGCTGATTAAAATTAATATTACTTTAATCAAGTTATCTTGGGATGATAAGCGGATTATCCGCATGGAATGGAAACATGAAACCAAAACGAATATTTCACTAAACATTTTATCGGCGTCTTCCGTTTTTAAAAGAAATTCACACACATAGATGAATGTGCTTAAGTTGATTAAAAAGCTCACGCATGTGTAGGGAATATCTATTAATATGTCTGCGTATATATTATATATACATGTGGCGAGAAAAATAGGTGCAAAGTGTATTTTTCAATTTTATGCCACAGAAATTTTAAACGGTAGCTTACGCAAATTCCGCACAATGTTTTCACATTTGCCAAGACTGCCCCAAACTAATACTGGGAATTCGACGTGAATTAATTATTGCAATAAGAAGTTGGAGGCTTTTTCATATGAACAGTGAAATGAGTTTTGTAATATTTTGCCGTGAAAGGGGGTTGTAAAGGTAAAACGTAAAAAACCGACTTTCTATAATTAAATTAGATGGTTCGAGCATATCTTAGTGGCGCGGAAGAAAGATAGCAAGTTCATCAACTTTGAAATCAGGAAGAGCCTGTAAATTTATTGCGGCATCACCAGGTCAATCACAAAACCTTTTCACGAATGCTTTAAAATCTCAAAAAAAGTATTGGAAAAGACGGAGCAATTCTAAAAACTTGTCCTGCTTCCGAAAGAATGTTTTATTCTACCAAACTGTACGTCGACGACTATTAGGTGCAAGTCTACCAAGAAGTACAGTTCCTTTGCTACTTTTCTGTCCACATGTATATGTGTGTACATATTTCTCAACCTTTTCATAATAAGGGAAATTGCAGCGAGGGAAAGAGAATCCAATACCTGCGACGAATTTACACTGTCATAAACTTACCCCGTACTTTGGTCTGTCAGTTGATACGCATGAACGGCTTTCAATAAATAATTTTTATAGTGGATTTCAATCCTAGGCTTACCTTTTTCTCAGAATATGGTTCATATCTGACCTCTATGAACCTAAAAAGATTTTTAGTTAAATATTCTTATCATATCAGATTTAAGGGGAATGTGCTGGACTTGTTCTCTCTCTCCTGTTTGTAACATCCAGAAATACCTCTCGGAGGCTTCGTGAAGTTTATATATTCATATTAGGGTAAATTTCACATTCCCTTTACTCATGCCTGCATAACGTCCTCGTAGTTTTCGTCACTCCGTCAGTTATCTGGTATTGGAACGCCTAGTGGCGTCGTCAGAAATTGTAGTGGAAGTCTGAAACTCAGCTGAATGTATTCTTAGTTGACACTTGCGACTCAAGTTTGAAATCATAAACGATCCGCCTTTAATGAGTCTATAAATACAAAAAATTACAACATACCATGAAATTTGTAATTAGTGATCCTCAAAGTGTAATCTACTATCCAGATTACGAACATAAATATAGGAGGTGAAAACTGTTCGATGCGCACAAAATATTCATCTCAAGTAGATTACGATTTTTTCAAAAGCGTGCAATCCACAGCAGGTATATTAATCCTAAATTCACATACACAAATTACGATAATTACTAAATAGTACGATCGGGTTATTGAAAAGATTAAAATTCATAAAATTCATTGCGATTTTTGCATATTTAGCTAAGTTGTCGGTATGAAAAAATTGCTTTAAGGCGTACACATATTACTTTTTTGCTTGTTCTCTCTAAACATGGTGTTGTAATAGATGTTATGTAAAATATGTTTTTGTTCCTTTTTTTCTTTCAAACATACGTTTAGGAAAAATGTAGTGTACACTGTATGACATTTGACATTTTGTGTATGATGTTCGCATTATGTGCTCATGCAATCATATATCAAGTATGTTGTTGCCTATCTGGGATCCGTACTATACCAAGCACAAAAGGCAAAAACAATAACGGAATGTATTCTTGTATTTGTATGACATTTGCTGCATGTTTATAACGACAATGATAATGTTCTTGTTATTGTTTTTCTTTTTTATTCATATTCCTTCTATTTGAACTTGTTAGGTATGGCTGGAATTTGTTAGTATGTTCTTTATAAACGGCTTATATGCATCCGAGATGCCAAAGATTCTATCGAGCAGCAAATACCTTTAAGTAATTTTGCTGCGACTAACATGTTTTACAGATGGAAATATTTGACTTTTCGTGAATTTCATTATGAATTGTATGTATTTTTTTTTTTATTTCCTTATCATATTATAACGATTATTCGTTAAGGTTGTATAAGCATGTATCTAAAGCTTGGTATAGAGAGCTGTAATATATATGTAGCTAGCGTTTAGAGCGAATTTCGACGATTTCTTGACATTTAGCTGAACAGCATTTTATTGTAATCAAACTTCACTCACCTTCGCTATTTATATCACAAAGCAAATGTCAAATGAAAAGTAAACAAGAGTAAATGACTTTCTTTTTATTCGTCTCACTAATTTCATAACGCAGAATGGATGTTTGCCGTTGGTCTTTAGCGAATGCCAGTGAATTAATTTCGTTTCGCTGGTTGATTATCGCTATGATTTATGTAGCGACAATAATATTAACTATTTGTTCCGATTCAATAGATGAGAAACTGTACTTTAATAATAATGCCAACGTAACTATATCCCGAGAAGAGATTGTAAGCATTTATGAAATATTATTAATTATTATTTAATTATTTTTAAATGATGATTTCTCTCTCTCACGTGGCAGCAGATAAACAACAGTATTTTGTCTGTGTGGAGTAGCTTATCAACAGCTCGCAGCATTGGCGCGATTTGTGGTTGGATTATGATTGGTTTAACACCGCACGAAGACTTGCTTTACGATCATCTTGTGGACTTAACTAGATATCAAGTGACAAATAATTAAGAGACAACAAACCTTAGGAGAACACAAAAAAACTGCTAAATAAGTAAGAACGTGTAGTTATATTGTAAATATTAAACAAATGAGAGACCTTATAAAGTATACGCTTTAGTTTCTAAATGTGTTTATACATACATACATACATACATACATACATACATACATACATACATACATACATACATAAATATATACGAATACATTTGTATAATTTACGTTCATTCTTTCTTTGAACTTTACTACTCGACATCATCGTGTTGCCATAACTTACTCTTTTTGAATATGAAAAAATGTTTAAATATAAAGGAGAGCTTATATCCAGTTTGCATTAAATTAATTAGAATCTTTAGGAGAAGATCCCAAGGAGTAAAGCTGCATGCACCCCTATGGCGAATCTTAAATAGTCATGCTAAGCACAGAAATTGCGAAAGATTTCTGTGGTGCCTTTCGTGAAAGTTCTTTTTTAACATGTCGAGTCTTTCTTAGGCTCTATAGAATACAACGCGATCCTATTGTATCTATCTGCGACAGATACCCAAATATTGCAAATTATTTCAAAAATATCCGGCCAATTGGGCGCAGTAAAGACTGTCATACATTGTCATGGCCTTGTCTCGTTTGTTGAAGTTGTAATTGTAACCCTCTAACATTTTTCCCTACCTATCGGTGTGGTTATTTGCCGTCTTTTGTTATAGATTTCTCATTATAGCAAAAATTGGGAAGGAAAACTGAGGCTTGGCATATATGTCATGTTGTTCCCGAAATGCTTTGGTCATAATTCGCCGTGGGTATTCACCTCAACTAATGAAATACATTTACATTTTTAAGTGTTTGTCTACGGGCATCAGGTCAGGTTCAGCCAGGTATCTCTATGGGTTTTATGTGGATGTCCACCCTTAGGCTCTTCTGCATGGTGATCGTAGGCGCATCAGGTTATTTAAGTGCGAATGGGTGCGCGAGTGAAACAACTCTCATAATAATGAGTCCCACTACCCTCTGAATACCAAGTCGATCAAAAGCGTATGGGCATCTCACCTAAATATTTAGAGCTCCACGAGCTCCAGCACGATATATTGCCTAAAAAATTGCCCTTTAAACATCTTTCGAGCCGTTCCCAACCCGCAAACATTTCTTCCATTTTCGCTTCTTCTCTACTTATTATCCTTTCTAGCTATCACTCTGTTTGCTTGTATAGGATATATTCCTCGAATGACTGGCCTCAATATGAACGTGTTCTTTAGCTTTACTATAACTTTACTTAATGGTCCACATTAGCTTTAGCTCGTTCATGGTAGCTTCATGTGCACCTCGCGCGCCATATCAGATTAATGAATTTGTTGAACAGAGCGGTGGTACAGAGTTTTCTATTTAATAAATGCATGTCTTCGCAAATTGCTGTAACAAAATAAACGACAACGCTTTGGATAACGCTTTGGGCGCGAAACACGTCGAAGATTCATTTTTTGAAAAAGAACGGAATTTCATGAAAAATAATCATCGAAAATAAATTGCGAAAGAAATGATTCTCGATGCACTTGAAACACGTTATGAATAATGATGGAGCTTGCGCGAAGTAATAATAATGAAGCGAAAATACATCAAAATATATATAATACCGAAGCAAAAAAAAGACTAAGACGAAAACGAACCTGAGACCGAGTTCCATTCGAACGATCCCAAATAAAATACTAATAGTAAAACACAGGCATCGACTTAAACTAGAAGAGAAGCGCAACAAGAATAAAAAGTAGTATTAGTTGATTTGGCATGGAATTATGGTTGTATGCCCTTAATATCCAATTTCTGGGTTTTCCTTAAAGATTAAGATAACGAAAGTACTCCGAAGACTTGGACCTAGAAAAATGATTGTTCACTGAAGGGATATAAGCTTTCTGTGCACAGACCTGACGAACGAAGTAAATTTAAAACAATTCCATTAATTATTTTGCTAAGACGAAATACTCTCTTGCTTCACATAGTATTTCATTTAATATTTACTTTTCTTCTTTTTTAAACACGATCGATCTTTAGATTTTAAGTAAACGCATGCATAAAAGCAAAGCAACCTAACTGAAGCTTTAAATAATAAAATGGAAAATAAATGCCGAAAAACCCTTAAAATTGTTTAATAATTAAAAAAGAGAAAACAAAAAAAAAAAAGAAATATGTAAAAAAAGGTTATATTAAAAATGTTTAGTAAAAATTTCAAAATGCCCTTCAAAGGCCGCTAGAAATCAATTTGATTGACAACAATATAAACAAAAAACTGTTAAACTAAAATACATTATAGTTAAGATAGTAGAATTTAATAAATCGTACACACGTATGCTTTTAATCCTTTGTTTTTGTTAATTTTTATCTCCTGTTTTTTCTTCTCTTTTGTTGCTTATAACCTATAGTCAGTAGTAATGATGTGAAATTTAGGAAAAAAAATTTTTTTTTAAAACGGCATAGAACAACACAGTAATTGTACAAAATTTAAGAAATCGTAGACAACTAAAAACGCTTCCCCTGTCTTTTTTACAACGGAAACTACAGAAAAAAAAACAAGAAAAAAACCAACGTTTTCTTTTTTATTATATGAAAAAAAGATTTGTATGTAAAGCGAAAATATGCAGATTTTTCTAAAAACAAATACGAAAGAAACCTCACGTGTCAAACTATTTATTTGTTAGAAACAATTGAAAAGGACGTAAAAGATTAAAAGATTTTTTAATGAACTGAAAAAGTATTTATTTCTTTTTTACGTTTTTACATAAAACGAGGAAGAGCTTAATTTAACCCAAGATACCCATCATCCCTACTAAATATTATATGTACAATAGTAATAGCAAAAGCTGTTTTATATTCCTGGGCGTGTCTGTTAAGCGTCGCGAATGGTTTATAAACTAAAGCAACATTCCTTCTTTTTATTCCCAACATTACCGGCTTAAATATGTTCGGTTGAGATTATCTTCATCGAAAACCAAGCATCAAGCATTTTTTGTATTTGTATTTGATGTCCCTGTTCATATTATAGTTTATAAGTTCTTGATGACAATATCCCTATCTTAAAACCTGGTCTTTGGAACTAGACTAAGAGTGTATATGCTTAGTTTTAGTTGTTATGTTTTCAATTTTGGGAACTTTGAAAGTTCCAAAAACAGATGTACGAACGGACAGACGGATAGTTTTAACATTTTTAACGCTAGAATATATGGCAGATATTCGCTGGTTGTGTGATATGTGTACTTTTTGATGTTACAAACGGATTGCTAAGACTACACTTACATGGTGGGTATAAAAATATTTGATTGTTTTTAATAATAAAACCGTCGGGGTTTTTGAAAAATTTTCAATACTTTCTCATTTTATTAGTAATGCGCACATACATAGATGTATAACAAATAATTTTTTTATGTTATTATTTGCGAAAAAGGCAAAAAAGGAATGTTTAAAAACCCGAAAAAAAGATATAAATCTCAGCATTAAAAATCTTATTAATATTGTGAGACTTGTTTTATGCAATAATTATAACCAATACTTATTAATATATGTAATAATAAATATAAATGAAGTATATATAAACATACAGGATATATATAAGAATGGTAAATGAATACTTATGTGTGTTATGTATATATATATATGCAACTATATATACTCATGCTCATTTTGTTTATTAATCATGTATTAAAATATAGTATAGATATAATAAAATATATAATTTTATTTAAGCATATATACACACATATATATGGATATGAATATTATAACATACATACATACAAACAGAGAAATATATATATATATATTCAGCATATTGAAAGGTGTTATCAAAGCAAAAAAAATGCAGTTTCATTTAAAACCTTTAATATTGACGGTATTTACGGATCTACGAATGTATTCCGCGAGCAATTGCAGCTATTCTACAAGCAAATGGTGGCTCACGACCTTATTACTCAATAACTATTTTATATACTATTGTGTGCCCGGTGTTCATATCATTTTGTTCATCTCTTGTGTGTTTAGTAAGTCACTTAGACCATCAGGAAATCACATACTATTGACCTTCAGCTGAAAGAAAATACATCACTTTTAACTTTTAATGAATGGATGAACCGTTTCCCTTTCCTTCAATCCATGCAGCCATACCTCCGTCTGTTCGTCTGTCTGACTGCGTATTGGAATCATAATTTGACTTGACTTGAGAACTCATTTCAAGAATGCCATTTAAGTTCAAAATCATTTAAATACAGCCAAATATTGGAACGCAGCCGTCAATGCACCATATATATATATATATTGTGCCTTTTATTAGTTTCACAAATAAATTTTAAAGGTTTTCTTAGTACTAGTAGTAGCAAAGAAATAATATTAATGGTTATCTTGACCTCTGACGCAATTTTCCGCACTTCGGTTTATCGTAACGATTCCGTCTCCCATCATGCGCCGCCATTCACTAAAACTTTTTATCGAATTAAAAAAGCCAAATCAATTAAAAAAAGAATCTTTTGTATTCACCATATTTATCTTAGAAAAAGCTAAATTTGTAACTCTATTAGATTGGGCCTTGGCTGATTTTTTCCATTTTGGTGTAAAAGACATGGAAATTTTTATCATGTATCTGTAGTAGTCTATAAGGATTAAGAAAAAACCGGTACGCAGAGATCTTCTCAGTTAATGTTACGTACATCTTTTGGCCGATTTTCGATATTAACTTGCATACATCATACAAGACATTCCAACACTTTGAGCCGAATTTGAAGTTTTGAAGTAGAGATTGATTACCACCGACCTTAAGTTATGTGTACTTTATAGCGTCTTTGACACTTCCTTCTCCGCATTACAGAAAAAAATAAAAGATCTTCAAACCCTATAATATCAGATGAGCGTGACAAATTTTTTTCCATTTTTGACTATCTGCTATGAGATCGTCCGCAAAATTGACATAGAAATTTTGGTTTTTGCATCTGTTGTAGCTTATGAGCAATGAGTAAAGTACGTAATTTTTTTGCTTGTTAGAAACTTTGTCATTTTACATTCTTCTCTTGGCTTGTCCTTCGATCAATTTGGCTTGTTTTCAATACGAACTAACGTGCAAGAATTTTCAATGTTATTGCCAACTCGAAGCTGGCAGTTTCATTTTTGCGACGAGAAGAATGTGTAGCGCAGATACTACACAGGAGAATAGACGGACAACCGGCTTAAATCGATTCAAAATTTAACATTAATCAGAAGTATAGACTTTGTAGGGTCTTCGCAGATATTTGGCATGTAGCTCGAAAACTGTCTCGTGTGTTCGGCTATAAATCATATCAACTAGGAATTAAGGAGATGTTACCAAATTATATAAAAATATGATTTGAACATACAAAATGTACGATAAGGTAGATGTAGTGCATAGACCTTGCTCGCTCTATCTTGCACTAAAAATATCTACATATACACCTTTTATTTATTTTTTTTCTTTTGTAAGTGTTTATGTTAATGTGCAATTGTTTGAGATAAAATACAGGTTTTATTAGTATGTGGATATGTATGTGACTTACCCCACAGCTAATTAATGCACCTCGATTTTTTTTGTGCACCAGCGCATAACTAACCGTTCTAATGAGATTAAGTTGTGAGTAAACTGATACTTTTGTGCGTACGTTGCTATACAATTGAAATGCTGCATCGGGTTAATACATATTGCTAATGCATTGTTATTTTATATTAAACTTTCACGTGGACGACCGTCTTCACGTACTCGCCACGGGAAACAAATGCGTAACGGTATTCCTTTAGTTGCGTCCTTATTTATGTAATACATGATAAGCTTGTTATTGTTATTGTCGTCGCTTTTCAGTGCTGAGCTGGTGCAGTACATAAATTCATTAAAATTCTTGTAACCTTTTGCATATGGAATGTTGAGTGAATGAGTGGGGGAAGTCAGAATAACCAGGTTACTGATTTGAGATGAATTCAATATTCAGATGAGAGAAAATTTCAAAAAGTCTCACATCAGGGGCAAAACATGTTTTCCTTGCAAAACTTTGCTCATTTCACCGTAAACATAACATAAGGTGACATGAAAATTGTTTTTAAAAAATTTCCTTTACTTATTATTTCACCTATAAATTTTTGACTCTTCCCATTCACGCTCTAGTTTGCGATCTCTGTTTTTCTTTTTCTATGAGTTTAACTTATTTATTACGTAATTACTTAATAAACAGCTTTAATCTATGAGAGAGTATGAGAGAGTGCGGTGTTGTTTATCGCGATAAATGGCTGTTAAGATCTGATTGATTTACTCATTTGTTATTTTTTAATTTATTTTACACTAGCAAGGAACTCATGTTCGCTCGCAATCGAATTCAGTATTAATATGAAGTCATTCTAAATTAAATGGAATATGCGAAATAATATGCATATGGATCGATTCAAACAATCGAAACGTCTGAAATAAATCGAAAGCTTCCGTATCTCTAACTACATTCGCAAAACGTATAACGTTGTCAATAAAAGTGTGAAAGAACTCTTTCCCAAGTGAAATTGTAACCGAGCTAAGTTTACACGCACACAACCAAACGATGAATTAAATACCCCGTCGATTTGTCTTTTCGTTTTTAAAACTCAGAAATACTTTTCATAGACCTTCATAAGATATCGCTAACACAATACACATCGACGCAGGTCATTTTAACAACATTTGCACCATTTTTCTTTATAAACTTGTCTAACATTTTGCTCAAAAGAAATTTGATGATAAACCATTGAAAAAGTTCTCCTTGAAGAAGTCTTCAAAAGACGCTTGCATCATTCGCTATTAAACTGTAGAGAAAAGATCGTCACCGAAAACTGCACGAAATCTGCTCATAAAGTATTATCTAACAACATTTTGTTCTACTGAAAATGTCCAGTTGACTGATTTAGGGAATACAGTAGACAAGATACAGAAGACAAGTTATAAACAAGTACAGTAGAATTATGCAATAAATTAAGTCCAAATTGATAAATAGTTGCTCTTTATCGTCTAATCCTGTTTAATAAGCATTTCATTTTAAAATTAAATTATTATGGGAATATTTGACGATGTACGTATTCTTAAACCAGCATAGCATGCTGACTCGCTTTACTCGTATCTGTCTGTTCCTTGACCCGGCTGCTTGCATGTTTATTTGCGGTTACCGTATCGCGATAACCGTCGCGATACTCGAAATTGATAGCCGAAACTCACCATGCGCAGACAGTAGATAAGACATACAACATAAAGGGTCATTCAAAACTTCAGTGAAAAATTTGACAAGGTCCGGTTTGTAATTGAGCTCACAATAGATAAAAAACTGTAACTTGAAGCATGTATTATTATTATTATTATTATCTAAATTTAGCCAGAGAATAAATTCTAAGACTAAAGTCTTAAAAGCACTAGCATCTAAGGCTTTCGGCTTTTTATTTATTTATTTATTTATTTATTTTTTATTAATATTATTATTATTTTTATTATTAAAAACTCTACCGCACTTGAGGTTTGAACCCACGACCATTGAATTGCTAGTCGAGACTCTTGCCTACTCGGCCACTCAGGCGGATTTGAAGCATGTAAGTAATAAAGATTTGAATGATTTGATATAAAAATATTTTATTGAACCAAAGGAAAGGAAAATGTAAAAATGATTTATATCGAACACCCGTCAACTGCCTAACTTGCTAACAAAATGTGATAGATAATTTTTTTATTGGTTTCATAATGACTTTGCCGTCTGCTCTTCGTTGTCATGTTTTTGTTAATCAAGATTAAATCTTTTTTGAGCTCCTCACCGAAGGCTGGGGGCAAACTCATCTTGTCAAAACGTTTTAACCACCCACAAGGATACTTCAGAGATGTGATAAAGTACATATGTATATTCTTAACCAGCAACAAATTCTCAGTGAGTTTCAGTTAAGTTCATCGATATGTCTATCTGACTGTGTAATATCTGAACAATGAAGATACCATGTCACTGTATCTTTGTGTCAAAAAGTTCGGACATGAGAACCATGAGCAAGTTTCAGAGACCCTGGGAGGTGTATATATTCTTAGCAGAATGCATGTCCTTTTGCTCCTCTGCCCGTCTGTCAGCTTGTCCATTTGTCTATCTGCGTAATATAAATAACTTTTTGTTTTTTTTAATTTCATCAATCCACTCAGGGAAAGTGTCGCAGCAGCCAGCAAGAAGTGAGGAAAGAGGAAAAGAAAGGGGGTGATAAACATTCTATTGTTCGCAATAATTAATTTATTGGCGTGCAATTTGGCACAAACCATTAAAAGTTCTTATAAGCAGACTACTACGGAAAATTGCTTAAAGGATATGTCCAATCCAATCCAACATTAACTAACGTTTTTTTTTTGCTCATTGCTCATAAACAACAACAGACCTCCGATAACAATAACCACGTTTAATCTGGAAAAGCACAAAAAATCATCCGCGGCCATTCAACACTTTAGACTGCATTTTTTTTTGGTCTTTTTCAAAGTAAAAGTGGGTGGCGTAGACGATGCGGGCACAACCAAATATAATTTTCTTACTTGCTTTTCCTGTTTACGTTTTTTTTCTTTTTACTTTATCATGAAGTATATTTCAACGATTTTAAATGCGTCAGGTGTTCTTTGTGGGATTCCGTCGTTATAGTTTGCTTGGGCTTATAGGAGCCAATAGCACACAAGACTTAGCTGTTTCCGTCATATATCTACCATGATCTTGGCGCATACGTATATAGGGATATGTCGTTGACATCATCCAATAAAGCCTACACATAGCATCTCGGCATGGATTAAGCAGAATAATTTCTAGCAAATCTCTTTTCGGATTGTCTCTTAATATCTGTATATACAAATACTACATATATAAATAAAATATGTATAAAACGTAATCTTCATAATTATTACCGAAAATTTTCTCATATATGACAACACTTTTATTATTTCTTTATTCAGTATTTCAAAATTTTACTTTTAATTTATAAATAATTGCTTTTTCTTGTTCAGATCTTTTGCCCTTATATTCTTATTATATTTTGTTTGGAGTAAGCTTGAGGAGGCTGAAGTGCGTTCTTCGAGAGAGAACAAAAGGCGAAAACCTAAGCGCAAGCAAGCAAATACAGACACACTCCCTCTGAGTTACAAAAAAAAGAAAAAAAAAGGAAAACAGAAAAAAAAGAAGCAACGGGAACAATAACAGCCTTTGTAAGTAACAGAAGTTGAAAATAACGAGTTCAGAGTTCAATGAACTTTAAGGAAAGTAAAACAAAGCAGAGAAGAAAATAAAAACAAAAAAGCAATGAAAACTTAGTCAATTTTTTAACGCCTGTAAATGTAAAATACATGTGCACGTTTGAAACAACAGAAGTATGTTCACGTTGCACGAAACCAAACAAAGCTTTCTGATTAAGTCAATATATCATATATCATCTATTGTGTTGTATATACAACATACATGTATATACGTTTATATGTATAAAGTAAGTATGAATGTCAGTAATTTCTGCGAATGACACATAGATTTCGTCTCTGATAAAAAATCCATATTATTTTTTGGAAGGCATTAAACGTGAAATCATGTCAAAGGCATCCAAATTTTTGCTCATTTCGATCACTTGCTTTTTGTTGTGACAAGTTTCTTCCACCCTCGGCATTGACTTAGAATATGTGATGAGAACTCTTCCCCATTGAAAACAATAATATTTCAGTGGTTTGTTGATTTTCCGGTGGTTTTTTGATCCATATGGACACGGATGATGGTGAAAGCGGAGGACCGCTAAAAGAGAGGTGGTTACATTAGAAAATCTCAAAAAAATCCTGAACCTTATACTTGATGAGCGGAAAATAAATTTGCATGAGATAGCTGGCATCCTACCGATATCCATACGTATTCGGTATCTCGTATGGAAACTTGAGCACAGCACAATTGATTTCCCAACGGGTATCACGCTTACTCTCAAATACATATAACGAATGCACATTGTCTATGCGACTTTTCTGTCGCCTTGCTATGACCACAATAGCAAAATTACTGTCATACTCACCATATTCTCAACTTTTGTACTAAAAAGCAAAGATCATCGCGGACACCAGAGCGCATTTTCACTGCTTTAACAAATCGTGCGATAAAGTATATATTGTTGCTGGACTGGCTGAATCACTCAAAAAAATTCTTTTTGTCATTTCGTTCCCGGACTTTTTCACCCATGTAATATATGTAACACATAAAATGATAGATTTTCATTTATATGTATATGATGGCATCTACGACATATATTATGAGACTAAATGAACTAAATATGACTTAGTGTACGACTCAAAAGGTAACTTTTCCTTTAAAGAAGAATGAAAACAACGAAACTACGATTAATTTACCATTTTCGAATGAATGTAATATAAAGTCTACAAATCTAGACTTATGCATATTATCAGATCATAATACAAAATAGCTAGTATAGTATGAATATATACATGGTAAATTAGGTACTGGGAATAGTACTCTAATGAGAATCTGTTAGATCTATTGGGAAACCATAATACGAAAAACGACACTTGCAGCGCAAAATAGTCAGTATGACAGACTCAATCAATATTGCATTATAAAGTGTCATGAAATTACCAACACTTATTAAAATCATAAGAGTCAATTTTCTAAGCAGCTCGTACAGGAAATATGAATACGAATAATGTTCGCTAAGTAGGTAAAAATGCCACAGATTTCGTAAATAGCGAATGAATTGCAAAATTGTAGTGAAAAGTATAAAAACATCATAAAAAATTATTGAAAACTGAAAAATCGACTTCATCCATAATGACAATAAAAAACTGTGGAAACGCTTAATAGAGACAAGAATAATCAGCGACAAAAAGAGCAAGTAAAGTGATTATAAATCAAAAGGTAATGATAATTTATAATGAAATTGCGAGTGGGCTCAATACATTTTTCGCGTCGAGAGTATTAAAGCAATATGTACATGGGAACAGAGAAGCAATTTCAAACACTGTTAGGGCTAAGATGATGATGACGGTTAATGTTTCCACTTCTGCAATAAACGAAGTGGTGAGAAGCTTCTGGTGAAAGGGTAAAAAGAAATTCAATCGAATATATAGGTTATTTCTAACGGGAAAATAATAAACAATACTTTTTTGATTTGTGGGAAACTCCCCTCTCTAGAAAACTGAGAAATGTAAAAATTAATAATATATGGAATATAATAACAATAACAACAATAATAAGCTGAAACAAACTTTGACCTCAGCCACAGGAATGTTTCCATTTCAGTTACGGTCAAAGGGACAGGCTACAGAAATGTCACTATTGATTTTTAGTGATAGGAATGATATGATTTTCGCTCGGACGATATGTGGTTTCAATAACTTTGCGCAACTTGCCATATATTTTGTGACGTAATCAATTTATTGACAGAAAACCTCAACGACCGAGTAATCTCCAGAAATACGGACGTGAACTAGTCATTGAGATCATAAGTAAGGGGACCTTTTTCTCTGGGGTTATGTTATATCATTGATTCGCTCCAATAAACCACGAATTTCAATGACTTTAATACCAAAGATTATTTATGTTATTGGTAAAATAAGAGCAGACTTGGGTAGGAGAAATGCCTGAAAAGTGTTGTTCCAGAATCTAATTTTTTTCAGAGAGAGTGACTTAAATGATATCATTTTTAAATGAAAATTTCATGAATCAATATCCAAATAGAAAAAAATGATGTTGATATCTTTTACAAAAAAACCTATGCATGAGCTTGGTATGCAAAGCAATGCTGGAGTAGGCTTCTGTAGGCGTGGGTGTTAAGTAGATTCAAATAGAATCCGATCAAAAGCAATTCGTACCTTCAGGAATTTGGTTTGTGATCCACTTACCGCGTTGGCCTCCTTATACAAATAAACTACTTTTCTTAGCCCTACCATTACTGGAGAAACCTACACTTATCTTTGTTGTTTCCTTCTTAGTTAAGTTAATAAATGGTACTGTTGGCTCGGCAGCTTTACTAATTAAGATAATCCATTCCTCTAGGAACTTCATCTTCATAAAACTCAGCCAAGGCGTTGCATCCTTTTTAAGAACTTAGGAGTTCACTGCCAACTCAGGTGTACACCGATTGCGGTTGTACCTCTGTGCTAGATGAGTTCATGCTTTGTTTTTCTTTTTTTCTTTTACTTTCTCTTATTTACTTATACAAGATTACGAAATAGTGCAAACCATCTATCCAAGTTTAAGGCTTTAAAAACCGTATAATGTTTAGTATTCACAAATACGTCGCAATCTTCAAAATGTACAAAATTGTCGAACTTAAGTTTTTTTGCGCAAGACTTAAGCAACAATCATTAAAAATTCGCCCAAAATTGATAAGTACTTCCGCTCTTTTCAGGCAAAGACAAGGAGAAGCATTCCAATTTTTACTTTCGCAAGAGTATGCATCGGTGATACTATATTTTGTCTATTCGGCATCAGTAGTCGTTCGTTTCGCATACATTTTGTATAAGCGATATTTTGTAGGTTGCTTTTGGTAGTAGGTGTGATCTGCGGACAATATAGTAACGAAAGATCGTCAATTTATGAGATTTACGTTAATATAGATGTTCAAAGCAATGAATTTTCAACTACCGTCTCATTTTAATATGTATTTTATTTGCAAAGCATTTTCATGCATAAATTTTACGCTTGATTGATTTAAAATAATTTCAAGTCAATAAAACCGTAAGAAATCATTTATTTACTCATTTTTACGTTTTAATATAAAAATTCGTTATGGTGTGTTATTGCATAGTCACAAGGATTTGATGAATAACTCCGCATAGCTTTTGTTACGAGCGACAAGAAGGATGCGTAAAAAAATAACTTTAAAAAGGAAAGATTGAATAATTTAAGATCCATTTTGTCACATTGGAGAACCTTTAACCAAAGGTTATTGTGTGCACAGAAAAGTTACGCTGTTTAAAAAATGCACACTTCAAGTTGTTGTAAAACACTTTATGGTCAGAAGGCTGTCAGAATACCTTTCACATTGATACGAACGACACTAATGGCCACATAGGGTCTATGGGTTCTTAGACTAGAAAGCGTTTTATAGGGCCACAATTGCTGGCAATACTTACGGACAATTTGCTTTGTTATACTTCCGAGATATGCAACGCCCGGTGTGGCCTATTAAATCCGGCTATCCGTCTATCTTACTTATATCTATCCATATATTTTCGTGTTCGATCTGCAGTTTCTTTGTTTCAAGCATGAACGCTAGTAAAGATGGATTCGATTCAACCATTTCCATTTCCGAATCATTGAAAAGCTCATTGCGAAGTGGTGTCGATCACGTAATGATAGGCTTTGGCGGCCCATATAATTTTAATTCGTTTCTATTTATTTAATTATTTTTATTTCTATTTTATTATATTACCCTCAAAGGCATGGAAGGAAAAACGTATCTATCAAATTACATTTAGTTATATCGATTCTTGCAATTGTCGCAAAAACACGAATATGCAGGTTAATCGATTCGACGTCTTGCGCTAATCAAAAAGATACTACGGATCCTCTGATGCCTATTTATTAGCGTTAAAGTAATTTTCATAGCTACTATCAGTTGAGGTTTTGTACTTGCTGTTGCTTTTGTAAATTTCAAAGATACCCGTTGGATGCTTTTGAGACAGTATGTGTTGCACAGGACAGTCACTATTGAATTCAAAATACTTATCAGGAAGTCTACGTACTATATGTATTGGATATCTAGGTTTCGTTGAAGAGACCTACACTACTTTTCTCTCTTCTTTTACTATTAATTTTAGCATTTTAATTAACCTTTACCTTTGAATTAAAAGACAGTGCTTAGTAACTGTGATAAAAGCAGCCTACAAACGCAAGCTTTTGTGCTCATCAGCAATAGCCGGGCATATGTTGAAAATTTCGTTTTATTTGTAACATTCAGATATGCGCGCAGGCGACATCAAACACTAGATTCTTAATTAAGGTAAGGCACTGACACAACTTACTCGTACAAAGCTGCTTGATCCGCTTTCAGTTGAATCTCTCTCCTTGGAACACAGACAACCGCAACAGGAAGTTGAAAATTCATTTTCTTCTTAATCTAAGTCCGTAATTAAAATTTGAATTGTTGGCCCATAGCCGTAATAGTCTGTATAACCGAGGGATAAATAAAAAAAAGGGGGAAATTTTAAATATTAGATATATAAAATCATACTAGTTATCGGTTTAAAAGTTGGCACTTGCAAATTTTAATGGAGTGTCGGCTGATCGACACGCCCATTAATAGATAAAAAAACTTTACAATTTTTAACATTTCATATCAGATGTCGAGTTGCGAGAATTCGCTTTACGACGAATACATTTCTCCCACCTGTTTCAGTGAACATTTTTTTCTTGTCCTTTTATTTTGAAAAATGTAATTGACTGCGTTAAGGGGAGTTTTTGGCAGTGTAATATTAGCACAAAATTTGCATTTTGTATTTCATGAGACTTGTGCCTGGATTTATCATGTTTCGGCTGAATAATTCATGTGTAAGCTTCGTATAAGGGGAAAGAAACAATAGTTAAATAAATGAAAAATAATGCAAAAACTGTCACTTAATGTGCAGAACAAAGGAAGTCTTTAAAATTTCAAATCAAGCATGAAATGAGCAAACAATTAAAAAAAAAAATAATTCAGTACATTTTATTAAAACAAACCACTTTCACTTATAAAAAGTAAGAAAATTACATTCGGTCATGAACGCATCTTTTATACTCATCACCGACTAAAAAAGAGCAAGGGAACTAAACGTTCAGACTCTGTAATACTAGGTGAGTGCACCTGATTTTTTCTATTCTCAGAAATGTGGAAATTTATACAGCGTATTTTATGAGTAAAAAGCGACAAACATAGACAGCAAAGGTATTAACAGGTTTTGTTGCACAGGCGTGCCTTTTGAACGGCTTAGATCATTTTCAAATCCTTTTGCAAATTTGTAAGCGATATCTTCATTTTTGCGAACGGGAGAATGTTTACCACAGATACTACATAGTTGGGCAGATGGACAGATGGACCGACAAGTAGACAAGCAGACGCGTATGGTTAGGTGCATTCTGAAATTGAAATTGGCCAAGTATTTATATATTTTATGGGGTGTGGGAGCTTCTCAGCGTTATAAAGATGTTAATAAGAACAACATTTTGATACACTATTTTATTATCTAGGCGTGGTCAATTTTTCCCATTTTTGTGCAAGTACTATAGCGTCGTCCATCAACAAGTTTTTATTCCTTTTCAAAAACAAAGGCTATGGAATTTGTGGCTTATTAACTATATATATATATACATATATATATATATATATATATACATACATATATACGTTGTAGATTCCTTGAAGCTTCCTTGCGTTGCAAACGTTTTGACAAAATGAGTATACCGCTCATTTTTCGGTGATAGATACAAAAATATAACAATTTTCCTCAGAGCGTATTTTGAGTAAACACCACCTAAATAATTGTAAAGATTTTCTCGTTTACTGCGTGCAGGTTGTAAGCACTTACGCACTAGATGTTTGCACGACTGTACTACATATTTATACTTTTTAATATATTTGCGGCCGTAAATGCTATAGCATTCGTTTTCAGTGTGATACAAAACGACGTGAATGCTACAGCATTTCAATTTTGAGGCTAATTATTATACTTATCACCTGTGTTATAATAACATTTTCATCGCCCAGAAACAAGCTTCAGAGGCCACACAAAGTATATATGTTTCTTATGACCCTCAATTTCCAAACTGCTTTAAACATGTCCGTCTGTCTGTCTCTTCTTCTCTTGTAAACATTTTCCATGCACAAATCGGTTTCAAATGCAAGTAGGTATTCAAATTGGGCTAAATCGTTCAAAAGGCACGACCACACTACAATGTAACCCGAGTTACTTATAAATAACAATAGAAATTTGTATTTATATGGATGGTCTTGCAGTATCTGTATAAAAATGGAAAGAATTACCCGCGCCTACGCAAAGTTATAACTGCTTTATATTTCTTTTTTTACTTTTTTCCCCGCATTCTGCTTATTACGCATAAGGTAAACAAGACGGAATTTTGAAAATTATTCTCTACATTCCTCACATGAAGACATATTATCTTTCTAAAAATATGTTAATTCTAACATAAGTACGGTGGACCCCACAGTGTGTAGGACTCGTTTATATTTTCTTTGCAGTATAATCGGATGGGTTTTAAGTCTTCGCTAGAACAGCAGGGAGGGGAATAAAAGATTCGGTCGCGGTCGAATAGAATTTTCTTCGTAGTGAAGTTATCGACAAGCCAGCTGCGATATTCTTACCCATATTTTGAAGAACTCTCCCTTTATAATATTTACATTTAATTACAAAGTATTTAACCCATTTAAGGCCTTTGACAAATACCTACATGAGAGATATACAATCGAAGCTCTTCATCGCTTTATTTAAATGACATCCAATCCGCTACCTTTGCATTAAAACTAATATTTAAAGTGTTTAACGCTGCTTATGATTCGTTAATAAGCTTAACATAGTTGCTGTGAGCGGTCGCCAATCTTCCGCATGTTTAAGCCGGCTTAGTGCTGCAGTCTTAGCCTCATCTGCGGGTGAAGTGCATACATGATGTAAATGTATAGGAAAAACAATTTTTTCCTTTTTCATGTTTTCTCTTCTATTTGTTTACTTATGCATTACTATTGCTGACTTTTAAAATTTTTTATATATTCAATGAATTTGATCAGATTTTCAGTTACTTTCATAGCAGCTACGTAGCGATAAAAATGAAAAATAAAAAAATAAGAAAATTATATTGTGTACGGTTGGGAGGACGGATATGCTATTCGGAATACATTCCGAATTTGAGACTGGCTAAGAATTTGTATACTCTATGGAGTTTATGGAACTTGTTTTTGCGTATGAAAAAAAAATTAAATTTTGATACACAATATTATCGGGTAGGCGTAGTCAATGTTTTCCATTAGTCTACAATTGCAAGACCGCAAAACTACGCTACCTGTTCAAATACTTGTCGTTATTGTCTTCTCTCGAGGATTTGCGACTTAGAAGAGCCTCTTTTGCTGCATCTATCGGAGACGGAAATGAACGTTTTACACATTACGTGTTGCGAAACAGCGAATGAAACAGTAGGAAAATGAATATTTCAACAGCCGAATTTATACATAATTGGATATTCTCCAATAGCATTAGCCGGTTGCAATTTTTCGAGTAGCCTAAGTCGATTGTTTACCGATGAGCGAACAATAATAGATGACGGCAAAGAAACGAATTCCTGACATCTCAGTTACAATGGCTTGGAATTCATTTATAATTTTTAGTAGGACGGGCACTTAAAACCTGCGTATTAGATATTGCTTTGGGAGGATGAGCACTGCAAAATCTCGCTGAGTAGTGGAGCCCCGTTGTAGACTTACCACCTCTGGAAAATTCGTTTTCCGTCTAGTATTTTTGTGATCGCAAAGGATTGCACATGCGTCTTAGTGTCGCTTCGGCCGTGCGATTTTAGATGCCATTAACAAACATGACATATTTGGTCACACCTAACTCTCTGTTAGTATCGTCAAGTGGACTGGTAGAAGCCATTAAAAGTCTTTTCAACTTGAAACCTTTGAGACACTTATTCATCGATGTGAAATTGAAAAATTCTAGAATATGATAGACTGTAGCAAATATTTTCTCGTTTCCCTTCTAAAGAGCTATTAAGTTGAAAGAGTTAGGAGGGTGTCGTCGTATTTCGTCATATTTCATTAACTTTGCCATAAAAGTCTTCTCTATCCAATTCGAATGTGCTTGTAGGTGAACGCTGGCATTTAAGAAAACCCTAAAAACACCTGCATATATGCAGGCGCCATCGTTGTCATTTAAATTAGAATCCATGAAATCGAGATCGTTGACGTAAAGAGATATTGCGCTATTGAGTTCGGTCATCGCCCTATAAGCGCAATAACGATCTTATCGAATAATATTTGGATAGCTTGCAAAATAAATGAAATCTCTTGCATATGCATAGGTAAATGAAAGAAGGAAAGTGTCTTCACAGTACAGACAGCAGTTTACGCGAGTGCTATTTTACATATAATTCGGGGCAATACTTCGACCATAAAGTGCTAATAAAACTTGATAAAAGTATTACTCTTTAGGCAATATTCCACTTCTAAAATTTTTCCGTATGTCAAATTCTATTTAGGTCTAAAGCTAATTCAATGATTGCTTTCGTTGTTTATGCGGCAACAAACAATTTTTAACTTCGTGCAATTATTAGCGAACCATTTTGAATTTTTAAAAGTCAAATGTGCGAAACTGTGTTAGAAGACATTTTTATCTCACGTTCATGTGCAATCGGGCTCCGTGTCGAAATAGGCGATTATATTTGTCCATTGGTTAAGATATGAGTGCCGCCACAACTAGGTATGATGGTAAATTCAGAAACCCTTTTACGAAATGATATCATCGGAGTGAAAACGTATTAACCTCATTGGTAGGCAATGACAATGACTGTCAGATGTGTAAAATTGCAATATTTTTGCGACATGTGACGCGAAACGGTACCGTTTGTCTGCGTAACGAAAGAGTTCAGTGTGGAGTAGAGCGAAAGAGTAACGGTGAATAGTTTAGCTAATTATGTCAAAAGGTTTCATAACTAAAAGCTACGAAATGGGACGAATATAATTAACTAAGAGATTGACTAATTAAATTAAGCTAACTTAATTTGACAGACGTCCAAGGCAATATTCGCAGTCAGCTTTAAATGGTTATTGTATGTGTGTTTGAATTACTAACTGCAATTGAACTTATGTCGATAATTACGTAGTGAAGTAAGATAAGGAACAGTACCGTGCGATTTCATATGAAATCGTCGAACACTCCATTCTAAGTCATATAAACATATTATTAATAAACAATATCGCTTTTGAGTTTATGTAGACGAAAAAAACTATAATTAAATCCTCCGTTCTGTGTCCATCATTAAATTTGCAATCAACTTAGTCCACAGTCCGAATCATACTCAAAGTTAAAACATTTAAAAATAATATTTAATATCAAGGATCCATTCCCGTTTGTAATCCACACGCGCTGGATGATATGCTGTTAGCTAAAACCTAAAAGATATAGGAGACGCCGTATCATATCTACTAAAACACCGTCGAAACGATTAAAACGTTTATTGCAACGATGGCCGAACAAGTCTGCTGGACATTGGCACTGATGTTGTTCAACTAATTTCGTCACATAGTCCACTATCTGGCACGGCAGACAAACTCTCTGCATAGCCATGCAATAGCGTTCAACAAAGCTCGAAAGGACACATAAAGCATACTTAATGACTGTCATTATCCAAACAAATCCCAACATTTTGAGAGACTATAAGAAATCCGTTTGAAAGGTTGTCGGCATTTGAAAGTACTTGATCGACTTATTTCTCTAAAGGCTGCCTCAGGCAAATCCCTTGCTTATAAACCTTCAAAACATGTTTCTATCCCTTGTTCAACATTTTAGAAATTCCGTTGCCAGCAAATAGCAGATTATTTTTATGTTCATTCATTTGTTCAAATATGTGATTTTCGTAGCAATATGACGCGTTATGTTTATGCAATAGGAATCATGTCTGTATCGTAGCATATTATGTCGACAGCACTTTCCTCTTATTGATGAAATCGATTAAAAAAATATAGATAAATAAACAAATGCAAAAGTAGGAAAACTAAATATAAGTGGGGAAAACAATTTCATTTAAGCTGAATATAATCCCTTTCTTGTTGTGTAAATATCTGATTTTGTCACACACATGTTTAGTTTCGCATCGCACACATTGGTCATCGTGATTAGTTAGTACACATGTTTCCACATTATATTATTAAATATGCTTTCCTAACTAAACGTGAGTTCTCATTAATGCCACAAAGCAATGAAAAACTCATGCTATTAACAGTTATATATTTACAGAATTTAATTATGATAAAAGTTTTACTATCATTATCTTGTATATGAAGGCTACACCGATGACAAACTTTTAGGCAGAGAATCCACGCGTTGAAAATGTCACTAGCGAAAGGTTGAAAATCACATTTGCAATAAAAATTGCAAAAGAAATAATCCTTCCGCTAAACATCTCCCGAAACTCGATGGGCTTTAAAACTCAACGCTCAGCATACAAAAAAAATGTACGCTAAATGTTGTCTTCAGAGAGCTTATCGCAGAGAAACGTCATGTTTTATAAAGATAATTGTTGGGATATTAACTTAAGAGAGGATTTTAAGAGAGACCATCTTTCCCCTTAAATTCCCACCTGAACAAACTTAATGAGGTAAAGCATACTATTGCCACTTACGGAGGCTTGCGAAATGAGGGAGCAAGGCCAACATTGGTTGAAGAATGCATTCTTTTGAATATAGACTATTTCGGTCCACTTTTGCGACTTCCTCTCATGTAATGTCTTATTTTGAAGATAATCGTTATCCGAACCAAAATTGCAGGCTTCAAAATTCCTTAGTGAGTAATAGTATTTCGGCATTGTAAATTGATGTGGACAACGTGGGTCTGATAAATAATTTATTTTGAGTCGCCCCTGTATAATAGTTTCTACGAAAACTGAATCTAAATATGGTAAAGAGGTATAATTTTCGAAAATTGATGTTGAAAACAGCCTGTACAAGGCTTCTAATGAAAAATAAACTTTTATGTAGCGAAAATGTGCAATGTTTCGTAGTTCATGATGAAAATTGGTTCTCAACTGGATCAAACTTGGATCCAAAAGTTATAATTTTTAAACCATATCCCATATATAGGATATCTCATGAAAATTAAACTCCTGTAAGTGAAAATTTGTATGATGAAAATTAGTAAAATCTTTATATAACAAATGGACTAAGTTTTCTAAACTCATATATTATCAGCCCACGTTTTGACTGCCTTCTAACATGAGGGCTTCCATTAAAAGTATGCCTTTACATGAAAATAACGTGTAAGTCTTGGTGTATTATCACGAGAGTGAATGAACAGCCGCATTACACAAGCTGGTGCCGAGCGTTAAATCGTTGGCCTTAATGCGACATTCGTTTCTAGAGTAGAAGTAAAACTAACCGAAAAATGATGCGTCAATTTGAAATGATTAATTCTTAGTAAAAAACACCCTCATGTAAATGTAGAGTCTTATGTGTTCTATGATGTCTTAACAATTGCGGGCAAACCCTTGTATTGATTTTGAAGTTATAAGCTAAGAAACAAAAGAACAGTTAAGCGGCTTGGTGAAGAAGAAATTGGGGCCTATTTTATCTTTCTAGACAAATCATTGAGATAATCGGGGTTTCAGTCATGATTCATGGCTAGCTCGAGTCAATTTTTGATAAGCAAAGATATACATTCTTTGCGCGCCGTTCAAGAGGCAAAACGCAAAGCGCAAAACGCAAAGCACGTTTGCAATTCTAATACAACACACGGGAAAATTATATACACTTTTTTTGAAGATTATGAACTACAATAACACTCTCCGATTCTAGCAAAGTCCAAAACAACTTACAAGAGAAAACGCTCAAACAGCGAATGTATAAAATGTAGGTGACGTTCTCGATTTAGGGATGAATTTTTTATCTGTGGCAGAGTTAATGGATAGGGATTACAAGGATAGGGTGAAGGAAGTGTTCTTATTAGGAAAAATAGGGGAATTTTTTATGAAGGCAAAAAGAAAAGAACACATGGGACGCCTAAAAATATTGATCGACGAGTGCCATCGTCGAATGTGACGCTCAAACGAATATGATTTAAAGATCCTTGCGTATCCTATATATGGCACATATTTTGACAGATAGGAACACACGTCAATAACTGAAATTTGCATCACAAAGTTTTCGAAAAGAAGAAACCCATCTAACGAGGCGAAATCGCTTAAAATAATTTGCAGGGACATATGATTTCCCATTGTGAAAGCGTTTTAAGATTTTCCGAAAGATTCTGTGTTCTTTGCCAATAATGAGATCGGGGAATTTTTAAGACTTTTGGATGGCTCTTTTTACGGACGGTTAGATGCAATCTCGTGTGGATATTACCGAGCACGTTGCTTAGTGTGACTGGTCACGCTTGATATTGTTCAGAAATAACAGTTTCGTAGCAGACGATTTCTTCTCAATTCCGCTAAACGCATCGTAGCAGAGATGTGGATGGTTGTCTTAGATCCACCCATGGTTTTCATCGTTGTGAATTGTAGTCCGGACTTATTTTTCATCTTTCCTTCTGAATTTATCGCTACACTTAAACAGTTTATTTAAGTCTATAGTGATTTCTTTTTGCGTTTGTGCTGTAATTTCGTCTAATAAGCTTTGAATTTCCTCATCCAGCACAATCCCCCAAGCTAGCTTCATCATTTCCTTAGCTTAAGCTGGATTTTTTTTCCCTTTAAAACAGAATATCTTGCATCGCAATAAATGTTGTTTATTGACATCCATCTCTTTAGACTATGCTTCACATTGAATGACATCTTGTAAATAACTAAAAACTAATAAATTGTAAACTTCGATGTCCAAGCTATATGAAGCGATAATGACAGGAGAAACGAATGCGTGAGGTATGTTTTATAGAGCAATCAATTTCTGCACAGAAAATCTTTATGTACAGGTATTAGTTTGTTTTTAAGAAACCACAAACCACAAACAATTTAACATACATAGCTTTCAAAGGCACACTCAATCATCTACACAATTCCATTGACTAGGAAGTTTCGGATCTTTTAAGCTAAGGTACTATAAACCCATGAACCGCAACGAACATGCAATAGGCAGTTAGACAAAGCAATAAATAATAGTCACGGAATGAGGTTATGTATAGAATCACAAATAAATTTTGATTGTCGAACACAGGAAATTGCTAAAAAATGTCATGGAATAAATTTGAATTAAAATAAAATAAAAAAGAAATGTTAAACAATGTTTTGTAATAACATCCAAGAAGAAATCACATTCGATTTGACAATAAGGACATTTCAGGTTCATCAACCTATTAATTTGCCGGTCAAGGAAATATCCTAAAGTTCTTAAATTTATATTTTAAACCGATTGCATACTAATCAGAGAGCAACCTTTAATATAAACGTAGGGCCTTAGAAGACTACTTGAAAATATAAAATATAGAGACGGCAGTCAGTCTCGCAAGTGATAGAAAGAAAAAAAGAAACTAATCATGTCTTGACATTTGGAGCCCTATTCGAGCTTAGTAATACCTCACTACTTACAAAGCATTATTATCTTTGATTCCTTATTATATTATATTTCCCTTACGATTACAAGCAAAAGGTTTACAAAATTTACTATTTTTGTGTAAAAGCATTTGCAGAAAGAGCAAACAAAATAATATGTTAAAAAAAGAAAAAAAACAAGTAAAGACCTAATAGTGGGGCAAGGCCTTCTGTTAAATAGCTTGCACCATTTTTCTATCTTTGCATCTAAAGGCACACTTTGTATGAGCCCCCTTATAGGTAAATGGGGGCAAGACGAAGCTTGACGCACGAAAAGACATTTGATTCGATTTGAAAAAAATGTTTTAAAGTTGATCGGCATAACAAAAGGTGGGATTGTGTTCCGGCCTTTTGAACGTTACGTGTACATAAACGTACGCACAAGTTACTATAAGTGATGTGAGATATAAGAAGGCGTAGGATTGGTAAATGAACTTTGAACTGATTGTATAGGTCGTCATAGGGATGACGATGACGATGTCGATGAATAAAGTGAAATTTTGCAAAAACATCATTGATATCCGATGTATTGCCAACAGTTAACGGATGTATATCAATTGTGAATATTACACGACTTTTATTTAAAGATATTTTCTCTAAAAAAAATCACAGGAAAATTGTTGTGTCTTTCTAATTTGGATCCTTTGAAATATATTTATAATATATTCACGTATTTCAATATTGTTAGTGTACTGTGTATACGCATAAAGCTGCCAATTTCGTTTCAGATAACCGTATATTTGATTAGGAATCGAATTGAATTAATGCATGGCTTAGTGTTTTTCTATTTTGTTTTTTTTGTACTGTAGTCAATCTCCATCCACAAAAATATTTTCACCTATGTAACTACACATACGTAATGGTGTGAAAACCATATCCGAATGTATTGATTTTGTAAACGAAATATTTTAGAAGCGTTGTTGCAAGTCACTTAATGCTTATGCGGGTAACTTAAATTTACTCGAATAAACTGAGTCGAAATTGTTGATCCCCCTTTTGTACTTTCTTTCATTCATTGTCGATATTGTATGAATTTTATTTATTGTTCTCTTATTTCTTTTTCTTTTCAATTTTTTTAGTCTAAGCCTGTAATGTGAATGTTATTTAATTGTATACAACACGTTGTTTAAAAAAGCCGCCCAGCCATCTCTTCTATTGTATGATTGTATAGCGTAGCATAGCACAGCAAGTTGTTTTTGCAAGAATATAATGTTAACACCAGGCTTACCGTGCGGGCCAGCTCGATACGTTTCAACTTTCAGGCACATTAAAAATTAAAATTCAGAAATAATTCAGAAACACATTGATATTAAGGTATTAGTGTTAATTGTGAACGTGTTAGTAAGCCGATCGAAACCATTTTTGGACTGAATACGAAGGTCGTCCTAACGGGCATCTCAGTCACAGGTGTTTGGAAATATCCTAACGCAATCGAAAGTTCCATAAGCAAAAACATAATAGAATTGCTGGTGTTCTTCAACGTTGCCTCAGTTTGAAATCTATTGTAGGCGTGTATGTCAGCAGTTCGCACCCATTGCTTAAGCCTGGCATGCTTGTGCTGAATTTTCTCTGTCATTCTCACCTTCATATATGCGACTATAGCAGTACGTTAAAAATGATGGGTTAAATGAACCCATTTTGGTGGAAGTAGTTATCGTATATGCAAAACGTCTTTAGTTTTAGTCTTAAAATACAAATAAATAATACTACTATTAAAAAAAATAAATTAATAAAACACCTATATTTTGTTGATTTCGCACACAGGAGAAAGAGAAAGAGAAATGCGTAACCCATGATCTCGCGGCAGTGTTTGCGGTTAACTAATTTTTAGATCTATGGTTTTCTTTTTTACTTTTTGGAAAATTTTGTATTTTAACTATGCGTCAATTCAGTTTAGATAGACAAACACAATAATTTATTAAGGAATAAAGCTCCATCAGCAGCCTAAAAAAGCTTATTTGAAATAATTTTTTAGGATGGCGGGCAATCTAATATAGAACAATATATTTAAATATTTAAAAGATTACATTTTTGCTTCATTTGAGATTTTTTCACATCTTTTTATATCATTTTTATTTATTTTATTCATTTATTTATTTACTTATTTATTCACACTTTTGTAATCTCGACGCCATTAAGGCCTATTACAATAGATTACAATGTCTACCATACATTTAAGAGAATCATGCAGACTCTTTTCCCTCTGCAACGACACATTTTCCTTCCACCACAAGAGATGTAGTGTAATTACTACTTCTCTTTAATTGTCTTGATCTGAACATTAATCAGTAATCCATAGTTGTATGTCTAGTTTTTTAGATTAGATAGAAGCTTAAATACAAAATTAACTTTGCCTGTCGTTCACCTTTTACGTGCGGAAAATAAATTAAGATACGTCCATCCCTTAAGTACCTTTTTATTCTCTGCATATGACCAAATATTTAGATGATGTCACCTATTTGGGTGAAAGGTGTAAACGAACGAGGAAATAGAGTTGTAATGACCGCAGCTTAGTGGGTGTATGCCCAATTGGTAGGTGATACGGTTTTATCGACTGAGCACTCTCACTGTAGGTACGAGGAAAGACTAAGCTCTTCTGAACTTGAGATTTGAATTCGCGAATATTGACTTGGTAGTCGCGAGTCATACCTAATCGGCTTACTCATGCGGATATTCCTTATGTCCTTATGTCCTTGTTATGGCAAAACCAATTCGTCGCCAGCCTCTCTTCCAAAATACTATTAATAGAATCTTGCTGCTATATAAACGCTTCAATTTTTATGAGAAACTTGTTGTGGGAAGTGACCGAATAATATACTAACGTAGTGCAAAGTTGAATACATTTTTATGGTTTGAAAATACTTCCATTCTGGATAAACTTTCATGATGAAATATTAGTAATTATCGTCAGATAAAGTACTGATTTCTGCTAAGTGCAAATGGGATGGGGGGTAATAAAATACTTACTCGTTAAACTCTTAAATGAGGGAATGTATACGTTGCATGTTGCAATTATTATTATTAATTCAAACCACTAAGAAAGGAATACATTCCTGCAGCAATAGCAGTTACTTAATCGGCAATATTTAGGAAGAATAATATAAGATGGTTAGTCTAGTCGTGTTATTCGGTTGTTCGCAAAATAATTTCGATTTTTCCTAATAGAAGATTTAATTGTATTTTTTCACAGCCGACGTCACACTTAAGCTGCGTTGTCATTACATATTTTGACAACCGATATAGCAAGGCTTGCATGTGAAAATGTTCAATTGATTCTACGGAGTAATTTTTAATTGCTACCCTTTCAAATACGGAAAACGAAAAGAGGCATTTTTGGCATATTTTACTTTTTTACTATCGAAAAGGTAAAAATATTACTCAAGCAAAAAAAAAAAATTATCCAATGGGTATGGACAAGAGGTATTGGCAAATAACCAGTGCCACAACTGGTTTGCAAAATTTCGATCTAGCAATTTTTACCTTTTAAATGCAGAACGTTGAAGCTGATGAAGACACCGTAAAGGCATTAATTGGTGTAAACCGGCGAATAACAACTCGTGCGATGACTGAGAGATTAAATTAATCGAATTCATGCATAATCACATATTTACACACTATGAGAAAATCGTTTTTCATTTAAAAAAAAAAACCAAATTATTTTCCGAACAATCCAATAATAAACTTGCATATTTTATTGCTATTACGTTCTGGAGCTGTTTTCATAGGATTAGCCCATAGGGTTAGTCGCTTCGAATGCCTCTGCGTGATTCATAAAATGTGTGTTTGATTGTAAAATGGTGCCCATAAGAGCAAATTGAAGGAATGAATTTCTTAACGATCCCTTGATGTGTTGCTGTTTTTGCGGATCTTCTGATCTTGACTTCTTCGACGTTAGTTGCATATATTAATGGAATAAGATTAATACTAACATGAGAGTGGTTTAAATAGTCGTACCGTCGATTTCTTTCGTCAATTTTCCCTTTCTTCCCGGATTCATTTTCTCCATTGAGCCCCTAAGCAATGGCGTAGAAGCTGCAGCTTTGCCATCTACATTAACTAACTCATTTCCTAAGAGATCAATATTGTCTTACACTAATGTAAATGGCAATGATATTTCTTACTGTGTTAATGGTGTTTTATCAGGAAATTTTCTTTTACGCAAAAATTGCTATAAATCCTGGCAAATGAGTATAAATGTCAATATTAATACAAACCTTATTAAAATAATTGCAGCAAAGTGCACTAACATACACATATTTCGATTTATTTTGATGGCTTTTTTCTTTACTAATATATTAATTATAAGAACGTTGGTTTCTATTTATATCAAAGAGGATGAAGAGCGATGAAAAAGTTTCATATCAAATCAATTAATTTGTTATTGACCACGATATTATGTGCATGCCAAAGCTTAAAAACGGAAGTGCATACTGTTTACATGTGCCAGGTATTACTGCGAACTTGAGAGTATAGAAAACTACAAAACCCAAAATCTGGGTTTACTTGCTTGTGCGAACGGTGAACGGTGAACGGTGTACGATGAACGATGAAATAGCCTTGCACTGGTAACCTCTATATTAATATACGAGTGCGATAAAATTTCATTTCCGTTGAGTGCTAACTGAAAGGAAAATATGCGATGGCGTGTAGTTATTTGCTTATGTATGTTTGCTAGCTCTCTTTCTAACATGATTGATTTATCTCAAAAGCCTGAATACAAAAGTACAGGTAAATATAGATGCATATGAATGCATATGAATGTACGCCTGCGAGAAATTTTATTATTTTAAATTTTCAAGTTTTACTTGGTTGTTTTTATTTATTTATTTTTTTTTTATTTTTATATCTCCTACGCAGAAAAATATCATATTTATTTTGTTAAAACGTGCATTTTCTTCGTCAGCTTTAGATTTCGTCTTGCCGCGTTAAGCCGCGTTTGCAAACAACTGTTAAGAAAAAACTAAGATAGAAAATATTCTCTTAGCTCTTTTCCCCACACATTTCCTCACACATTTAAAAACTTATTAAAGGGCTTGTAATAGCGCAACAGTTTAAGCAACAACTTACGAGTTGAATGAGTGTTTAAAAGGGCATTTCAAAAATGTATTTAGGTAGGAAGGAATGCAATTTTTGCATACGTTCACTTATATGCAAAGCAAATGATAGGCAAAGTCAAGCTTTACTTTTTTGGAAATTTAATATTTGAAAATTTCAGTTCTTGATGACAAAAATTCAATCTTAAGTGAATATATTCTGATTAAGCAAAAATCTCTAGCGAATATCGGAACAATTTTAAGTGAAAAATATTTTAAAACAGTTGTTAGATCACTGCCGACCTCTACGGATGATAAATGCCGGTCGTGGTTGATTGAATATTAAAGTAAAAGTCATCTTCAAGATCAATGCGAACAAAATCAGATTTCGCAAATCACTTACGAGCTCGCCAATGGAAAAATAATTGCAAACCTTGCGTGCCTTTCTTGTTTTCTTTTAGTTTTATTGCTTGTCTCTTGTCAGTCAATAAGATGGCAAAGGTCGCAAAAAAGCAAAGTTCTAAATGAAATTTATCTCTAAAAGCAGAAAAACAAGAAACAGTATCTTTTAAATTTTACATCACACGACTGTGAAACACGACATCTCTACCTAAATGAATTTTTCAAAAAGTAAAAAAAAATTAATGTGTGAAATAAAAAATTAGAAAGAGAAATATATGAAGACAACAGATTAAACTGCACAATTTGTAAACATTTGTTTCCTCTATGTGTGAGTGTTTCTTTCCCGTTACGTTGTTATTTTAAACGAAAGACAGTAATTTCACCAATAACGCACTTTCTTCTAATTCTTAAATCTGCCCAGGATGTGAAAAAGAAGAATAAAAAATTTGAAACAATCCTTTAACTAAGGGAGAACGTAAGCGGAAATGTTGCTGCGTAACACTGTTGTGAAAAAGTGCTTGTGACAAAATCTACTCTGGGGGAATTTCTTATAAAAATTGGAAAATTTTGTATAAGTTGCCAACAAATCATTTGACTGAGTCTGAGTAAGTTTGCTCTAAGCTTTTAGATGAACTTATTTTTTTTTTTGTTTTTTCAATCTTTACCATTGATAGCTGTGTAAACGAGATGTTAGATGTCTGTTATGGTCTAACATGAGTATCTGCATCGAAAACGTAAATTCACGATGTCCGCTGATACAAGGGTTATTTATGCATGAGCCAGCGCCGCCCAGAGAGTGAGGCCGTCTCTATAAGCTAGGAGCTCCACTACAACTAGAGTACCAGGTCGATTTAAAGTTTATGGGCAATAAACCCACTCTGTGGAATGCGACGGCCTATTATTGCCTCTAATTATTCACATTAGTAATGGTTGAAAACCACAGCCACAACGATACTGCCCGAAGGGCAGTACCCAGCAGCCAGGACTCACTAGCACAACTTCAAGATTCCCTCCAAAACAATTTCCTCTACGTAGAGATGGATAATGATTGAGTCCCTGACCCCCGTTGAGCTTAAATTTAAACTGTGAATACTTTAGTGTTACTTTACGAAACTGCAGTCACACTCGGCCTTCAGTCTACCATACAATCCCAATTAGCCAAATACAAATTATCCTTTTATAAGACATATATGCGTCGGCGGATACACTTGACATGGCCTGCTCAATGCTCTCGACTACTACTGCTTCAACATACTTTACAACTCAGCTGTCTCCTGCTGCAGCTAGTTTGTATTTTCTCCACAGCAATGATCTCTTGGGAGAAGAAATGTTCTTTTATAAACCACACAAAACTTCTTCTCGTGCACTTCTAAGCTATCTATGAGAAACATCTTAACTTTGAGAAAAAAGTTGGCGACAGCCAAGCTTTGAACTCTTCTTCGCCGATCAAAGACTGTTATCCAAGATTTCCACGTGGAGTTGAGAATTTCGGTACGTCTGTGCCACCCTCAAAGCATAGGTTATCATCCAAAAGACGTTAGATATGGAAGAAAGAACAGAGTACACCCGCTGTCTGGGAGATCTATGCTCGATCGGTAATGGTTATGCCACTTTCAGTGACCGAACCCTCGTTGTAACTGCGGTTCCACTTCAACCGCAACTAAAGTGTGCTCTATCGCGCTGGAAATGAAACTCTTGTATGTCGACTTGAGAGTCGCACTTCTCATCTATTAAGCTAAGCGGTAGCATTATCTTAAAATATGTTTAACATATGGTAAACCGGTAATTTCTATAAACAGCAAGTAATGGTTTCATCAATTACTGCCCCAACACTTCGATAATTAATCGATGACCTTAATACGTCGAACAGATTTTAGTTTTTCATCGCTAGAATAAATCGTAGATACCAGCAACTTCAATCTGGCGGATGAACACAAAACGGGAGATTCAAAAAGACTTTCAAGTGACAATTTTTGACAAAAGGTATCATTTTCAATGTCAAGCCATTTTTTTAACTGAGAAGATATAACTATCGTTGACTTTGGCAAGTACACAAAGTTCCTTCAGATAGGTATCAATGCTACACTCGTTAAATGCATCTGATCTTATGGACATCTTGAAAGTAGTTGGAGAGCATTACACCAACGAAATATTTAACTCTATTGAAGCCACTGGAGCAACCATCTCGTCTACCCTACCCTAAAAAAATGAGTTAATAGCTTTACTTGCTAATGCCCATTCCACTTTTGAATTCTAAAATTTATTTCTCTTGTATAACAATAATAGTAACAATAAATAAAGCAATTTAGAATGATGAGGCTCATTTTCACCCCTCTGGTTCGGTAAACAGGCAAAACTATGGCATCTGGTACTTCAAGAAAGTTATAGAATTAGTAAAACTTCTCCTGCCATTACAATTATCTTTGGGTTGAGGGCGTCATTGGATGCCACTTTCTCGAAAATGCTGTTAATTTTATCGTTGTAGCAAATAGATAGCGATGTTCTTAACTTTTCTTGCTCTGAAATTGATGTTACGAGCATGACGTTCATGACGTTTATTTTCAGTGAGACAGTGCCGTCATCTGCATGGAAAATTTAAGAGAACACCTCTCTTTGCAAGACCCATCATTAAATCTTTCTTGCCTCTTACATCATTTTCGAAATTTCGGCCATGCCCGTCTAGCTAGCCAGCTTTGACTACACATGCATAAACAAATATGTGTTCGAACATATAGATGGAAAATATTGAATTGAAATTTCGACGCATTGTAGATGCGAATAAAGTTTTTTACGTTTGATGTACCTCTGTATATGTATGGAGTTAAGATTGTTTAAATTCGTTTTGAGCACACTTTCTAGACATCAACATGTCGTACTAAAGTCACTGAATGATTCGTGATAGTTTTGAAAGTCTTAATTAACTAATGTAATAGATATACCGTTAATGAGATCAAAATGTCAGTGTGTCATTGTTTTCCCGCCGAATATTCGGACTTTCTTGCAAGTAATGTTCTGATCCTCCGGTAAACCTAACCTCCCTCCCTTTCTACCATGTAGATTTCGATTGCCATATATATTATTTAAATTGAAAAACACATATTTGCTCAAGTATTTGGTAGAGATGGGCAATAAAGTTTATATTCACCTTGGGGCGAATCTGCAATGGTTCTCGATTACCTTCTAGTATCGGTGAAAGCATAGTAACACTGGTTGAAGTAGAGGTGATTTGCAAGAAATTTGCAAGAATTGAATCCTATCTTACTTGCATATTAAGCAAAAGTAGTGAATGCAATCGCAAAATTCAATTCAGATGCACGAGAAGAATTTTTACGTTTCGTTAAACTTAAATGAAACTTTGTATACAAGTTTTGAAAAATTAAGTTTATACAAGGAAAGACATTTACCTGTTGTATGGAATACATCTTAGGATAACAACAGATATCCTTAAAATTAAAGAAAAACATCATAAAATGTATGCATTCTGAGTTGCCTGGTTTTGGGTGGCTTTGTGATGCTCTTAACGATATTTTACAGTTAATTCTTTTGTTATTTGCAGCAAAGATTCTTTGTGTGCTTATGGCTGACTCTACGTATACGCGTGCAAAGTGTAAATAATAAATCAACTCTCTTCAGTTGCGTTGAGCGTGAACGGGAGCGTGACCTAACAGTTTCGCAGCGCATACGATGATGAGAAATAGTTAAGCTGTCCTCACTTCGCTGTAATAGTGATATAAATCCTTTTGGTTAAAGACGAACAGCTCTGAATACGACACGTGCTACGACTTGGGTGTATTTAGTTCACTACATAAATGACTTTTTATGAGTGCATGTAAAAGTGTTTATGGTCTTTTATTATCAATACTCCGTCGCACTGAATTCGTTTTCTGGAATGCTGTCCTATTCTACATAAACTAATACCACATGAACGTTCAAATGTACTTAAATATGCATAAAAAGCATAAAAAAAGAACTCATAACATGTGAACGAATCCTTAGGGTAAGAAAAATGTACACAGAGTTTTTGTTAACGTCATGCTCTAAGTGAAATTATGAAAAACGTTTTTAAGCCTTAAATGTCGAGAGAATGCAATGTTCATTAATGCAAATTCTTTTACATTTATAGTTTACGGATTTTGAATTTACACAATAGATGCCCTCACGTATAAGCGATAACTAGTGCCAGGATGTATGTATACGAAAACAGATTCTTTCGATTCATTTTGAAAATGTTTGAGTTGGTACTGTTCCCACTTGTTGTTGCGTGTCCTTTTTTCAAAAAGTACATACAAACAAAGTTATTGTCGAAAATCATGTTTGTGGCCTTAAAATTTATTGATAATCTTTGTGAAGAAATACCGGAACAAACAGTCAACATTTAAATGAATTATGTGTCTATTTGACCGAGTTTGGTTGCAAACAAATTAACGGTACCCGCAAATCATGGCTACTCTATCTTGGCATCGTAAATGCTTGCAAGCACAACTTGTAGCCAATTATTATGTACATTCCTTCAACTCCTAGTCAACTCCTGACTAGTTTCGTATATCAGCAAAAACAATCAAAAAACAATTTGAAACATTACGATCAGATAAATTCGAACGATTAAATGCCCTACCCTACTTCGCAAAGATTTTGTGTTAAGTTCTGCATTATATACGGTCTGACCTCGTTCTTATATTTCCCAACAGCGTTCGTCGTTAGAACAATATACAGTGTACAGTGCACTGTATGTCTCTAAAATGGCGAGCTCAGATCAGAATGATTGAATGATTCTGAATGGATGGATATATTATACTAATAGCTAGGCTTACATCGCCTCGTCCTGGGTGTTCTATAGCACAAGTACGACGTGAAACGTGAATCAGTTAGTCAATATGTCTTCTCAATTGTGGTTTTGCCTAAACCATTCCGCCTTCACTGACTAGAGATAACTACAGTTACATGTTTTCACTTTAATCAATTTTTGTATAAAATTTCAACCTTATGAAAATCTATTACTTTTTAGACTTCTTAGGAAGAAAGAAAAAAGCGATGTCGATCTTGAGCATAACCTCAGCCACCCCTCAGTGTTTGCATTTGTATAACGTTTAAGAAATGTGTGAAATCGTTTTTAGAACTCTGTGTCTTTGTAAAAATTGTAAATACTTCTCGGAATTTTCTAGATAATCACTTCATGACGTCTGTTGACGTTATATCCATTCTTTAATTCTCACGAATCGCAATCATTTTCTAACTCTCTCCTTGAGATTCAACTTTCAAAGTTTATACTTTATGTCTTAACAAATACCTCGTACAGAACGGTAGCAACGAGGAGAACGATACTGAAGCAAACAACAACAATAAGCAGGCAAATGAAAAAGAAAAAAAGGAACGAGCAGACAAAATTTAAGCTAACGTCAATTATAAATGTTATATTATATGTATTATATATTATATTTTAGTTTAAAAAATCAAAGGTTATTTAAATGCAGTAAATACATAAATAATGACAAACAATTGTAGGACGATAATTCGCAGGATCGGCTTATGAAATATCCCAGTAAAGAAAATGACGCTAAAATATTCGGCCAAAGTCGCAAGTACTTTCTCTTTGTATATACATATCCGTTGTAAATATGAAAGACGGACTATTTTGCATTAATTTCATATCAACTCTTCATTCAGGGTAAAACGATTATTCATACACAAAGGCGATATGCGAAAAGTCAACGCAGAAACATGAGAAAAATTCAAACTCAAAATTTTGAATGTATGTGCATGTGTATAGTTTTTATTTTGCTTCAAAAAAATATTCTTTATATTCTATAGGATGCACAAAAAGTCACCTGACTTGAAATCTTCTAGTGTTTTTTCTTTTTTACAACACAAGTCAAAGAAATCCAATTCAAGTAAAAAACCCTCGGGAAGAAGTAGCAATAATCTTCACTGAGATGCTTTGTTAACAATTAAAGTCACGTACGTCTCTGCATTACAAAGGATTTGATATTTCAATAGTAAAAGAAGAAAATGTCGAAATAATCTATAGGTAGGCACGTGGTCTGCTGGAAAGGGATTTGTTGTACGCGTGGGTTTAAAGAGAGCTGTGCTTATGAAATAACAATTTCCTTAAGAATACATAGGACCCGCTATTGTGTGTGCAAACACAATCTTCCCTTTTAAGGTCTTTGCTTATATTTAAGTTTCGTATTTATTCTGTTCCTTGTTCTTGGTGTTTTTTTTTTTTTGTTTTTTCTATAGACAACCATTTTTGCAAATGCAATGGCATTTTTATCGAAAGACCTGTTTTTTTTTGTACTTAGTTCGCTAAATGCTCGGGTTACTATTGTTATTTTAGAGTTCGGAGAAACAAGCAAACATCCGTCTCTCACTTCGGCTTCGAAGTAATTAGAACCTATTTTTACAGATTCTATGCTATGCTAATTCTTACTATGGCTTACTCGCTAATTATGACAGGTGTCCTTTAAAATAGCTTTGCCGCTTGCTGATGGGTGAAATATGAAAATGCCCAGCACGTAAACGGATGCTGAAATTTGTCCCAAAATTTTGAAATACTTTTGAGATCCGCGAAAATAATTTTAATTACATATTAGAAACGTAAAGTGAAAAGCACATTTTCGATATACATCATATTACCGACATGCTATACGAGTTACGGACGGGCGTTGTTTCATCCATCATCTGGCTCTCCTGGCTGGCTATGTAGAGCATTAAAATTTTCCTACTCACACTGAACACAGTATTAGGTTATCACTTTGTATATCAGTTTTTGAAATTCAATTTAAATTTTTCTTAAACGAAAGTAAAACAAAGTTACGGGTAACCTATAAAAGTAAACTCTTTAATGATTGCCTGAAAATGTTAACGATAAAGCTTAACAACAAATTCTTGTTGTTGAGGTTTATTTCAAAAACTTTCTGTCATTAAAATAATTACAAACGAAAGTTATTGTTGGTTGCGTAAAGAATTGTTTCTCCTTTTATTTATTTATTTTTTTTGTTTTGTTCGTCGAGGAAATTTATTTACTTGCCTTAAATCTTGTTAACAGTAATTTGTTCAGAACGCATAAGTTTGAGAAAACCTTAAATTACTTTTTAACGGAAAAACGATCATTATTGGCAACCACATTGGAAGACAAAGAAGAAATAAATGAAATAAATTAAATTATTTTCTTTTATTGAAAATAAAACAAAACACACATACTGTAAGCCGGAGTTTTCTCCAAAAAGATTCAAAAAACTCTCATACGATAACATATTTTTACACTGAACTAAAAATAGAAATAAACATTTCATGAAGCATAAATATATACATAAAAACGATGTATCAATTTTGCCGTTCAGCAGATCATATATGAAGCCTTTTACCCTAAAACATGTCTGCGTTATTCTAATGAGGAAACAGCAATCATTATCTAAGTCTATGTCTCTAGAAACCCGCAATCCCATGAGCCATGATAATGAGAACTGTTTCTGAACGGATCCAGCGGGTTCAGAATGACAACGATAAGTAGAAGTCCAAATATTTACGGCATTTGCAAGGTTAAAGATTGATATGGTTACGAAGTTCGCTTTTCTCGATACGGTCCGTATCACTAGATCGTGGATATTCTTTTCAAGAGAAATGTAATTCAATATTCTTTTAGCTTCAAGTTTCTTTATGTGCAATCTATTTCTTTAAGGGTGGGATTATTTACATTTTACTTTGGCAATACTCTCGATTTCTCACCTCTAATATTCTTTTTCGACTCAAATGTTCTTGTGCGACTCGAATGTTCTCCTACGACCAACTCTGTCTTCCGCAAATAGTCTATTTATATACATTTCTACAAACATGTTACTATTACCTAACTTCGTGGCTTTATTTTTAATCCGTTAACCTGCTTTTCCGCTAATCGTTTTCATCGGCCGGCAGCTATATGAGGCGCCGCGAATATTCACTAGCGAATTTATTACTTGAGAAAAAGCAATTAGTTAGCATTAACTTGATTTGGGATTTCCTTAACAATATCTTCACCGTTTAATGAGTTTTAGCATATTTTTCGCCTTTTCTAAATTAAAATTATTAATAGATAATAGGAAAATATAGGGAATGGGGATCATCAAGAGAAAAGAAGTCAATTTTTGTGTCCATTCAACACGAAGCCACTGACACCACGCTATACATATCACACGAACAAAAACAACATTTAATGTAACTTGTTCTTTGTTATAGGAGATAAGCCCTGCTCTCGTTTAATTCTGTAAAGTTTATATTGTCATATTTCTCATTTCATTTTATTAAACCTACTCTTTAATCACAAAATTCACAAATTGTACAAGTTCTTCGGGAAAATTCGGTGAGAAGTGGCCCTGTTGGAAAAAGTGCGAAACACAAGTAAAGAACATAAAGAGGGGGAATTCGACATAAATAATTTTCGAGAGTGTATAAAAGTTCTACATAAATGCATGTATAATACAAAATCTTTTTCACTTGCCATATAACATAAGTAAATGATCGATATTCGAGCAGAGTTTAGTTGATATATCCACCTATTTAGTTGATATGTACTTTCCGGATAAATGAATTATATATGCTATCAGCTCGATAAGACTAAGTCGGACAAAATAAAAAAATATTCTTCTTTTTATCGCACTAAGAAGAGCTTTTATAGCATTTTATAAAGACTTATTTACATCTTCGCCCTCACGGAAATTCCATTTTATTATAAGTTATTACGTTTTTAGTAATATTTCATCAAATTAATGATATGAAACTCAAATAAGAAAAGCAATTTAAAGTTTGAAAAAGAAAATTCTCAAGGAAATCATTTCTAATATTTATTTATGTTAACTACATATTTATGTTTATTCTCGTATTTAGAAATGCATACAAATAGAGTTTTTGGCAAATATTAATGAATAATAATAATAATAATAATAATAATAGAATGGTGGATATTTGCGCAATCGGTTCCGTATACACAAATGTGTTATAAAAAGAAAAACAAAAACAAATACAAAATTTGTGATACCATTAGGGTGAACCTTGAATAAGCGTAGTTTCAAGCAAAAACAAAAAATGCCTTTATGTTGTTTACGGACAGGTCAGCAGATTTATGGTGATCTTATATATGCACCGGAATTTTTAACGAACGTAATAAATATTTGTTGCTGTTATCGCGCTGTAAGTCCCGCATTAGCTCTACATCAGTTGTCTTTCCTAGCGGATTGCGAGCCATATCAAATTTTCGATTAGTGAATCCAAGCAAAAAACAAATGTTGGATTTATCACCAAAATGAAAGTAAACCACCAAGATAGCCCCCATAGTTAAAGAATTGTACCTTTGCTAAAAGTATTACACCTAGGTGACGGTTTATTGCAAAGAAAACATATTAAATAAGTATTAAAACTAAAAAATGTTAGGAAGCAAGCGGATATAAAGCAAACTAAGCGTCCAATAACGACCACAAAACGAAACAAAACAAATCTGTCGCCATTAACTGCCATGCACGGCGGTACAAACGTTCAAAGAATGCAAGGCATAAATCGAGTTACAACAATTTTAAGAGACAACTTTTGAGACACAATTGCAGGTTGTTGATACGTCTTGAAAGATGCTGCAACCTATCATAAAAATTTGATTTCATTAGTAGATCCTTTTATATCGCCGTCAAACTCGCACCGAATATGCCCTTCCCACATATGTACGAGACACTTAATTTCGGCGATCATAAAAGATTCATATAGAAATGAAATTAATTAGGTTTTTTTGATAAGTTGCAGCGGCCTTTAAAACATGACAAAATTCTGCAGTTGCTTAAATTCGTTAAAATTGTTTATAACACACTTTGTATATCGTAGATTATCGTCAATACATTTTTTAAAAAATTTGTTGTAAGATCAAGTACGATTTCTCTTTATTTATGCTATCAATTGCTTTAGCAGAGGCGCGAACCTGGTGTTAAGAACACCCGCCTTTCAGTGAACACAAAATTGTGGGTTACGCATAGTCGGCTAACTTCAGGCCAGTCGGTTTTCAACCTCAAAACGAACGAATTGCACATTCATCGAGTTTGCATCACGCATGATATAAAAAAATATGAAATAAAAAAGCATTTTGCGATGGCATCGCAAGATGATGCATCGTTCTGATGATGGGTGATGAATAGAAATTCGTTGTTTATTCTATTCGTTTTTCCTGATGTTTCCTTTTTCGGCAACTGTCACCGATAAAATAAACTTTAATATAAACATATAAATCTCTCAGACTTTTCCTCCCATCGCTTATTTCACGCTTAACGCTAAAATGCGATGGCAAATTAAGTCTTTCAAGCGTCTAGTGTCGCACCGAATGTTAGTCATGGGGCATTTTATAAAGTGTTTTGCGGGAAGAAAAATTCAAAAAAAAATTGAAAAAACTGCATCAGTTTTTCTCTCCAAACATGGATATTTCCTTAATATGGGAAACTTGGGAGCTTTGTACAAATAGGAAAAACTAAATTCATCCCATTCATTGTAAAAATTTTGATAAATTTTCCAAAATTAATAAACTTATTCATACACATAAAGCACATCTGATACAAGTGTTGGAGCACCGAAATTCGCTCTAACGGAAATTTAGTTTTTCTTTATTTACTTTTTTATTCTTGTTTGGTTTATGAAAGCGTACGCACTCTGCGGCCATTTGTAAATATTTGTTTTATAAAGGCAGACATTCCTTCATGTCTGTCTTTGAGTTTCCTAAATAAAACTGATTCAAAAATTGTAAATGAAAGCAAGTAAGAATATATTCGTTTTGCATAAATACCCTATAAAATATTATATGGGCCCAATAGCGCAAATAGCCAGAAAATGAGTCCCGAATTTTAATCTCTATGACATTAAATTAAATGATTGATACGAGTACACCAATAATGTTCTCTTGAAAGTTTGCCGCTTTTTTCCACTTGCTTACATATTAAAATCATTCAACCTTTTAGGCCTTCCAAGGTAAACCCACCTTTTATGACACCGACCGATTTCGTGCAATAGGTTAGCCTGTCTAATGTATGCCCATCTATTTTTGTGTTCAAAACACAGATCGAAATTTTCGTGACATATCGTACACTAGCTAAGAATGAACGCTATTAAAAGTGAATTAGATCGGGCTATTTCTGGGATAACTCCTCATAAAAGGCCCTATTTTGGAGAAATGATTACTTGAAAGAAATTCCAATTTTCAACAAATCTCAAGAAACGTTGCTGTGTATTAGTATTTCGGCCTATTACATCCATGTGAAAAACTATAGATTGAATGAGGCAATTTTTTGGACTTTCTCTCATATAATCATTCTTACGAAAACTAAGTCTTTATATATCAAAAGGGTTTATTTTTTAATTATTTACGACGAAAATAATAGTTTGGCATGCAATTCAACTGTTTTTGTGTTCTCATGGCAACAACTTCTAATTTTTGGTTATTTATATTCGAAACGGGTCAAGTACGGTAACATCTTCGAGAATAAATTACTTGCACTAAAATTTGAACTATGTCAGTTCACCTTTTAGGCGCTTTCTTCGCACAAGAGAGCTCACAAGAATAATACGCCTTTACATGGTAGCAAGGTATAATTTTTGGCATTTTATCACGAATAGAAGCGAAAAATTGGCGAATAGGAGAAGTGATGTAGGCTATTAAATGGTAGAGATTGCCTGTCTATAATATTGTTACGAAAATCCCAAATCCAGTTAATGCTAACTAATTGATTATTCTCAAGTAATAAATTCGCTAGTGAATATTCGCGGCGCGTCATGCAGCTGACGGCCGACGATAAATATAAGCAGACAAACAGACAAAGAAAAACCCAGGTGCAAATGCGCGGCGCGTAATACAGCTGCCGGCCGAGGAAAACGATTAGCGGAAAAGCAGGTTAACATATTAAAAATGAAGCCATGAAATTAGGTAATAATAACATGCTTGTAAAAATGTATAAAAGTAGACTATTTACGGAAGGCGGTTTACTTATACAAGAACATTGGGTCGTACTAAACTTGAGAAGTCGAGAATATTCCCAAAGTAAAATGTAAATAATCCTAGCCTTAAAGTATAAATTGTAAATAAAGAAACTTGGAGTTAAAAGAATTCTGAAGTGCATTTCTCTTGAAAATAATATCTACGATCTAGTGACACGGACCGTGCCATAGAAAAGCGGAAATTTGTAACAATATGTTTATTTCTACATGTGTCGGTCATTGCGATCATTTCTATATGCAAGACATTCATAAGTGTTGATATATGTATTAATGTTTTGGCAAAAATTAAATTAATATTTTTTCTTTCTCTTATTTCTTACTCTATGGACGACAATATTTTAAAAATATATTGAAAATTTCGTTGATATTTTATCTTATTGGCAGGAGAACATTATGGCGACAAGTATTACTTTCTACAACATTCAATTGTTCGCTTATTGATTATAACGTCAAAAAATTGTTCAATCAAGTGGCTTATAAAGTTGCCGCACAGCAACAAGAAATTTAGTAAAAAAAAAATAAATAAATGAAATAATGAATAAAAAATAAAGACAATACGCAAGCGATGTTAGAACGCATACTCAACCATAATTAAATAATGATAATAGATTACTGACAAATGGGAACTTCAAAAGAAACTAAAACAAGTAAGACTGAGGTCGAATATTCTATATTCTGTGCCTCCTTCTTAAAGAAAAACTCCAAATACAGTAATTTCTGAAGCTTCCTCCTTTGTGTTGCAAACATTTTGGCAAAATAAACATAATTCGGTGTTGGACCAAAAAACGCCGTGGATTGGCTTCAAAATAATCTAACGGAAAACTGAGGCTTTCGTACAAAAAACCCCGTCACCAAAAACATCGTAAATCCGAATGATGTTCAATTTTCAGCGATAGGTACGAGTTAAACAAATCTCACCAACTTAACACGTGTAGCTAGCTTTGAATTTCCTAATTAAATGTAACATCCTATGCACGAGTATATATCTACTATATATAATACTTTCATAGGAATTCAACTAAAACGATCAAGTTCGGGTTCTAATTTTACGTGTTTAGTTCTATGAGAATTGAATAAAACGTGAACAACGAAATCACTCAGAAGCTTTTTTTAATTCTATAGTATTTTTTACTTCATTATGTATATCATATGCGGCACAACACTTCCAATATTATTAATTGTTGTCAAAGGAATGAAATGCTTACACGTTTTTCTATGGTTAACAGACGCGAAAAATAAATCATTTTGTTTTAATGTGCGCCTAAATCCGTATGTTCCCTTCTTCTTTATATGCGTATGTACACGTATATGTATGTGTGTACATATTCATATACGCATACAATATATATATAATGTGGTACAACCAAAATTTGCATCTAGTCCAGTTCCTCGTATTATAGAACTAAGATTTGTTAAGTTTCCCAGAGAGAAGTCTCGGTAAGGCTTAGTGCATTATTTTTTCAAACTTCATATAGTTAATGTTTTACAATACGCCTGGCCACTACACCAACTCTCAAGGAAAAGACTTCAAAACCGATCATTATCTTCAGTGTTACTGTAGTCCTACGTACTAAAATTTAAACTTTGTTCAAAGGGTTCTGTATAAGGCGGTATCGAAAAAATGGGCCTACATAGTCCAATATCGACCAATGTTCACCGTCAAATATAAAAAATTAGAGTCTTTTCCTAGTTATTTTTTGTAGAAACCTCCGCTTGCAAGTTGGTTAATAGTATTGTCCTGTCTGTGAATGATGAATGGCTACGAAAGTCGAGCAGCCGTGTTAAAGGAGTTTCTTGGTGCACAAATCTTTTTTATCTCTACGGAGCACTTGTCCTCTATTTATTTATGCATAAGCACAGCGTATCCCGCATTACAATCATCGTAACGAATTTCAAGAGTTAAAACTCGACCTTGAACATCTGGCGGTCTTCGGTATACATGGTCGAGGGCCTTCAGGCAAGGTTTAAAGGCAAGATTTCATGGATCTCATTAATTATGTTACTACTTTCACAATTCAAAATATGTATGAATTAACGAAGTTCAAGCAATCCTAGTGACATTAACCAGTTGTAACTAAATTTTTTGTAAAACCCCATTGCAAAACTATAATTTTTTCGGAAATTGGGGGAAAAAATTGAAGCCATAAAATTGGAGAGTTTTGCTCAAATTTTTTCATTTAAAATGAACAACAAATAAAATTTACAAAACACATAATATCAATAACAATAAACAAACAAAATAATTTTTGTGTATGCATCCTTCTACTCTGGTGTAGGGTTACACAACAACTGCTTATCGTATCGCTTGTGCTTCAGTAGAATTTTTATAATTTTCTTTTCGTTCCTCATGAGCGTAAAGTTCTAGCAATTCTCATCTTTAAAAGTTATATCAGTTACTTCACAGTCTTTTCAGAATACATAGATTGATTGCCTTTTATTGAGAAGACAACTTTTCCATCTCTTCGTGACAGTTATATAGGTTGTTTTTGCAAATATTTTTTAGACCCCCTACCAGAAGATGCGGAGCTATTAGATTTGTTTGTTGATGTCCAAAGCCCAAAACGTTGTATCAGGGGATGAAGAATGGACCCGGTGAATAGCTGAGGCACAAAAAATTGTGAATCAATCGAAAGGAGCTACGTCGGAGAAGCCAAGTATTGTTGACAACGTTATTTAAATCAAATAGTTGGGAGCAATATGTTACAAGCTGTCCGAGCCCAATGACATCATTGCCGAGCAACCCTACCACTAGCAAATGAGGCAACAAAGTCAGTCATAAAAGTACAACTAGCGGCAACATACGAAAAGGCATTACAGAGCGATTTTTCAGTACGACGAACTGCAGCTTCATTCCATAACCCGCTTGGGAAATGGGAGCAACACTGAAATGAAAAGAATGTGATATGTTCTCCCTTTTAAAGTAACCCGCATATTGGCGACGACTTATTGTCGTCTTACGACAAAAGTTAAAAAATTGGTGTTTACATAGATAATCCCAAACTGTCAGTTATATTTTTGGCATAAAACTTGTAATCTATTAAAAAAAAGAGCGAATTTGATTTGATTCCCTATGGACTGTCGCCTTTCAAACACGCCATAGTATAACTCAATGGGATTAGCACTACGAATATTGAGCAACTCTAAAGTCATCTATTAAGAAAAATGCCACGAAATTTTTCCCTTGCATATAATAATAACAAATTAGAATAAAAATGTTTCCTTCGCGTTTGTTACAATGCTATTATCTATTATTTATTATATTACCTATTATATATTTTATATTTTAATACATCTGCAAATCATCGTTATCTACGGCGTTCTTGTCGCTTATCGGATAGCTTACGTAGACGTCGTCGCGGTTGAAACTGGTCGATTTCGAGGCAAAATATTTATCGAGTCATTTTTGGGCATCTTCAATTTCTGCGAATCCGTGATCTGTTAAACATGACTGCATCGACCTGAACAAGTATTAATATGAAGGATCAAAACTTGGAGACTACGACTTATGCGAGAGAAGTGCACAGTCCAAGTTGGAAAGCACTTCCTGAGTTGCTTTTGCTGAAGACGAATGGACGTATTCGAATTTCATCGCTTTAAAAACGAAAACCTTGTGCACAAAATCTTGCACACCACTCACTCCATTTTTACTCCCAGTCAACTCAATCATTTCCATATCTTCAGCAGTATTTTTTTTCCAGTTTAATACGGTTAAAAATAGGAAAAATTCAGTGACGTAAACAACATCCATCTCTTTACATATTGATATACATCTGAGGACAGCTTATACCGTACAAACACCAATACCTGAGTTATCTGTACTTGGAATTTCGGGAAAATAGAATGCAACTGATAGATTTTAGTTAACGACAAATTTCGATGTAGAGAATTTATGTACGGTGGAAGATGTGATATAGTATTCAAAATTTATAAAGCAGATATCAATGGACGCTTGCCGTATATAATTTTTCTATTATTTTTCCTTTCATTATGATATAAATTTATTTTCTAGTTCTATTCTTGTCGTTGGATAATTTAGCATTCTTCTCCTTTACATATCTGAGGAATTTGTTGACTTACGAAATATAAGAAAAATGCTTGATCTGTTTACTAATTGCTCTGGGCTCCGAGCAGCCACGTTTAATGAGTTGTGTCACTAAATTGAATCTAACTGCAAAAAACTTTTTGCATAAACTATTAAGAGTTAGTTTTTCGACGTATAATAGTTCACAGTATATACAATAGTAACTTATTAGAGGGTTCCCTTTAAAGAATTCGCCAGCTCTTTACCTTGCAAATGTTAAATGTGAATTAAGCATGGCACCGGCACCGACCACTTCTCTATTTAACTTTTAAGCTCGACAGTTTTCATTTTACATTTGTCGGGTGCGTGACACCGCAATCCTTCAAAATTTAAAAAGTCTGTGTTAATTTTTATAACTTTCGGCAGATGACATACAGAAATATAAGTGGACAAGAAAATCAAGACGCTGGAATGCTATGATTCACAAATGTATGCAACTATATCTGTTTTTTATCACATCTGTTTCGCTCTAATTGGTTATTCCACCGTTTGTAACATCAAAATATAAATGATTCGTTTCGAGATCGTATTCTGATTAAGAATACCGCCTGCACTATGCGCTATTATGGTCACTTTGTGTGAAATTGTATTCGCTTAACACCGGACCTCTTAGCCTTGTACATACTGGGATTCTTTTAACCTAAAAATCAAAAAAGATCACACAGTTCAGCAAGTTTTTTGATTATTCGTCTTTATTTGACCGCTTGTTTTATTGAAACATAAGAATTTAAAGCTTATGTTCCTTTGTACGAAAGTTTTACTCTCTTACGTTACAAGCTTACGACTCTTACTTTAATGTTAAAGTTTCTCTTTTTTTTTGTATTGTAATAATTCTCTCAGTAACGACCAACAGCAAATTACTCGTTGTACTTTTACGTAAAATAACCTGTTGTTCTGGAAACAGAAAAACGCTTATGTATGAGCCGTTACACCCGAAAACAGTATAAATGCCTTTCATTTATTCAGTAGGAAAATTCAAAGTATTCTCAACATTTTCATTTAAATTCACTAAAGATATGTTGAAAATTGCCTTCTTTCTCATCTATCGACAATTTTCTTACGTCGATAACACTTTTTTCGTTCGCTTCTGTACATTTCCCCTGAGACATTTTAAACTGTCAACTGGCCTAACATTAGCCAACATTGACAAAAAATATTCGTGGTGATTATAATCGTCTCGTCAAACGAACAATGTAAAGATCAGCCTGCGAGCAGAGTGCATGTTGCTATATCTTAGGCGTTTACTTTTCACACACGCAGGGGAATTTTATCGTTGCATTAAGGTTTACCCATTTATGGGTTTAAACGGGCAACCTAGAAGAAGCCATGAATTTTGAGTAAGAAATAAAAGTTTTTTTTAATTTGAGATTCAAGTAAACAAAAAGTCAATGTTTTTTGAAACGGGCAAGTAAATGACACTAGGTATGCTTGTTGTTGACGCGAAATGAACAGCGTGTTAATCTGCAAAGGTTTTTGGATAAACATCAATAACAGATTGGCAGAAAACGCGAAAATGAGATACAGAAGCCAGGACTAAGTACGAAGCGAGCGATGAAATATCTCCCGCAAGCATTCGCCATTGCATCAAAGCAACATGGTTGATATTTTTGAAGGAATGTCATCCGTGAGGGGAAACACAGCAGAGACATGAGAAAGAGTATGATTCGAAGAGAAACATTTAAGAAATAATACCGTACGAAAAGATATTGCACCCAATATACGTATGTGAGAAGAGGGCTGTATTCAGAAACATATAAATTACATTCGCGAAGTTCCCGGTGGCGGAAGCTGTAACATTAAAAACCGCCAACATATGAATAACGGCGCAAGGTCACGCATTTACGACAATAAAAACACGATTGTCCTTTATGAAGATGATCGATGACCTTTGACTGTACAGTATTAGACGGTGATAATTCCATAAAAGCCACAGAAATAGATGATGGATTATATAATACTTACGTGTTTTGCAATTTTCCCTTAACAGACTTGCTATGCCACTAACGCACTCGGGTGAGGAAATTAAACCATGCTCGTAAGCTAAGTTAGGGATGTAAAAGATATCCTGAACAAGTGCGGTCAAGTCTCACCGAAGGGTTCCGAAGAGAGTGTTCGCACTTTAAATACAAACTCTCTTCTTAGCAAATAAATCAAATTATCCTTCAATACAATTATAAATATTTATATAAATTAATGACGAAGGGGCTTGGGGAACAGGTCGAAAAGCTCTCCGCTAAGATGTTGAATAATGATTCGAATGTAAGGATATAGTGTTGTTTTTGAAACTGCTGTGACGTATTTTTACTTCGTAGTTTCAACAATGCAGGGTAACTTATCTTGCAGTCTGCAAAATAATCAAATTATTAGAAACAAAGTTCCGTCCTAAATTAATTAAGAATATGTGAGAAGTTTATGGGGGGTGTGATGCGTCGTTTATTTGCTAAAATTAATACATAAGAAAGTGATAATGTTAGCAAAGTGAAAAATCTTCTTGGGCTTATGTCCTTAATTTCGTTTCCTTTCAACTCAGTTAGTTCAAATTTTCTATTATAAGAAAATTGTACTTATGCCCATTTTAAATGCAGTGTTATCTCTACCCATATATATATTTATGTGCATATATGTATACATACACTCTTGAAAAAGCATCCATATAAAATTTCTTCTTCATTAAAAGCAGCACCAGCACTGAGGAACCAACACTAATGACGACAGATGATGTTATATGAAGCCAAACGAGCAAGATATTTTGTTGAAGTTAGTTGTTAACGAAATCTGGTCGTAACCGGTCGTTTAGGACGGTCGGAGCAAAATCGAAAGATTGATATGAATAAATAGCATTATATAAAATAAATAAAAGTAGCATCCATAATGAAATTTAAAAAAAAAAATGTTGTTGTTTTAAATCACTCATACGCTCAGGCGAACAATATAAGTCTTACGAAAAATTTTATTAAATTAATTGCCAAAAAAATTAAGTAAATAAATAAAAGCGAATGTTAAAAGAAAGTAAAAACATAAAAAAAATAATGAATGAAAAAATATTTCCGATTCCATGTGTGTTCATATTCGACTTAACTTTCATGATCTGAACAATGATGTTTCCTTTTTTTTTATGGTCCCACATGATTTGATTTCATAGCTTATTGGATTATGCGATGGCAATGATTTTTATAATAAAACGGAAGCAATAACAAAGCCATGTTGTGTGTGTTACGTGCTTAAGTGGTTTATCGAGTGTAATTATGTTAAATTCTGTGGTCTGTCTTTGTGCGCTATACTCAATTAAAATCAGTGCTAAGGAAGGGAGAATAGAATTTTTAATATCTCCAAATTAATATTTTCGTAAATTATTTGCAAAAAAAAAATGTTTTTTTAAATTTAAAAAAATTTTTACAAAAAAATAAACAAAAAGAACAAATTAATATATAAAATATTCGTTAAGGAGAAAAGTTTTGTATATTTATTGCTAAAACAACTAATATTCAGCGAGTTAAGCGTAATGGATATTTAATAATTTAGTTACTGACTTTTATAGAAAAAGTAAAAATTAAGTGTATAACTATAGATATCCGTATTGTTCCTGGTTGCTTACTAGCCCAGTTAGAAACATCGTGAGTAAAGTTGTTTACTTTTGAATCAATGAATTATTCGCAATGTTAGATACGGTCTTGACACTTAGACTTAGGTACCACAGTTTGCCTTTCCCTTTAATTATCAATCAATGCCTGTTAGTCAAAACACTTTATCTATTAAATTGTCCGCTTTTTCTCCTTGACAACGCATATCGCCTTTCCACTTTAAGACTCTTTAGTGTGAAACAACAAACAGGGACGTTGACTAAGTCGCTTCAGAATGTTTTATTAAACAATATTTCTAGGTAGAATAGTTACAAGAGGATAAATATAAGTAAAATTTCTGGGAAAAGCACAAAGAATATCAGTTTCTAAGGGCAATATTGTTCTTTCATCCTTACTCTGGCAGTTTTCAGTTCTACATTTGCGAAATATTTTTTGACTAATTACGAACTCTCTTTCTGCGTGAAATGGAATTAAAATATAATTTATTTTTGTTCGTCCATGGGGAGGAATTAACAACTTTTTAATAAAGATTCGACATCAATGTTTTAGCAGCTCGTAATGAAAATACTTATAGAAAAGGGGCTAAGAAAATTAGTTTCAATGTACGATCAACCGACACAATGTTATGAAAAAGAGTAGAAAATGTCTTTCTTGCCTGGTCTTACATTTGGTGTGCAGATTAAAGTAATAGTGGAGGTTCTTTTTTTTTCTTTTTATAGAAATATAGAAGCAACTCAAGCCGTAGGCATGAAATCATATTTTCCACCAACAGCTTTCTTATTACGCTTTCACGAAGTGTGCAAGTGAGTAGCAAATAAGTAAGTCATTAACTGCCGATTCTCAAATTTTATAGTCAGTAAGGTACATTTAATAAAAAAATTTTTTTTTAATTGTAATTTATCTAAGTGCCCAAAAGGTAATGGAGATATCAGTAAATTCTCTCCCCGCCGGACGGAAAGGAAAGATAAATTACGAGAATGTTGCACAGAGCGTACACAAATTTATCAAACATATTTGTATATCTGGACATGTATATATGCACTTACGTATTTATGTTATAAACGTGCGGCATTGTTTATTGAAAGACAAAGAACGCACATAAGGCTGGAGTAAATGAAACCATTAACGGCGAAGAGAAAACAACTTGTGAAAATTGTCATTAAATGGTATCTGTTAAGTCATATAGAAATAAAGAGCAGATTTGCAAAGATGTGCAATTGTAAAAATTATGAAGCGTACAACGTGGTTATACAAGCACATAGTATATGTGACAATACTAGTATTCCATTTTTCATATGACTTTACTATACATTACAGCAGGCACAAAAGAAAATACTACATTAAAAAATAAATAAATAAATAAGCAAAAAAAGCTAACTTTTTAAACAACATGGAGATAATGGTTATCCCAAAGAAGTAGTAACGACAAACATGACGTATTACGTATTATAACCAGATAGTCTTTGTTGGTGAATCGCTTGCCCTCGTCCGAGTGTTGAAATCATTAATAACATCCATAATTGCTATTGATAATAAACCTCATATTAAGATTCAAAGAGGTCGACACAATTGCATACGCCAGCGCTTAATTTGTCTAGTGCAGTTAACAAGATTACGGGCCAGATGGTGTACGCAAGACTCGTTCAAAATCGAGTGTAGAACTTTCAATAAAAGTAAAGAATCGTTTTCCTGGTTTTGTTAATATTTCGTTGACTGCTGTTTGTTTATCCCTCCAGTAAACTGCTTATAGCGCCGTTTAATTGTTGTTTACGTTTAATTATTTTAACGTGCATACAACAAATAAAAGTAAATGCGAAATGAAAGAATGCATCTCGGTTTCTTGCTTGTTCTATATGCGACAACTCTTCAGTAATGCGTTTAATTCAAATTAACTTTATTCTGTATTCTAGGACGTTTGAATCTAAGAAATTAACTTCAAAAAGTTCGTATAAAAGACCTCAGAAAGTATGCATACTTTAGATCGGACAGAGTCGAAACGAAAACGTATATAACATAAGTGATCAATAATTTTGTGGACTGGCAAATGAATGTGGTGTTTAGAAAAAATCGATATTATTTTTTGGAAAGTTTAAATCCTCGAACAACGTCTATCGAAAAGTTCACGTATTAATTCACGTATTCAATTCATTCAATTATTTGTTTATGAGTTAGAGCGCTTTAGGTGCCGGTAGATTCGTTATATTCAACACAAAGAAAAGATTTGGATTTGATATATTGATTAAATATTGCTTTTTGATGGGAAAATATATCGTTCAAAATCCGCGTTGAATTGATCGGTCGGTGAATTTCTGAGTTCCAACAAGATCGGGCGGCCAGCGATGATAGTGAACGCAATGAACGCAATGAACGCACAAAGCAGGTAGTGCGATCAAGAATTATCCGAAAATCATTAAAGTTAAAGTACGAGAGATAGATGATATTTGTTGCGAGCGGTAACTGATATCGCAAAAGGCAGTGTATTCATTACATTTATGGGAAAGCTGTTTTCTAAATGTACACCGCTTTTGCTCAATGCAATGGAATAATTTCATAACGACACAACTCAATAAGTGCAATTACAAAAGTAGGTGAATTGCTGCCCCAACTAAAGCATTTTAGAAATCGGGACTACGGCGACTGAGGTGTCTGTAGGATCGTCCACAATCATTCATAAAGAATCATCATCATTAATCAGCCCATTTATATTATTCTTGACAAACAAATAGTCGTATATGATCCCATCGAGACACTGTCACGAACGGTCTATCTCAAAGAGAACATCACCACTGCAATATTTGCGACTTTTAGTGAATTCGCATCATTTTGCTTAACTATTGCTTGTTGTTGGACTTGTGCATATTCAAGATCTGATATCTGTGACAGTTAGCGTAAACTAGCCATAGTTGTGTTAAGCAATGATTTCAGTTCACAATAAGTAGCCAAGCGTACATGTTTCAAATTATCGGTATTAACGATTGGATCATAAAAAATCGAACTAAATTGAAAAATTTCGAAATACGTGTATAATGAACTGCTGATCAGCTTTATCAAGACTCGTATTCTGCATACATATACATACAAAAGTATACATATATTCTACATACGTATATACATTTTGAATGTTTCCCGGAAGACTCAAAGTTTCAAATATTCGGCCGCCAGAAAACAAAAATTTGTAAACCTTTTAAAATATTAGCGCACATATATTACTACACTTGTGGCTATTTATAATCATTGCAATAAATAAAATAAACAAAAAATAAAAAATCTAAATAAGAATCGTATAACGAGACGAGACGAGATAAGAACTTACCGTTGTAGTGTATAGTGCTGCGTGCGACGTATTCGTCCTACATAGCGTTTTTCAATCCACAGTACGTCTTTATATATTCTGTATTGTTTAAAGGCCAGCAAGACGATTGTTAATCAATGCAATTAGCTTCCAACAGGCCTAGAGAGAATATCTGTGGCAAGTTTTGTTTCTTCATTCAAATTAACCTAAGTATAAGTGTACGATTGCTGCAAATATTGGCGAAGAAAAAGCAATCTACCAAACATATTATACAGAGGAAAAGCCGCCTAAAATGCATCAAGTGTTTAAGAGTAGTATATAGACTAAGTGAGATCCGGTGCTTGCCGCTCTGTTCACACCAAATATATTACAAGAGGATTCGTAAGCTTAATATAATATAGGTATAAAAATTATTTCATTATTCGAATTTTTATTAGGTAATAAATTTTTATTGCAAACATATATACAAATTAACATAAACATAATTGAAAATCTTGTTAAATGTGCACTCAAATAAAAGAGCAATAGTTTCGCTCATAGAGGATTTGTGTAATTAATAGAAATTTGGAAACTTTCTGTTTATTAGCAAAACATGATTCAAGTAATTAATTAAACATGTACACTGCACAACAACTTTTGATTAAACATGTAAACAAATCGATAGAACGATTAGTCGGAAAAGTTGTGACGCATATTAAAAGTATAACTGTACAAGACAATGTATGCATGCATGCAATAGCGCGGTTCATAGTGATCAAAAATATATATATGTACTTGATAGGCATTTAACATACGATGCATATTTTCAAATAGAAGAAGGAAAGAAACAATTGACAGCATTTCGAAAACGAAACGGTTCGCAACAACATCCTTGAAGTGGAAAAACCTATTTTCTTAATGCCCAGTTCTCCTGATTTCAAGCATATTGAACCGTCGATACTCAAGCAATTATTACCTTCTGCAGGATTTGCAACTAAGTATATGTTAGTGCCTATCTTACAACCCAACAAATATAGTTTCGTTTGGAAATTAATTACAAACCACAAAATGGTTATTATTTTATGATTACATGTTAAATTTTTTGCTTTTAATATAAAAATAGATAGAATTATTTATAACCGCGTTTAAGGAAAAAGTTCATGGCGCTTTGCGCAATAAATTATTTTCAAATCTCAAAAAATTCGTAACTCTAATGCAGAATATTACGGCGCGTATGGAAAGTAACAGCCTTTAGATGATTAAAAAGAGAACATTGCAACATCTGTTAAATTGATTTTTCTAAATGAATCAAAATTATAAGAAAAAGTTCAATTAAGGTGATAACACATCGCAGGCTTGCGAAACATTTCGCGGTCTTATGCTGAAAATGCATTGGCAAAATCAGTCGCGCGTGCGAAGAATGATTCGATTGTTTTCACTCTAGAAATTTCGCAGGGGAAGAGACTACCGTATAGAAAACTTGCCACCTGTCACATATATATAGTACTTATTAAAGAACTCATAAAACATATGAGGCCGAATCGACTTAGCCATGTCCACAGTAGGGTGGTTAAAAAAGAAATGCTGCGCGAGGGAGCAACAGGTTTAAAATGTAGAGCAACATTTTAAAAATAACGGTAGTTTGATTGATTTTTCAAACAAAATCATCGTTAGCGACGAAGCTCATCGCTTGATGGTTTGGTTAAACGACAAAATTGTCGCATTTGAGGTTTAGAAAATCCACGAGAGATTGTCGAGAAACGCATGCATTCATATCGTGTTCCTGATTGATGTGGATTTTGAACTAGCGGTGTCAGCGGATAATACTTCTTCGTAATAACGATGGATGTGGCAATAACCGTAAATGGCGTTTGTTGCCTAAATGGCACGATGTAAACATAGTCGGCATAAACAAACGAGTACCTATATGCCAGCAAAATCATGGAGGTTATCTACCCGATATTACATTCCGCAGATCATCCTACTCTGTATGCTTTATGAGTCAATAGAAAGTTAAAAATCTATGTCTTTTATCAAAATTACCTCCTGAGCGATTTTGTACAGATTTATGAATCGATTGTATTCGAGTTCGTCATGTCTATTTGTCTTATTGTCAGTTGTTGGCATTTTCACGATCACTCAATACGATCACAAATAGAAAAGTAATATTTGGTTGATTGCTGAAGAATAAACCTAATTTGAAAATGTACCAAATATAACCGGAACCTTGTAACTTCTAGCTGGGTTTATTTTAAAGTGAAATTTTAAAGTGAAAATAAAATCTGACAAATATTGTAATAATTCTGCGGTAGTCGGCATCCAGTGTACGCCACGTGGTGAATATTACATATTCTTGGATTATTTCTTGTTTTTTCTTCTTTTGTTTTTTAATACCTCACTACATTTATGAGCACAAAGGTACATTAGATTAGTGGGGTATATATGCAACACCCGAAAGACATTGAATAGCATCTTTTATTACAACGACCGATTCATAATTGCTTTTTTGATACAACTCAAGCTTGTCTATGCGTTTGTCCGTCTTCTTTTCTTGTGTTCAACCTACAAGTCGTAAAATTTTTGAGATATTTTGATGAAATCTGATAGAATCTGAAGCTTATGCACCTTTATTAACAAATAAACACACAATTATCGTATTTTAAAAAAAGTTAAACGTAGCATTAAAGCCAAAAACGAATCCGTAAATATATCTTGGACAGTTTTAATAGGGTATCTCATGCCATTTATACAATTTCTACTGAAAATTATTGGGAATGAAATTTTCACTATTGTATTTAAAATGAAAGTAGAACGAGTTTGAAATTTTTATACAATTACTTCTTTCTTATTTCCCTTTCATACGAGCTTGGTTCACGTAATATCAATCTCAGTTTATGGCATTCACGCATAACGAAGGTAGAGTTCTATTTTATAAAATCGAGTAAAACCTATCATGAATTTGAACAAAGTCTCAGTCAATATAGCAATAATATCCACTTGCTCAAATCTTCGATCTTTCACTATCGATTGCGTGGCGGAAAGTGAAGTCGACAGGCGAAGAATAAAATCATTAATGTTTAATTTTTTTATGTTAAAAAAAAAAAAATCCAAAGTGATTTAAAAGAGGCAATAGTTATATACATATATACGTATGTACACATATATCGGAGAAGAGAGATTATTCTCATTGATTTAAGCAATATTCTTAGCGAAAACTAAATTTCTCAATATAGTGCTTTGGCTACACAGTAATAAGACGGTTCCATATAGATCGAGCGAGCTTATCTTAACGATTTTTTCTTAGGATGGCAATCTTTCCCGCCTAACCGGAGTCTATCAACACCTAGAATAGTTAATGGGATACACTCGTGTAATATCACCTAAATAGTGAATTTCTCCATTCCATTTTATTTTCTCAATCGATTTGAAATTATGTTCCCTAACTGAGGTAAGTCAGAGGAATAAAACGCTTGCAGAACAGGATGTATTGAGTTTGTGGTGAAATAGTTTCGAAAAATCAATGCCGTGTGTTATTCAAAAACTAAAAGTTGGCAAACGACGCATAATGTGCACAATGTTCGAATAATATTCATTGCTAACAACTCGACTTGGAAGAATGAATTCATTAAGCAATACATCACGATAAGCGAAGAAAGCTTAAACTTACTAGTTTTTGGCTACCCCGCCTACTCCACTTAAGTTGAAAGCCTCCACAGTGCATTTTGGTAATTGCGGACGAGTCTTCGGACCGATTTTAATAATTTTCAAACTTGACATGAGAATTTTGAAAACTCCGTCTAGCTGGACTATCAAAAGTTACAAATGTTTCTAGAATTTTTGCTTATGGTTATTTTATTATTTATGTTGTGCACATTATTGTATTCATCCATGATTATTATTATTAACTTACAAATGACGTTGTGGAGGACGATGGGTACAACAAGTTCGATTCAAACTAAGCATAATTTACTTTATATTTACTTTTATACTTTTTGATAAAACTTTTTTATTTGCAAAGTTTTTCTTCCTTTTGAAATTTGTGCCATTATTTATGGATAAAAATTCTTGAAACTTTTTTCTTTCGTGGTGAAAAAAGAAGTCCATTATAATTCTTTAATTCAATCCATTTCTTATACTTAGCCCTATACGAGAAACAATTCAATATTTCATTTTTTTTGTGGTTTCTTTTCGTTATATTTATTTCTGTTATATATCAAAAGGGAAAAATAATTACTTCTGCTTGGTTAAATACAATTTTGATTAAAAACTTCTTTTATCCCTCAGTTCAGAGTATTTCCAATAATACATTTTTTTCTATACCCATCACCGAAGGATGATGGTATATTCATTTTGTTAAAACGTTTGAAACGCCCAGAAGGAAGCTGCAGAGACGCCACAAAGTATAGATTCCTTTGATTAGCATCAAATTCTAAATCGCTTTAAGCGTGTTCGTCTATCCGTCTATGTTGCTGCCTGTCTCTGTAATGTCTATTGTAAACATTCTCCTGATCGCAAAAATAAAGCTATCGACATCAAATTTGACAGAAATATTGAAAGTTCTTGCACGCAAGTTGATGTTGATGATGACCCAAATCGGTCGAAAGACACGGCCACAGTACTATGTAAACTGAGAACACCTCCGTTTGTCAAAACGAATAAAAATTGATTTTTTGGTCATTTCTCATAGGCTGTGGCACATAAATGTACAAAAATTTGATCTCATATTCTATGAGCGATGCTGTAGCGCCCATACAAAAATGGAAAAATTTATCGCGCCTACGCAATGTTATAGTGTATCAATATTTAAACTTTTTTTCAACATCTTTATAAGACGCAAAATCAAGCCTCAAAAACCCCACAAACTATATATTTTCTTGGCCAATTTTAAATTTGGAATGCACCTAAACATGTCCGTTTGTGTGTGTTTGTCTGCCCATTTGTCAGTCTGCGCAAACGTGTAGTATAACAAATTTCCAAAAATATTTGGAAATTTTCTATCCTTTTTAAAGGATACGTCTACAATACCCACACGCCTATGCGGCATAAGCTTTTATTTTGAAAATAAAAAAAATCAGACGTGCCCCATCCATGTTATAGAACATGAAAATTTAGTTCTTTTACTTGTCTTTTTAGGATAACGTTGGCGGGTATAAAAGATTCGCCCACGACCGAATATAATTTCCCTACTTGTCTTAAGTGTTTTTGTTGCGTGCTTATGAGTGTTTACGTACATGTGCGCGTAATGAATTCTCTCAAGTTCTACTGACCCTGTAACAAATTGCTTTCTTTGATAATTTTATACCCAAATAGGAAAAAGAAAAACAAAAAACGAAAATCAAAAGCAAACAGCAAATCAATAAATTTCTCATTAAACAGTAAACGGAAATACAATAAAAGTTTTGTGTCAACTAATGAACACAATAAAAACGATAACAAAATTTATATTCGCTTTGAAGGATATCTTAAATGCCTACTACAATGTCATAAGTGCAATGTCACAAGTGCAAGCGTAAGATGACCGTTTAAGAGTTTTTTTTGCAGTCATCCTGCATGAAGATTTAGATCGAAAATCCGTAACAAATAGTAAATTACAATTTCTTGATATCGTCGTTGTTCTGTAGACTTGATTACACTTATTTCCGAAATTATTTCAAAAACCATTTGCACTAATATAAATAATATAGAAAATTTTAATATTAATTGAATGATTTTCTTGCGATGAAAGGCCTTCTAATTACAAAGGAAATGGCGAATAGATGATCCTGAGCAAATCGATACAGAAGGCATACTTTCTATGGAGTGCTTCTGTTATGAACGAAAAGACAAATCTAATATACCGTCGTCATCGGGCACGAAAGCCGCATTGGAAACAGCTAATACAACGTGCATTTGAAACTGTAGGAAATTGATGAGGAATGGTAACGAGAAAGAAATGATTTAATTAATTATCAAATAAGTGACATTTCAAAACCAGCTTCTCTCAAAACAATTATACGGGCTTTGCATAATACTATTTTGCATTAAACTTATTTAATTAAGAGCGGATATCCAGCTCCAGCTCCAAGGTTAGCTAGCAATAACGATTTGTGGGATTTATATTTATTGTAGGCAAACGTCGCCCCTTACGCTTCAGGCTTCAGGCGTTCTTTATATACTAGATGCGGCAGTGTGGCAGATAACAGTGCCCAATGCATTATGCCATTAGTGCCCAATTATTATATATTTTGCACAAGATATATGCAACCTCTATATGTCTCCAGTTGACCTATCATCTATCCATTTCTCACATATAGGCATTTCACGAAAAAATAACCTGAAGAATGGTGTCAGTGTCATTAACAAGTTAATGATTAGCTGAATTTTACATAACTCTGAACAAAAAAAAGAACTAAACATTGCGATGCGGTTTACGTGCTCGGACAAATGTAGAAGGTTTTTCTGTTTTGAATGGTAACTTCTCAGAAACCTAACCTAAACTGATCTATTATTCATTTCTTAGCTCGCTAATCCAGTCGCCTGTCTTGTAACCGTTTGCTCTTCGAACGGTTACTGTCGCAACCATTGAAGAGAATAAAAATTCCCACTTGTCGCAAGTGCATGGTCAGCCAATATGGTCAGATCACATTTGAAAGTTCGATACACGGGACAAGAGGAAAAAGTATGCAACACACAAAAAGCCACAGCAGATATTAATTTAAAACTTGAAGCAATTAAAACCTGAAGACACAATTCCAATTGGCAAGACACTTCATGTAACTGACAATTTACAAAAGATAAGATAGATTTGAATAAACATTTCCTACAGCCAACTAATTGTCTCAATGGGTCAAATTACTCCGTTCACTATAATCTTTATGCATTGTATTGATTTGAGATGGCAAGTAGTAAAACTTCGTGCCAAGACGAATGTCGCTTTGCGACCTATGTATTATACTTGTGTAGGATTTCATCAATTTTTTAATAATTTCGACAAACGATCTTATATCTTCACAATTGGACTATCTCAGTAACACACGCCTAAGAATAACAAGAAAAGAATTATACCAGTGCACCATTTACATCTTTTCCTTGTTTGAGGTAAGCGCGTATCATTTGTTCGAATTGCCTTTTTTTAATCTGGCAAAACTTGTAAGTTAAACATAAAATAATATGGAGGTTAATAGCGTTTGCAATTTGTCTACGGTTTGGTCATGGCCATCATTCGTGCTCGAATGCTAATTGTTCGTGATCTTGTCGGTGAGACACAAACGAGAATGTTTTAGCTTAGAAAACGGCTGATGATAACTGAAATTTATTGCTTACGCATTACTCTCAGGAATATGAACGCTTTGCGGCAAACTTGTTTAATTTTTCTTTTTTATATAAAATCGACCAACATACCATTACCATCGCAATATACTTACATGTTTTAGTATCACCCCATCATTAAGTCAATACTACAAACAAAAGACTGAATTAAGTTTGGGTTGAATCAGTTTTTGATAAAAATGTAGCGGTCTTTGCGAAGTAATATATTAAATTGATATTGCGTTCTATGGCTGATTTCAGAATGGCCATAGGAGTACCTGTTCGAAATGCAATTCTTCTCATGAAGGAAAAGTTTAGGTAGTCACAAAGGATATACATTAATCTAAGAATTTGTCCACAGTCCATCGTTCAGGGTCCATTTGTGTATTCCAACTGGATGGGCAAACCGAGTTCTCGCAAACATTTCGATCTTGATCTTGTCAATATTTGTTGAATATAATGATGGAGTTAGATGAGAATTAACAGAGACTATGTGTCTTTGATATCGTCCGTAATTGCAGGTGCAGAAGCAGCCCACTACGCCGCTCTATCAGTTGGCTCATTTACCTATACACCGACATAACTAGGTTTGTTAATGGTAATCCAGAAAAGTTGATATTAATTAAAACAATTCGCTTAGTTATTTTGGTCATGCGACTATATCTTAACGAATGTATTATTTAAACTTTTGAAAATTTTCGCATAAAAATAAATGATAAACACACTAATAAAATACTTGTTTATTCTATAACACAGAAAAAATGGAAATAAAATGAATAATAAAATAATAGAAAAAAAACGTTGTGCATGTATCTGTTAGTTTGTTTGTTTTTTATTTTTTTTCTTTATGTAAATAACTAACAAAATTCTACAATAGTATTGAAAGCAAAGGTCGTTCGTAAAGAAATTTCAAAAATTCAGAATACAACCACCAGATCAGATAAAATTAATATGTTTCTACAACATCGTTGTGATATATGTATGTTATATAGTTGTTATATACAACACAATTAGCTGCGAACGTATTTCCTAACACGGTCAATTGGTACAATATATCGGAAGTCCGCGCAGCATACACTGCGCACACTGCGTAAAAGCTTTTCATGTTTTCGAAAACATTAACTAACAAAAATGAAAATATATTTCTAATTAATTATATTTATAGTAAATCTCTAACGTTTAAAAATCTACCAAATTGATCGTGCCTCTCGTGTTTCCCAGATGTGTTTCCCAGATAATCATGTATAGTGTATATGATGAAATTTCATATAATGACTTTCCTGTATATTTTAATAAAATTCAGATTTACTTCTAACATGCTTGTCACAAAACTTGATATTTGAAATATTTACGATCGTTATCTATGGTCTCTTGCCTCTTATAGGGCAGCTTGCGGATGCATTCGCGCTAGAAACTTCCTGGTTTCGAAGGGAAATAGTCAACCATCCATTTTCGCACACTTCTAAGTTTGCTGAGCCGCTGATCTGCTAAATATGACAGCGCCGATCTGAACCAATGCTAATCAGAAGAAAACAAATGTGGAGAATACGGTACAATCGAAAGGAGTTACCAGATCAAGTTGAAAATTACTTATTGCCTTCCTTTCGACGTATGCGAATTTTCATCGATTTCAAGACTAACATTTTTTGCACGAACTGCTTTCTAATCGTTTATTAGCTTAATATGCTTTCACTTCAAGCTAAATTAATGGTTTCCGTAACTTTAGCCGCATTTTTTTCCAATTTAATCCAGTTAAAAGTCATCCATCTCTTTATAGTATATATATAGATGTATATCTTCGTGATCAAAGATTTGAGTATGCTTGAATATCACTACAACCTTCTCACGAACAATAAGCTTGTTATCAAATATTTTGTCTTCATTTTCGTCCGTAATAGCAGTGTAAACAATCTCGTTTTCTTAAGCTTAACTCAGTTACATTGATTTTGGGTCCTTCCACTAAAAAAATAAACTTATCCAATTATGTAGGCTTAAGGACATAGACCACTGCAAGTAAGTAAGTTTTTTAAGAAATCAATTTTTTTCTCTTTTTTTTTTGCTTAATGAATGCTTTGAACCTTCCAGAATACACAGCACAGAGAGTACAAGGTCTTGCGCATAGACCCTGACATTGCTGTATCCAATTTTAATGATGGTCTGGTCTTATGCAAATCATCAAAGTTTGGGAAATACAAAAGCTGAGAGGGTTTTGACAAAAGCTGCAAAACAGGCAGGTTGTACCATAAAAACTTTGAGAAAAGAGAAAGAGGAGGAATATTTGAACTTAGAGGGATAGCTGTATGGCCCTGGAATAGCAGGCTAATAGAAAAAAATAGTGAAAAAATTTATTGTGATGAAAGAAACGTTTATATAACACATATCAAGGCTTAAAGACGTTCATCTTAAGTCACACAGCTTCTTAAATCGGCAGACAGCATAACTCAAACAATGTTCAATGTTCAATGTGGGCGCAAAGCCCCTTGCGCTGCGATGTTGCCATCTTTTAATATCTTTCAAGAATAAGTTTTTTTTAAGGTATGCTTAACCATTTCTTCAAATATTATTATTCTGCAACTTTTTCTCCCATCTAAAAAGCAAGTTGCCAAGAAAAACTATTCTGTTTCACACTGTTACAGTGGCCTGCCCCCGTAAGAAAGAAAAGAAGTTAAACTATAACACACCAGTTGCGTCAGTTTTAAGATGCATTCGTTCATGATATCATTAAACACTTCTGCACATCAACAATATCAAATAAATGACTGATTAGAGCGGATTACATCTTTCTATAGTTACCTTTTTTCTTTTTTCTTTTTTCTTTTTTGTTGTTTTTTTCGCTGTTGATTTCCTTTATACAGAAAAGATCAACTGAGCATTACGCTGAAGTTAAAGGTCACAGTTGTAGTTGCAACTGCCGACATATTTTGAGTACACTCAACTATACTTCGCAAACAAATTACGGATATCCAACATTTCAGTTACGATAGCAATTAAACCTTGGCTTTTACGCAATTCAGTAAAATGTTTTTATTAATATCGTAGTGACAATGACAAGAGCGTGAATGCTACATTTTCCTTTGTGTTAATTATTTAACTGAACGAACAGAATTAATTACGAATTAATTAACCAACAACCTAACAAGATAATAAAAAAAAAGGAAAACTTTTCTTGACATTTTTAATAAAAATTTAAAATTGAATTCATGAAGAAAAGGTTGGTTTGAATTATTATTGCATATGTCTTTCTTCTTGTTCTTCCTTTCTCCCTTGTTTTTTATTTAATTATTTATTTTTTAATATATTATCATTGAACACAACAAATCACTTAAGTACTAAATGACTGACACCTGTTCAGTATATTTCTTTAATTAAAAAATAAAATTTCAAATGTTTGTAATATATTTACCACAAATGTATGCTCCATATGTTGCATCAGTTCAATACTATCGTTTGCAGATGTTACCTAAAAAACAAAAAAAAGGAAAAAAAAATTCAAATACGTGAACATAACTACTCGTACATACATACGAGGGTAATTGCAGTAATGTCAGTAGTGTATTGCGTAACATATAGACGGCGGTTTTCATGCGCAAAACGATTTTTGTACTGAAATTCGGCCGGTCTCAGTAAATATGTAAACATGAAAAGAATCCCAGTACATTAATTTGCAAACGATGGGAGGATTTAAACGAGGCTCTACACGTTCCTAAGACGAACATTGCAAGCCAACACCGTCAAACAAGATAACCACGCCATTATCGATAGGTGGTATTCAATGACAATCGACTGAAAGTGCACGAGATAGCAGAATATGCCGTTATCCCGATAGGCATAATTGAATAGTTAAACTTATCGGATTGGATCTACGTAGCCTCCTAGAATGCTCTTTCGAAACTTTCCAAGGCTTGCGAACAGTGACAGGGTGAAGTTTGCCGTTGACGGCTATTTTAAGGAGATCGTCCGGAAAAATGTATCGATTTAAACGAACTCTACATTCAGAAGTTAATTTACAAATTCTTTTCCGCTTTTTTTATAAGATCACGAACTTTCTGCTCTACTCTCGCATGTACACAAATCATTTGCAATAGCTTTACGAAATATTTTATGCATGCAAGGAATTTGTTTTTGTTTCTCGTTGTTTGATGAATAAAAGAACTTGCCATTTCGTTAAAGTGATAAGAGAAACCTTTAACTTACATGTACAAATGTTAATAGGAATTTTCGCATTTTTAAATTCATTGTAACACATTATTCTTTTGTACAGACTACTAAAGCACATGCTTGAAAGAAAGCCAGCCACTTAGATAGAGTCATTTGTGGAATCTGAAAAAATATTTGATGTTCACAGTTCCTCTTTTCTCCCATACGGGTAGCCAGCCAATCTATGCAAAACTGTAAAATAAAATGTGCAAGGGAGTAATGAATGACTTCAAAAGTTCGTACAAAGCAATGACTTGTCGGTCTGTCGATCTGTTCACTTATAGCTGCTTCGACATATTCATCAACTTGTGTGTCACCTCATCCATATAACGGTTTGTCTATCTGCCGGTCAGTTCATCCAAACATTTTTCAGTATCACTATTTTTCGGTTTATTGATCCACTGGTGTAACGACTTATCTATCTATTCCTCTGTCGGTCTTTGGTCCTCGGCTGTGAATAATCGATGTAATGAATACGTCAAAAAAATCGTATGTTTAAGACTGAAAATCGTTACTTTTTCTATAATGCAAAATGATCTCCAAATTATTCCTTGAATAATTTATCCACTCCACATATATAAATGGAAGAAAAATAGAAAACTGCAATTTCAAATCAATACCATATGCTAAGTGATTCATCGATGTGTGAAAGACCGAATTTCCTTCGCATATAGCAATTTGACTCTGATCTTTTACTCTTCCTTTAAACACTTCTGGCGAAGAAACACTAGTATATTTATTGGAACTGAAGATTCCTCAGTTTTTAACAACATATCAAGTTACTACGAGAAAACGGCAGACATTTAATTCGAAAATTTCACACCCAGATGAAGTTCTGTGTCTCGGCCCACTAGTGACTTGCGACGAAATTAGTAGACAGTAAAAAACCGCGATTGAATTTTTCGCGATTCTTAAATATTTATTCAATATCGATTTACGGATATGACACTGACATCTAAGAATCGTCAACACTTTTCACGAAAAGGCGTCAAATACGGAAAGCAAATAATAGCTCGACTATAATGAAATATTGTTTGCTAATTGTGAGCATGTTAAGAAGTTGATCGGGTCCAATTTTACCCACTCTGGCTATAATTTGTATGTGTATATATGAAAGTGTTTCGTAAATATTTATATTGATCAGAATGCGGCCAAATACTCGGGTTTTTCCGGGCTAATTTCAGTTTCTTACCTAAAGTGTGTTTATAATAAGAGCAAAATTTTACTGAGCTTCTATCAATCACCCTTAACAAGTTGGACACTGTCGACTTTTGGAAAAAGGGAGTCGCACATGCGCAAAGAGGGTTTAATTGGTTTCCGTTTTTTTAAAATATAATGCTATACTTGTTTCATTCTATTTCTGGAATTATTTTTTGCCTTCAGCTGATTCTTGAATGATTAATAGGTAAATGCTAAGAGTCAGAGAATAATGTTTTTCAAATATGCTTTCAACTTACTTTTTCATATTTTAATTTCTTTCACAGCTTTACTCTTGACATCGATATATGACAACTACAACAATTAAGGATATCATGGTGATGTAAAAAAAAATACAAAAAAACACGAAAAAATAGAAAAGGAATAAATAGAAAAAGACTTCTACAAGCAAACGTAAAAACAGTGAAACGCCCTAGTATCAAAAGCAGTGAAACGGTAAAACAACGTTTTGAAAATATGTTGAAAACGCATTTGAAAGCAAATGATAATAAAACACACTTGAATTTTCAAATATACATTTAAATGTAGTCTTAACAATCACAGCCACGCCATGTGAAAAAAAGATAATATTTTAGACAAGTGAATGGTATAAGATAAAAAGCAAACATTGAATTCAAACAGAGTCTGTGCAGAAATTTTCCATTCGGTAAAATCAGAAAAAAATTTAAAGTTTGCAAGAACGTAAAGTGAATATATTTTGAGATAACTGGAAGAAAAATATATAGCGACTAATAAAAATATATTTCAACATGCCCAACTTCAATCTCACCAAGACTCTTAGGACTAATACACCAATTATATCCACCTGGTCTAATTGGCTCGGCTATGCCTTCAAGAATAACTCGGCAGCTATTGTACAAAATGATACGCACCAACTTCGTCATTATTATCATGATCAGCAGAAACTATATAATGCTGCCACTATCAGTTATGCTAGCGTTGAGTTGCCCGCACCTCAAGAAATCAGCAATGATTCTGCGGATTTGATAAACAACGAACTTGTGCAGATATTCTTCTGCATCCTGTACTCCACCGTATTTGTATTGGGTGTGTTTGGTAACGTTTTAGTTTGTTTTGTGGTGCTTAGGAATCGTGCCATGCAAACCGTTACCAATATTTTTATAACGAATTTGGCTCTGTCGGACATACTACTGTGCGTGCTGGCCGTCCCGTTTACACCTCTTTACACTTTTATGGGTCGTTGGGCTTTCGGTCACACCCTCTGCCATTTAGTATCTTTTGCTCAGGGCTGCAGTATCTATATATCCACACTCACCTTGACTTCTATAGCGGTCGATCGTTATTTCGTCATAATTTATCCGTTTCATCCCCGTATGAAATTATGCACCTGTATAATTATAATCGTTAGTATATGGACTATCGCTCTTTTGGCCACATTACCTTATGGTATGTACATGAAAATGCTAACACGTGTAAGCCTGAATGCTAATATTTCTTGGGGAACTGCAAACATTACACCTATTGCTAACTCCCCCACCGTAAATATTTCCAATGATCATCAACGCAACTACGATGCCTATATGCAAGTAGTAAGCTCTATTAATATGCTCAATGAAACTGATACATACAACACCGGCACCACAGTCTACTATTGTGAGGAGAATTGGCCTTCGGAGCATTATCGTAAAGTGTTTGGTTCCGTTACCACAATATTGCAATTCGTGTTACCCTTTGTTATTATTTCTATTTGCTATGTATGGATCTCGGTGAAATTGAATGCTCGTGCCAAAGCTAAGCCTGGTTCCAAATCCTCACGTAAAGAAGAAGCAGATCGAGATCGCAAGAAACGTACAAATCGTATGCTTATTGCAATGGTAGCTGTTTTTGGTCTTTCTTGGCTGCCGCTCAATGTGGTTAACATGTTTGATGATTTTTATGAGAAATCGAATGAATGGCGTTTTTATACTCTGTTCTTTTTCGTGGCGCATTCCATCGCTATGTCCTCTACGTGTTACAATCCTTTTCTATACGCTTGGCTAAATGAAAATTTCCGTAAAGAATTCAAACATGTTTTACCTTGTTTTAATCCATCGAATAATAACTTGATTAATCGCGGTTATAACCGCTCAGATCGCAATACTTGCGGCCCTCGTCTACACCACGGTAATAATGGCCATGGGGGAGGTGCTATTAACACTCACGGCAGCAGCATAGATAATTATGATCATGAAGACGATAATGGAATAACACAAGATACTTGCATTACGGCCACCAAAGAAAAATTGCTTGTAGCACCCCGAGAAACACCCTATGGCAATGGCCGGAGTGTCTTATCACCTTGTTTGGAAAGAGTCGCTGCTATTGGCACTAGCGTGGGTGGCGGTATTAATGCTGCTTGCTTAGTACAAAGTAGCAATCAAGTCGAAATTTTATTAAACGACACCGATATACGTAAACATCGCAATTATCAAAATGAAGACAAGTGCGAAACTAACGATACTGGTAGGACAAACGAAACGCGATTCCTCGAAACGCCTTTTATTGCTGCGCAAAAGGCCGCTCTTATTTCAACCATACCAGAATCGCGTACACGTAACAAGATAGATCGCAGTCCTGCCCTTACTGAGCGAAACAAACAAAGCTGCAACTGAGAAAGGGTGAGTAGAAATTGCACAGGGAATCAGAATTAAAATAGGTAAAGCCAAATGACATGAATATAATCATCTGCCCTAATATTCGTAAGTCTTTAAGATTCTTCTTGCTTCTGGGATCGATATAAGCCACAGCTGGTATCGTTGAAATCTATACTTTAGTTGACCCCAGACGAGAGGTCGGAATGAGTTAGCAACTTCGACTTATGATCCATATAGAATATTCGTCTATCTACTAATTAAGCATTGAGTAAAGTGAAGGTAGAAGCTATATGTACAATAAATCACAACGTCGATTGTCGATTTGCGCAGCAATTATGCGCTTATGCCTACCTACGATCAACAACATCAAGAGCAGCAGTCCGAAAACTTATAATGATATAATTTCAACATATTTTCATTAGGAGAACTAAGCTTACGTTTAGAACGAAATTTGTGTCACAAGTATTACGCAGCCTTTGCACCGCTTGAGTGAAGCTATGTTGATAGCGGTTTTATTGTGTTTTAAATGCATTAGAATCGAATGCTTGCAAGTAAAATAAAAATGAAAAACTAGTAAGACGACGAATTTTAGACAACCACAACCTGCTATAAACAGTAAAGTATGGGTTTATATATAATGGAAAAGTTGCGAAGCTTACTGTAAATTCTGCGCGTGTAATTTGGTCCGTATAGCAAACTTCTAATCAATATTTTTGCAAATTTTAAGTAAAAGTCCATTATATCCGAGTAGATGTCCTAATAATCCTAATAATTAAACTATTTATTGATTATTTTTTTTTTTTTTTCAGTAGGGCGAGCGGTGGGGGAAGGAAAGAAAATGCATTCATTTTCAAACCTAATGTGCGAAGCTCAATTAACGTTTACGTTTACCTTTATAGAATATCCAAAAACAGTGCTGGACGGACGAATAGACAGATGTACACTTTTGACCAAGAATATTACACTGTAAAAATTGCAAGCTAGAAGACGAAACGACTATATTTCATTCGTTCGCTTCGTTACAAAATACAAAATAAACTTAAATCAGTTGATAGAAGAAAAGAAAAATTAAATTTACAACGAACTCAAACTTTAAATACATATTATTATTATTATTATTATTATTATTAAAATTTTACACTAATGAAATAAATTCCTAGACTAAAAAAAGAGACATTGAGCACTAGCAACACAGGCTATTAGCTCTAGTTTATAAAAATGTACATTAGATATTGAGGCTAATAGTTTTAATAAAGTAATATATTGAATAGAAATTCTGTTCTGAAGCTGATTTTAGAATGTCCGACGGGTTAATCGTTCCAAACGCAATACTTCTAGTCAAGGAAGATAAGGCAGTCACAGAGAATGTGCTTTATAGTAAGAATTTGTCCACAACTGCAGATTGGAGAGGAAGACTTCTTCAAGATCTATTGGTGAGATGCAATTGTATGACCAAGGAGAACTCTCGAAAATGTTTGGATCTTGATTTTCTCAACATTTGTTGGATATAAAGGTGGAAATAAGTGAGGGTTAATAGAAGAGTAGTACTGATGATGGTGTTGCCCATTTCCTTCTGTAATTTTCTCTTTCACTTTTCTTCCAATGTACCTTTGAAGATCCAACTTTTCCAGGACATCATCCATAATTAGGGGTGCAGAAGCAGCATACTTCGCCGCTTGGTCAGCTTGTTCATTTCCTAATAAACTGATATGACTCGGTACCCATAACATTTTAATTTTTTCACCGAGTGTTTTAATGATATTCCTTAATTTGTTGATGGTGCCTCATCTCGGAATCGGAGGATTCCGTATAGCGTTTAATATAGGGAAAGTGTCAGTAACAATGACGGTTTCGAGGTTATCATTATAGGAAAAGTTCGCAGCGTGAAGGATAGCTTTGGCTTCGGTTGTGAAAATTGAAGCACTTTCGTGAAATATGTGATTGAGAAGAACCTGTCTTGATGCATCTACTACGGCACACACAGGAGGCAGACCAGAAGATTTTGAACCGTCTGTGTATAAAAAATTCCAACCGGTACTCTCCAGTACTTGGGTTTTTTCAGCTATTAGATTCCTGAAGACGTAATTTGGAGTATCTTCTTTCTTGTGCATAGACAGCGAGATGTCAAAAGAGCAGTCTTTCAAAATCCGTGGAGGTTGAACACCAAAATAGCGGAAAATTTTTAAGGGAATGTCCAATTCCTTTGAGACGTACAAACAATAGTCAATTGCAGACGGTGACTTTGGAATTTTCTTCGCAATAATAATCTTTCTCACGCCATCCCCGACAATAGATTTGTTTGAATTAAGAAGCTTGGGGACTATCTTAGCTTTTAATTCATAAAGTCTGTTTTCTAAAGTTGGGAGACCAGTTTCAATTATAAAATTATTTATGGGCGTCGTCCGAAAAGCGTAACAACTTGCTCTGAGGGCATGGTGATGAACCGGTTTAAAAATGTTGATATTAGATTTGCATCTCTTGCCATAAATTATCAAAGCGAAGTCAATTTTGCTTAAAACGAGCATTTTGGTAAGATAGGCAATAGTGTTAATGTGCGCGTGGCTTTTCCAAGCAACGTACTGTATAAAATTCACTCTTGTTAAAATAGAATTTTTTAGCCGAAGACAGTGCGTTTTCCAACGATGACTGTTGGAAAGCGTGAGCCGGAGAATATAGAGCGTCTGCACGTTTAGTACTGGTAAGTCGTTAATATGCATCAGTAGATTTCCTGCATCGCACATCTGTTTTTGACAAATGTGCATTTTTTTTGATTTTTGAATAGAAACTTTAGCGCCTGACGAATTTGCCCATGTGGAGATCTCTCGTCCAATAGATTCGAGGATGTTGATTGCTTTCGTGCTATCTTTTTCCTTTGTTAAAATGTACACATCGTCTGCGTAGAGACAATCTTCGATTCTCGGTACACCGCAAAGAATTTTGCTAATTTCGATGAAAGCGATCTGGAACAGCGTGACAGAAAGAGGAGATCCTTGCTGCATGCCATTCATTAGCGGAAAGTAATCAGAGAGATGATTGTTAATTCAAACTTTAAACCGCCGATGCGACATGAATGATTTGATGTAGTTGAAGAATTTGGATCCAACATTCCATGATTTCAAGAGTCTTAAAATAACCAACTCTGTCAAATGCTTTTTCGAAATCAATTGAGAGAATTGTTACATGATTTCGTTCGGAAATTGCTTTGCTCGTAAAATAACCAATATGTAAAAGAGCGTCGATGCACCCTCTACCCCACTTGAAACCAATTTGTTGCTAATCTAGATCCCATAATCTTCTCTAATACTTTTGAGAGCCAAGATAAAAGAGAGATTTCGATGCGTTGGAGACATTTTTTGACTTTGGAATTGGAACAATTGCTCCCAGCTTCCACGTGTAGGGTATATGGGCTGTCAAAAATACTGTATTATATAGGTCCAGTAATTTCTTTTCACTTGAATTAGACATAGCACTGACCATTTGGTATAAGGTGCGGCCTAGCCCAGGTGTTCTCCCCTTCAAATTGGATTAAAGAAAATTTAACTTCGTCTTGAAGACTGGAAAAACATTAGCTAACATTTTATGATATATTTTTTGGCTCTAAGTTTATTTAAATATATATTTTTATGTAATGTATTCCGAACGAGTTGTTCTGCATGTTAGTTCATGGAAATGCTTTCATATTCATACGTAAGCAATTTACGGTAGTTTTTGTTGCAATATCTAAGCACGTCTAAAAGAACTGGAGTTAGAACTATGTGCATACTGCTAAACATAATTCATGGCTGCTAAAATGTATTTCATTATTTATCGTTATAAAAAGAGCCAAACGGGACATCTACTTTCGGAAAGGAAAATAGTAAACAATACAACTAGGTTTTAGCGTTAAGCTCATTAAACGCGGTCGTTACGCCGGCTGACTGGTACAGGAGACAACGACAGGGGATCGGTATAATAAAGCCACATACAGCTGCACCCTTCACCTTATGCCTTATACGTCTGCCTTATACAATAAGGGCGGAAGCATTCGCAAGACTGTGGTTAACTTAAAAATAAGCGCAGAAAACCTGGAGCATATCGCATCTATGCTCTGAAAATGTAAATGGTACCAAGGCTTAAAAGGGAAAAATTATATAAAAACTAAATGCCTAACTTAAGTTAAAAATCAAAAAACTCTAATCTAAGAAACAAATGCATTTTGTACAAGAGTATCTTCCAACTTATTTGGACCTGGGCAGTCAGGTGGTTACAGTCAGTAATTTTAATATTGGAATACTGCAAGTTAATGCCCTGTGGTTTGTTGGGAACAAAACTATGACTTAATGATGACCTGGATTTTCAATTTGCTAAACATTAAATTCAACGTCTTTCTTCAAAATGTTTTATCAGACTGAGTAGTCAGGTAAATCCCTTGTCAATGAGATAAGCAGATTCAAAAGGAATCATATACTGGGTCTTCCATTTAGAGTGTCAGAAGAAAAAAAAACATATTAAGAACCAATTTAACCTAAGATATAGGATTTAGAAGTTCAATGGGCTATGTTTTCATGATTATGCGTTTCAAATGTTTACCGTTACCTGACCTAATATGGCCACGTTTCAATTCAACTACCAAAAAATTCATCGTGATAAATAATGCACAGTCCCTATGCAAAGCGTTTAATTCGTTCTTAATTTGTGTAGGGGTATTGCCTTTCAAAAAAATATACTCACTAACAGCTCGACAATTGATTTTTCTTATTTTCACAAAAACACCCCAACGACTACACATTGAAAACCACTAAAACTTCGATGAGCACGCATCGCGTCAAGAAACGTATCCTATAACTTTTGTGGATACAGGCTGCCATCTCCATATTTAAAACGAAAAGTTTCCAAGCAACCGCTGTAATATATGTTTGTTTCTCTTTTTGTGTTTCTCAGGTTGCTACTTTTACATACTGACATGTTTCAATTCAAAGACAGGTCACTATTGAAAACTGATTACTTCGAATCATATATAGAGCTCCTCCCCACATATTACTACACTTTCAAAAAGTCATCGGGAGCTTGGTAATAGAATTGGCCTTGCTTAACTACAACGTTCGTGTTACTCTAAAACTAAATCTATGCAAGTAATAGGTCAGTCGTAAATAATCATTAAAATCTCTGATATATTTAGGCCGTTGCGGCAACGGAAATGTAGAAAACTATCGCAAAATAAATCTTCAAATCTCACAGTGTTCATAAGTGTATTTGAATTTAATTTTAATTTCAAGTGTTGCGAATGCGTCGACAAACTTAATATATCAGCATTCTTCGCTGATGAAGGATAAAAGCAACATGTGCTCTTAGCTTGTACTAGTTTTTTTCGTGAAGAGAGGAACAACAACAATAAAAATAGCATTCATACAGATTCTTCAAAAACACGTTTTTCATATTAAAAAATATAAATGTTTTGTTCGCTAAGTGAAATATACTCAGATATGCTTTAGAGAAGAAATAATGTCTTAACACATTCATAAAGTCATAACTTTAAGCAAAGACCCTTGAGAAAAAGCAAGTAAGATTGAGGTATTGAGCCTCAGCAGTGCCATCCTTGCCTTACATAAGGCACACATTTTCATAATTTTTGTTTCGTTTTCCCTGAATTTATACAAATTTTGAAAACAATTTTTAGATATTCAATGCTTAATCCCTTTGGGTTTTTCACACGAATTCCATTTCAATGGACACATTGCTGTCTATACGAAAGAACATTCTCAAAGTAAGTTTTTAAAAATATCGTACACACACACATATTTGGGTACATACAATACCTAGTTTCATTACGATCGTACTTGTTACCATAGGTGGAAATTAGAAGTTTGAGCAAACAATTTATTCCAAGAAATGTTAAATTGTATCTTAATTACACGATATCTAAAACCAATGTGTATGTAATGTTGTGCACACAATATACGTCTAACTAGAGAGGAAGTTAAAAAAGCAATCACATTGAAGGATATTACGACTATATGTTATCTTATAAATGGCAAATTTGCAAAATAAGTTGAAAATTGTAGGCGTGCAACTTGAGCATTCGGGACCATCTTTAGCAAATATCTGTAGAATGACACTTTCCACGAACTATATGAAAATATTACAAATTTTTTATTTTGTTTTAAGGGATCGGGTATAGACTATTTTTCGTCTTTCTATCTCAATTTTCGAACAATAGTCGACGAAAAGCAGACACACCGATTAAGTTATTGATGGATAAATAGGGCAACAAGCACTTTACTAAAAAGTTTATAATTGAAGAAAGCTTTAAACCAGATTTGATGATGTTTATAATTTCATTTAGAAAATGTATATGGAAATTTTTAGCAATATTTAGGACGAAAATTTATATTAGAAAATATATATATAAAAGATCGAACTTTTTATATTCAAAATCTATGATAAAGATATGAACAATTCACTCATTGGAGGATCACTCTTTTGGAAGCTGTTAACTGTTAACTTTTCGATGAACTCAGTAAGGTCTTCTTCACATTAAATATTTGTGCCTAACTTTTAAGCGATATCTGCTATAAGCAGTAAATTATTAACGCAGCTACTTTGAAATATTAAATTTACGATTATTCTGAGAAGAGTTTTTGGGAGGAATGCGAGCTTTTCAAGCCTTATATGTGTGATATGTGATACCTAGATTTGATCTCAATTTTTACGCTTAAGAAGACTTTAAAGACTTTTGGATAAACTCGTATCATCTTGTTAATCAAGGATAAACTCAATGATCCGTATATCTCTGTGAGTTATAAACGGGTTAACTGCATTACACTGATTTATTATTTGCTGTGTGTTAAAGTTCGGTTCAAAGACATTTTAATGTAAGAGAACAAAGAAAACCAAATAAATAAATAAAACCTTTTAGGAAATTCTTTAATTTTCTCTTCTTTAAAAAATTTCATATTCATAAGTATTTCAAATGGCTTTCGCGGCCGCCATATGCCAAAGTTACTGGAATCGCTAATGATGATGATGGTAGGTGTGGTGGTGTTAATGAGTGTGTTAACCACATAACTGCGACTTAATGTGTAATTTCATGTAGTGTTTTGCTCTTATAAGCAATATGGGCGCTTATGTGTTAGTAAATGTAAAGAGCAGAAGCAATCTTTTATTCATTCACTCCCACCCTTAATTATGGTACGCGAGGCAAATAAACACAGAATATTTCCTCTTCACTATTCCATTTCGTTTTGAGTAACAACTTTTACTATTTCTCTGTAATATTTTTTTGTTGCGGTTATTGCTGTTGTTGTTGTACTCACCATAAGAAGTATGTTAGATTTGTCGAATGCTTATTATGCATCGCAGACGCCACAAAGCATGTTATGTATACACATTCTTATTTATCATATATTATCAAATCGATTTATTCATAAGTTATATCTATCTATCTACCTATCTATCTATTTTTGTTGAAATCAGAATGACACATGACTAAAGACTTAAAGGAACGTATATGCGGAGAAATTTTTTAATAAAATCCTTTTGTTATTTCATTACTGTTAGATAAGATCAAAAATTGGTCTCACCGAACTGTTCAGTTCCGGAATATTAACAATATTTTAAAAATTATGAAAATCATTTTTTCTAATTATCTATGTAATAAGCTCTTCAGAGAGGAGATCAACTGATTCGGTCTAAGCTGAATATAATTTCTATTGTGCGTTTCTCGTTCATTAATTTCTACTTTTTTTCATTTTTGCTATTGCAAATGAATGCTAAGCATAAACAGACGAAAATAACATTTAATCACTTAAATTAATTTTATCAGAGGCTGTGATTGTATGCCTTTCACATGAACAGCATTGAAAAGACATCAAACAGTCATGTAAATAGTAAATTGTTTAGCATTTAATGCTGTAATATTGTGTAATGATTTTCGAGAGAAAATTTAATTAAATTATGTTAGGAAAGCAAATCGCTCATTCATACTACACAAGCTATTTGATCTATTCGAAGTATTTCAATACTTGTCCGTCTATGATATGTGTGTGTGCTCTTTTTCTACACTCTACCTACCCGGAAAGTATAAGCCGAATATGATGCATAGGAATACAAATACAAATGAAAGAATTCACTTCAGCTTACGCCAGTTAAACTTTGGTTGACTATTGCTAACGACCGTGGTTTAAACTGTGATTAATTTCTCGTGCATTTTTACAATCCCTGATAGAGATAATTAAGTTTTATCAATTTGTATACAATAAAACAATTTTAAAACACATATGGCTTTAGAGTTTCTAAGTAAACTCAAACCTTACGAGATATATTTATTAACGTACCATAAAGTTTTATGTCGAAAATTATCTGCAAACATATGGGATAATTTAGCAGCAGTGAAGAGTAACTATATAAAGAAGGAAACCGGAAAAAGAAACAGAATTTACAACAATAGAGTATGATTTAAAAATGAAATTGAAAATTAAAGAGACGAAATTAACGCAAAGAATACACGAAGTTGATAATAGTGTAGGCTACAAAGAAGCGAAACGCAAGACGGAAATGCACACCTGTATGTAAATTTCATAACAATCTATTTGGTACATTTGTGCTGGTTCTTTTATTTTTTATGCAATTGTTGTATTACATAAGCATTAGTTGCAAACAAAAAAAATAAAAGAACAAATAAATAAACCAACTTTGGCAGAATGGTTTTCCTTAGGATGTGTTTTAATAAACATATTACATCAGGAGATCGTAGGTGTCATGTGGAGATCTTAAGAAAAATCTGTTGCATTATTTTTATCACAATTTAATTGATATATTTATATTGTTTTTTTTTTTTTCTTTTTTATGCCTATTTGTGCGGCAAATATTACCCCAAACAGTTTTAAACACTTTTGCATAGCCAGTGCAGCTCAGAGCTAGAGCAGAGTGCTCAATTGACAGGGACATAAACTTACCGATTGAAATTCCCTATCTGTTTCTCATTCGTCGCTCCTTTCCGACCACCACCGTGTTACGCGACCAGGTAACAGCCCCTGAGTGATTGGTCATACTAAAAAAGAATACAAAATTGTGGTTAGCACCTTTTTTTTTTAATTTAAATGTATTCTTCATGATATGATTGGAAGACAACGCTTCAATATTCAATAGGATCGTTGGATACATTTCCTTGTTCTGATTATAGCCCCAGTGGGAAAATACGTCTCTAAATTTCACTCCTGAATGTTTAAATAATTACAGAAAAACATCAGTGCAGATTACCGCATGCCAGAGCCGTCTTCTACAGTTACTCACAGTAACTCAGCATTCCTCTTAAACCTAGTCGTCAGCGACGGTTAACTATTTGTAGATCTGAAAAAAATGGTTTAGAGAAAAGATTTGGATCCGATGATGACGTCTTGACGGGTGCTGAAACATATTTGGAGGGTCGTGACAAATTGTTCGTGGCATAAGTAAAAACATTTCAACTGATCATTAAAGGAAGAATCATTGCACAGAAAGATGAATTACCTGGAAGAAGTTTTTGCCTTAAAATTTCAAACTTTTTCCCTAGCGCTCCATGAGGATTGCCTGTGTGAAATAAGACCCTGCTTGCATCCTAATCTTTTATCTGGTAATATCTAATTCGTCAAATAGATTTATAGATATATTTGGAAACTGTTAATGTCCACTTAAGCACATTTCAGAGCAAAAACGCTTTATTTTACTTTAATAGAGACAATCATTGAATGGAAGGTGAACCAAAGGATGTTTGCGTTTCTGGAAAGAAATAATAACAGGCATGAAATTTTCAGTGTTGTTTTCCTGTCCACTTTTCGGATATTTTATAATTAGTAAACACAAGGCGTTCAATTCCGTCTTCAATGCAATGCAAGGCACCGAAAGAGGCTCTTTCTAACAAAGAATCCTCGAGGAAAAAGGATTAGGAATAATTTTTAAACAAGGTAGGGTATTTTTATGCTACGGTGAAAGCTTTCAATCCGTTTTTCATGAAACACATATTTTCAAAACGGCCAACATAATAAATTCTACAATTTTCATTCATTTCACTCGAATTTTTACAAGCTCGTTGAAATTCCAATCTCTAGCAGCACACATAAGGGATTTTTTCGATAGATTAATATAAACACGAATACAACCACAGAAATGTCAATACCTGCAAGATTCCCTACCTGTTCCACTATCTATAGACACCAAGATTAAATGCCTTTTTTTTTGTAAATTTAATTTTAGATCCAAATTAGCAACAGAAATATGTCGATCGTAGAATCCCTTAAATTAAAGATGCCTGACGCGAGTGAATTCGATGTTAGCACTTTTTAATAATTTTCACAATTAGCTCTCTTTAGTAGTTAATTATACGCTTGACAACCTCCTCGCATATATACTATTCCATTATTTTTCGATCTATCTTTAAAATACCGCACATTACACCTTATTTCCATGTAAAGGCATTCATTTCATGACAGCTCTTATATGAAAGGGGATGAAAAACGTGAGCTCACGCAAATTACTTTACTTGTCAAAATTCAGAAATTATGGCGCTGCCAACAGTTTTATCGTATAGCTGCCAGACCAGAGAGTTATTGAGCGATGTGATACTTATTTATATCTGTATTATGAATTATTTGTGTGACAGCTGAGTGAATTTCTAGCTCAAATGTAATAAATTTTATTTTTTCTACTTTTTTCGCAGCTTATCGAAACTCATTTCTAAAGAGCAATTCAACCCATCTGAAAATAAGGTATAAACAATATTGTAAGAATAAAGTGTTAATGTAAATTGTGTTTAATTACTGGAGTAATTTTCTAATTACGATTCGATTGATAAAATGCAATTATAGTAAAATCAATTCAAACAAAATAAGTTAATTTCAGTTCACATAAAGTGAATGTTAACAGTTGTTAACATGTAGATTTATATTCAAGTATGTATACATCTGTATGTATGCATGCACGTAAGCATATACATATATATAGATTTATACAATTACATAAGATGAACTAGTGAAATTTATATAGTAAATGATAGATGTAGTGAAAGTGTAGAGAAATTTTATTTAATTTAATTCAAACTTCTTATCTTGCAAGCTAATGTAATTACTGACCTTACATTTTTAAGGCCAGACAATTGATATGATAACTAACCAGTTGCCAGTGTCTCAGTCTATGCAATTGTTTATTTTGTAAGAAACATACTGTCAAAAAATTATCAGGAAATGGAAAAATTAAAAAAAAAAAAACAAATTAATATGGTTTCGTTCAAAATAGGCTCATATTGAATCAACACACTTATAAAAATATCCCTTGACATTGTTACCACCGAAGCATTTTTTCTATTCATTTTCTAAGGTATGTCTTGAGTTCCTTTTCAAATTTTCTCGCACGATATCAATTAAGACCAATCACTTTTCACCAAACCGTAAAGTTTATGAAAAGGAAAATGTTACGTAAAACCGTAGCCAGTGCATATGGTGTTTAGTTGACAATTTTCGTTGACTTTATTGACAGAAAATCTTGTACAAAAGAATAAAAGAAACATTCAAAGTTCCTTCAGAGAGTTATCGTGCCAATTATCTGTGCATAGATTAAATGGCAATTAAACCATTGACTTGATTTCACTGTGTTTCCCTAATAAAGCTGAGCTTGACGGCTTTATATCATCATAAAACATTTTTAGCGCACGCCGGGGGCAACGCACGAAATTCAATTACAAGCAAAGATCTTGAAACGTCTTCTCCATAATCAAATCTTTTTATCCAAAATGTAAATCAGGACACAGTTAACACAAATTTACTACTAAATATTAAACGATCTCTGAAAATTTTCATATGTTCGCATCAATTTAAAAAGTTAATCCTCTTGCTAATTGCCGATTCCTGGAACTTGTCTGTCAGAATGTAAATATTGTACGCAAGCAAAAATAAATAAATAGGCTTTAAATGTTATGAAAATTGTAATAAATTACATAAAGAAAGTCAATGTAACCTTATATTATTGTCTATGAATATATATACAAATATATGTATATAAATATATTTATATATATTAATCTATAAATGAATGGCTGTTAAAATTTAGAACTGGTTTATTATAAAAGAATAAACAAATTTTAAATCTATTTAATACATAAAGGATTCGCTCAAAAATAAATTTATTAATGCAAATAGAGTAACCTGACGTACGTGTGCATTTAGCTGTAAACATACATACATTCATACATAAGCAAATATATATATCTACGTACGTGTATATGCATATATATATAGATATACATTTATTATATATATGTGCAATTATTTTTTTTTCTACCTTCTTATTGAAAGTAAATAAAAAATAAATTAAATTAAAAATAAATGTGGTGTAATAATAAAACATATGTAAGACAAAGGAATAAACGTAAACTGAACCTTCAATAAAAAAATACTAGCACCATACTAACAAACAAATAAATAAAATTCTGTTAACGTTTAAAAATTTTGCAAAAAAGAAAAAGAAAAAAAATTAATGTAAAAGTTCAATTATTGTAAAAGAAAGACACGAAAAAAATTTATATATAGTGCTATATATAAAAAATATTAAAATTTAATAAATGTTTGTAAAAAGTCAAAGAAAAAAATCGGAGTTTTTTTCTAATATGGGTTATACACACACACACACACACACACACAGAGGTACTCATATGTATGGTAAGTTCAGGTAAATTATAAATTTTATCATTCTATATACCCAAGGCACAGTTTGCATAATCGTAGAACTGCCTGTCTCTCTCTCCCTCTCTCTCTCTCACTCTCACTCTCTCTCTCTATTCTTAGTCTTCTATTTGTACTTTTCATTTCCATTAAAACGCACCTGGAGAGAATTCGAAAATTTAACCAATAACCAAATGTGTCCTTACTTCGACGTTTGCACTTTTCTTTGTTTCTTATAAAAAGTTGCACGCTTGTTCATGTAAGCGGTACGTTACACTTAAATAGATTGAATAAGTTTGTTCAACTTAGAGAGTTGCTTTGTGTAGCAAGTGGCATCGCGTGCCATCTTTTTGCAACCACATGACGAAAATGTTCAATTTTTTCAATGCGTCCCAATCAACAACTACAATTAATCGAACGATGTTTGGTGAGAACAACACGCAATTACAAACTTCGTTCAGTGCCTACACTATTATCCGCTTGGTGACTGTAAACACAATCAGGCCGCACTTGTATTCCCAGGTCTGGTGGACAACTTTAATTTATAATATTTTTATAAAATGAGAAATAAAATTTATTTTTATATATCATGTATATGTATGCATATATTATATACATATATGTAATTAATAAATTATATTTATTCCCCAGACCTGGGTTTATAAGCCTTTGTTCTTCTTGGTCTTGTTAACTCGGAACGGATTCCTCATTGAGACAATTGTAATAACCGTTAACGCGTGATAATATTTTCGAATCCAATGTTAATTTATGGGCAAAAACGATGACAAACCAAGCAAACGTAAACCGAACGTCATTACATGCCATAGAATGCTATGATGTAAAGTTTGTCATCACAAATTTTTAATGAAAAGACCTCAACAAAACTGAGCATAGCTTCGAAATGCATTTGATATATATTTTTGTTAAAGAGAAGTTAAAATGAAAGTAGAGACTATAGCATTCGGTTGTTCTGAAAGTCACTTAGTTTTTACTTAACAGCGGATCTTTTCCAAGCCAAATTCACATTTAAGTCACACTGTTTCTGTATATTTGATAGCCGATATCGTAACGCAAAAGTTTTCGTTTCATGTCTTATCAAATATGGAAAGTCCGATAAGTAGGACCTTCTATTATTAGTAAAAGGGTTGATTGAATTCGTATGAAGGTGATGCATGGACAGAACGCCAGTCCCAAAGCTATCACCTTATATAAGTAGATTCGAACTTGGTTTTCGTTTTATTTATTTGGTTGCTACTTTCCATATATAAAAAACAGACAGATTTGACAAATTTTCAATTAAATTCCACTCAACAAATGCTTGCAAAAAAGATAAAATGCTTTAAAAGCTTAGCAGTTTAACTTTCTTAGCAATTGGTTAAAAAAAGAAAAAATGGGAATTTATCTTCTTTCAATATCAAAAACATTGATGATGTTTAGTGCAATGGCTCTGCGGTTTATGAAGACGTTTTTCTGCTTTTTCATAAACAAAACGATTATTGCTTCTACGGGAGGTAAGTTCTTAAGCTTGTTACCAGATTTTTTTTATTTGTTTGAAAAGAAAATATGATATGTAAACCATGTTCTTGCATACAAGGCATTGCTACCATATTGTGCTCCAAATGAATGAAAACGGATATGCAGTATCTCAAATTTTGAGGTAACAATTTTTTTCTTTAAAAGTTTAAAGGGTTCGTTTCACATTGCTTTAAATATTTCATGAGAGCGAGTTTTTTTTTTAAGTTGAAGTATATATATGTTATATTAGCACGTATAGAATGGTGTAGAAAGATGTGTGAACATATAACGCTTCAGGTGTTTTACTTTGTCTCATATTTTAATTTAATTTGTGTCATTTCGAAGATGCGACATTACTGGCACTATTTATGTCGAGCAAATCAAAACTTCAATTAAAAGATCAAACATAACTTCTTTACTGATTCATGAACCGTTCTGAAGCATTTGCATCAGTCTAATTTGGCAAAAGGGCTCGATTTTCACACACACTTTATGCTTAACACATGTGCAATCACTACATTCGGGCAATGTAGACTATTAAATACTTTACATCATTTGGCTTAATATCAATCTTTGCATGTCTTTACTATGAAATACGGAAATTTATACGTCATGTGAAAGCTTGCTATTCAAGAATGCGAAAAATAGATCAATGTTATGCAAATGTGGCGCAAAAAACTTATACGTCAAATCACTATGCTGAACCAATTTTCCTCACGGAATCATCACGGTAATTAGTTCGCGTTGTCCTATAAGGGCTAATTTTTTATAAATCGTTTTCATAAAAAAGAAGTGAATCCGAAGAAAAAATTTTCTGTCTTCATTTAGTATGCCCCTATATTACGTTTCACCGATTTTTATCGAGATAAATTAACACGCGAAACAATTTTTTCATATAATGACTTCTGGGGCCTTTTATTATATGAGCAATAGTCTCTAAATTCATTTTCAATAAGAATCTTTCCTAATAGATTAAACGACTGAAATGAACGAAAAATGAATATGGACCTATGACAGATGTCAACCGAGCAGACAGACTTAAATCATTTCAGAAAATGAGGTAAAGCTATATATGATGTGTCTATCTCAAGCGTTTCTGGATTTTGCATACAAACTTAGTATATTCTTACATAGAGTGCTATGGAATGCAGACAATACTTTTCAATTTTGCATACAACACAACAAAGCACTATAAACATTCTCTCTCGCGTAATGGATATAAGTACATTTAATAATAAATTTTCTAGTCGTTCAATTTATTCAACGCTACTACTACTACTACTACCACTGCTCTCCACAGCTATTCTATATCCTGTATGCAACATAAGCGTAGAGCGCTATTACTTGTTCAAACTTGAATTCTCGTTTATTTCACGAAAGTCATGTGGCACTTGTGTTAAAGACAGGAATCCATTTAGTGTAGTCATTGCGGCTTTTGTATCTTGCGAAACTATTATAAATCAGTTGGAAATTTATACGAACGACGACTTAACAGAAAGGTGTGACAATTTGTCCGCAATGAAACAGCAGTAAACTACTCTAAAGTGAAATGATGCGTCATTCCTTTTCCTTTGGATAATTCAATGTGGTTAATATATTATAGCACCGAGCAAACAATAAAATCAAACGCTTGGATATAATAATGAATGAATTTTCACTTATTTTATTATTTCCTTTACACTTTCCTTAGAAGACGCAGGCAACTGAGAGTAAAATCTATTTTCTCTTTCTTTCTATTTCAAAGTTTTGTTCTGCAACATTGGCTTGTAAACTGTCACTCGTAGTCAATGGCTTACATCTCTTTACACCAAGATGTCACGTTCTATTTACAGTTTGTCATAGATGTTGCTTGGCGATAACGAAGTTGTTGTTATTCTTGCGAACGATGTTGATGAATTAGTGGCTATGTTGTGCTGACACATAAAGCTTAAGAAAAATTACAAATTACAAATATCTGCTTGATAAGGCTGAGTATTAAATTTGTTATTGGATATCGTAAATGAGAAAGCTATTCTAACTTTGAGATACGAAGTAAACACTTACGTCCAAATTATGTATTTAGACATTGTATAACTACTGACTGCCTTTTAATAAATAACACAGCATACCACAGCATATTAGATGGTTGAGATTGATGAAGATAGCATAAAAGCATCGTATTAAATGGACTTTAAAAACCTTAAATTATTTGCAGGAAGAAGCATTAAACCTTTTTACGTTAGCATTGAAAACAATGGATTGATGGCCTATTGTGTAATTACGTTGCGTAAGTACTGCTTTAGCAGCTAATTCTTTTTTGTTCACTTGATGCGAAGTGATGAGATATCCGCCATATATTTCCTCTTTGATTTCATTTTATTTCCACTTTTGAAGGACAAATTGTGTTCGCAATGAGATTTTCGAGGCCAAAACAAAGGTTTGATGCAAAGCATCATTTTTTTGCTAGTTATTCGCAGGACATAACGTGCAAACCTATCATCAAAAAATAGTCAGACATGTTCGTGTAAGTCACGTAACCTTATTCAAACGAATACTTCTTACCTTAGATTGATAGCACACTGATTGACGTGTATATATAATTTGATGCAAATATCTTCGCTAATTAATGCCAGCTATTTCCTTTTCAAAAACAAAATTTTCCATTTTTAAACTGTGGGCAAGGCAATTAAGCAAAGCAGTTACATCACATTTTACTGAAAAAATTGAACAAAAGATATTGTAATAGGCTTTTGATGGCAGAGATAAAACCGTGTACAAAGTAAGCAACTGTCTGTCATTGAGCACTAAAAGTATTGCCCTTAAAGTTTACACAAAAGTTAGTGAGAGAATAAAAAAAAACACTCGTTTCAATAACACCGTTTGGCGTAAATGTACAAGTCTTACTACATCTTGATCGCAAGACTACGTGCTATGTACCCATATAAGCTCAGACGAAATATATCCATTGTATAGCGTCATATATAAAGTGAATAGCAGAGTTTATCCTCTACAGAACGTTTCGTTTTGATCATAATATAAAAGTTGCTCTAAAATGGGTAGACATTGTAAAGTTCTTATAAGACTTTTTTATTTTTTTTGTGGAAAAAAATTGATTTTCGTATTTCCAGTAAGAACATGTAGCGTAGACAACATATAAAACATTTAACAAATGAGAGCAATAACCAAATTCCTCACTCAATATAATGGTTCAAAGCATGTGATATCACTCACACATACATTTTCGCTTGTGATGTGATCGTCCCATGTTATCGCTAATTAGGTTAAAACTGAAATTTGTATCGTTATTTTAAGAAAGCGTTCATCGAGATTTGAGAAAAGAGTCTACTTTCAGTTTGAACATAGAAGGAAACAACAAACAAATTTCGTTGCGACGACACACACGCATACTAAATTCACAAAAACGTGTGCGCCGTAAGGACAGAGGTTTAAGCGGGAGTGTACCTCGAAAGTGCTCTTTGAGTCTCGTTGAGAAGTTTGCTATCTATAGTACATGCTAACCGTGTCGACCCGTCACTAAGAATGTCTGCTGGTCGAATCTCTGACTCCGACCTACTTTTACGGTTATAGAGGTTCAGCGTAACTTTGATACGGAAAACCCAACTATTATATTTGAAGGCATTTGCAGAAGCGTATGGAAAATAACTAAGTCTTCATCAGGAATTTATGCATAAATACAATAGTATCCAGTATTACTAAACTATAGCTGGTCGTAGTAGCTTTGAATATGTTCTCTTTGCTTTTTTTTTATATTGTCTTTTTGTGTCACTCTCTTGTCATTTGAATTGACAATTGTTTTGCTAAATGAAAGCTAGAACAATCTTGATAATGCTTTTTGTTTATTTTGCATGTGCAATTATTTTCTTAGTTAATTGGAAAAATTCTAATTCTATTCATGAGAAATAACATATCAATAAAAACAATAACTTATGCAAATTACTGCTAAACAGTAAGCGATTGAAATTTTTTTTTTTTTAGTTTGATTCCGAACAAAAATTTTAATCGAAATGAAATAATCGAAACAACAAGTTAGTGTTGCTGGTTCGTTTTAGTGGTAATTTTATTATCGAAGCTGTGAATGATGCAAAAGTGAATTGGAGAGGATAGCGACGGTATTGCGAATGTTTTTGAAGGACTTTAGCTACTATAAAGACTGACTAGGTTATTGCGAAATTCGCAATTATACGCTGCAGAGTTTGTGAAAAAGATTGTACTACATTTTTTTTTTTGTTTGCGAGGATACAACACTCAATCGATTGAAAATTATTTCCTGAACCTAGAAAATTCCGAAAATAAAATGCTTCAAAACGGCTTACCGGTCAACGTCGACGTTAAATTTGACGTCAGTAATCGTTTAGTACCGGTCAGAGTCAACTCGGCGTAAGTAGCAGTTTAAATCTCAGCACTGTAGAGTTTTACACTTCTTTGAAATTGGCCAAGTTTAGCCCAGTCAGACGTTACGCAATCAACCAGAAACAAGCGATAATCGCATGGAACCCATTCTGGTGAATATAGGGGGAAAGTAGCAAAGCCCATTGCAGCATTTTGACGCTGCCCTGGATAACGAAAATTCATCTTATTTGTTTTTCAAGCAAGGTATGGTTCAAATTGATCAGGTATTGTTAGTGGTAATGCCCATTGCCAGTTTGAACGGATTTCAAGTGTTTATAATATATGACTTCATTCCATATCCAATAAACACACGGCACTATTTTCCTTCTGAAAGGATTCATTGGTGCTGACGATGATGATACTTTGACAGGTAAAAGGGGCATTATTTTGTGTCCCGGAATCTACTGCCTTGTCATACCCAAGGACAATTTGATGCAGCAAACTCTTTCCTCTAGTTCAAAAGTTACTCTTCGAGTCTCCATCTGTTTCTCAGTCAATTCTTGCTTCACTCATTTAATCGCTTGAGAATATCTTAGCGTGTCATGTTTAATACCATCACAAGCAGATCTTGCGTTTGCATATCGCTGACAAAGAATACTCGCAAATTGAAGTAAACCGTCTCTTCTGAAGCGTTTAAACCACTTTTCATAGGCAATCTTCCATAACCCATATTCGCCTCCTCAAAGTCTCCCTGATGTGTCTCCATGTATTATTGCATGTATGTCAGCGGTAAATTCGAACTTTATTTGAAATGTCTATGATCGAACAATTTTTACGGCCGTTTCTCATACCACATAAAGAAGTCCTCATACGCATAATCCATTGGCAATTTTTACAACCTCTTGACAAACACCGCTAAATTACAAAATCAATCTGAAAAACTTGGATGGAATTGGCTAACTTCTCTAACCCTCTCCCACATAAAAGTAACCTTTATATGGCGAAACTGTTTAATTATTATTATTTTATGAAACTTAAAAAATTATACAAACTCTGTGGTAAACCATGTAGCTCTAGGTTGTTGGAAGGAGTAAACATTTATAAAACGACATCTTGTGCATTTTAATACTTTATGATGATCTTGGATAAGGAATAATAAGACCTTTAGCAAGAAAATTAATTTCTTTAAGTTTCGACCATGCTAATCCAAATTTTGAACTCCCTTTTGTATTTAAAGACTCTCATGAAAAGTGTGCTCTTACATGGAAACAAGTTATATTTTTGGTGTTTCATCATGGAAATTAATCAAAATTTTATATTAGGAGAAGCGACTTAGGGTATTGGCCAACTATAATGTTCTTACTTGTTTTTCGTTAAGTATGTAAGTGTATTTGTGCATAATTTATTTTATAGAATATCTCTGCTACATCTTGAAGACATTATAATAAACAACCATAAAATGAATTCCTTGAACATATTATATTTTTTAAATTGAATTAACGTTGCATACCAAAGAAACGCTCGATAAATATCACTAAAATATACAAAAACTTGTATTTTACGAACATAAAAATTCTCTTAAATTTCATTTTCGTTTTAACATTGACCTCTGCGCTAATAAAGAACACTTTTCATGAGCGAAATTATAAATGCAATCGATGAAGAGTACGTCGATAATAATCGACAATTTTTTCCGCGAAATGCTCTCAATTCTTGAATTTAATTGCATATGTTTCTTTCCGATGGTAATCCAATCTTTATTAAGAGCAATTCTTGATGCTGTGGAAATTTACTGAATTCCTAAAGCAATATTTAAATTAAGAATTTCAGTTTTGGCAACACGATAATGAAGTTATACAGAAAATCGACTATAATCAACATTTTTTTTAGGTTGGCAATCGCAAAGGCACTTAACGAATGTGAAAGAACTGAAAATGTATTTTTCATGGTCATTTGAATGCTAAAAAAAATTTATCTTGCAGAAGTAACTTTTAAAGCGAAATGACACTTAAATAAAAACGATGCATTTACGAAAATCTTGACATTGCGGCTGCGCATAAATTCGTTGCGAAATGCCGACTAAATTTAACGGCCAAATGTGTCATAAGAGTAAACCGATCTCTGTAGCCATCATCTAAAGATTGTCTGACATCTGCAATAGAGACTTGTCGATTGAAACCGTTCACTTAAGACATTCTTGCCGTATAAGCAACAAGCCTTTTCATGTTTTCACATGTTCACATATTTAGCTTTCAGTTAGTGTTCGACACTATTATATACTCGATATATATGCGAGCGGAAAACCCATTGCAAATGATATGCTCCGCAACTTCGCACAGACGCGTAACTAATACATCTGTCAATAATTCTCGAGACTGACAGAAAGATAAAAGTAACGATGGAAAAATCGTAACATCACGTCATAGCTAAGCATTGTCTTTTGATGGTTTCCAAATGAGCTTTAGTTTGAAAAGTATTATGGTAAGTCTTCTATGCCGAAAACAACAATTTGTCGATGGTTTGCTGATTTCAAACAAATGGTAATGCCGACCGCCGTGGACACCCGAAAGAGTAAATTACATCAGAATGTATGAAAAAAATTCGAAAACTTATGCTCAATGATCGGAAAGTGAAAAAGGAAGACAAAGAGGCTGCGTGGGTAAACGAAGGCGAGCTTTGGAAAAGAAATACTAGTCCCGGTAATTATTGACCAATATGTCACCACGCAGTCAACCATAAGTATGATATGAAGACAGGTTTAAAACACGGAGCTGAATAATCGTAAAGAGAATCGAAATGTAAAAAAAAAATTATTTTACGCTAGAGGAGGAGCAATTTTGTCATTTATGATAACTAGTTGTACGTACTAGAGGAAATATGAAGCACAAAAAGTATTCAAAGTTTGCGTGAAACGCAAGCAGTGCTTTCTCGTGTATCAAGAATATTAGTTAAATTCGCCTAACAAGATAAAAAAATATGTACCCTGTTAATCAAACAGAAGGGCATACGTAACATAAAGAATCCTATACATATATTCGACAAGGAAAGACTGTATAAGTCCTTATATTACAAGACAGGCAGAGTCTCGGTTAATTTGGGGAAATCATTGGGAAATCAATTGAATTTTACAATCCGTCACCGAATTCGGCTTATTGAAGCTGCTGCAATAGGGTTTGTTGTACACACTTTAGCGGAATAGTTTATACCGAAAAAATAAGACTTGAAGATAATATCTTCAAATGGAGTAGTTATAGTTTAACAAAGAGAAAGTTATGCCCTCCTTTGGTAAAACCAGTCAAGATTAAGCTTTAAATCTGAAATACAAGTTCTTCATCAGCTTGAATTACTTTCGTTTGACTCTTGTGGGGTTTCAAAACTTTAAGAGTCCTCTAGATAACATAACTCTTCGAAGAAACCTCTACAGTCTGCTCTAGTAATTGTCACTTTTAAGAAATTGTAAAAAATTCGAATAAGAAAGAAATGAAAACTGCTATGTTCGTTTTTTGATAACTTTATGAAAGAAGATTCCTCCTCTGTCACTTCTCTCTCATTTCTCGTTTTATCAAGTTCCAAAAATCGAATCCAAAAAAGCATAAGAGAAGTCTCGTCTGTTTGTTGCGTTTTTGTCCTCCTTTCTACCCTACACCACTTAAGGGGCGCGTATTAAGTCATATAGACGGACGTTTTATTATATCGATCTGTTCAGAGCCGCCTTCTAAATAGATGCAAGTTTGTCTATCCCTCAGTCTACCTCATTTTTTTATATGCAACCTAAATCTCGTAAGGTATAAGATATTTTGATAAAAATTGCCACACTGATGTGTTTTCGCTCGAGGACGAACGCTGTTGAAAATGGATCAGAACAATTTAGATAATATTACACGTCGATACGCTAATCCTTGTTTGTTAAGCCAAGCAAAGTATAAAATAAAACAAATCAGCGATTTCCACTTAATTGTGTAGTTCTGTTATCAATATGCTATCAATATACTTAAATCATAATACGTAGGTATATACTTATCCGAGTTAGTAATAAGTGTTTACAAATCATTTAACAGTAAGCATCAATTTATTACCGCTTTAAATTGCATTTGTTGTAATTGACCACTTCATCGTTTTACTACTTGTGTTTAATTTAGGTCATTATGATTTAACCCCTTAAACGCATAACATCTGTTTTGGCTTTTTATTTATTCCACTACTTTACTAATTTTCATTCTTTTTTGATTAATTCGTCTTAATATATCTTCTGGCTATAAGATATATCAAAAACGAAGCTGTCAATCGATATTTCCGGCATTTTCATACATCTGATAAGATTGCAATGTGGCTTAGAGCTGCAATTCCGATAACAACGCAACATGGTACTGTTGTTGTTTTTGTACATTTTCGAAGAATCCCCTTGCTTTCGAAATCAAATAAAAGAGCTTATAGAGTAGAATAGAAAAAGCTAAGTATCATAATTCTCGCATTAAATAAGTCCGGCGCTACGAAACAGTCCCCTCCCTTCATTTAAATATCGAATAAAAGAGCTTAGAGAGCAGAATGTTTTAAGACAATTCGAATTTCTTACGCCTTGAAAATCTTAAGCGTCCCAAGGTTCAATACATAGTCACCAATATGTGACTTATATCGTAAAAAGAACTTTTTAACATAATTGAGTTTATTGTAGTAGGTAAAGTAGGTAAAAATTTACCATCAAAGTATTTATTTATTTATTATGCGCAATAGAATTCGATTTTTGAATCCATTCATTCATTTTGGTTTAGACTTTTCAAGTGTTCTTGAGAAACGGTTTAGACGCTCGGTATAGGACTTTCTTTACAATTGTAGTGAATTTGGAAACAAATCCGAAATATATTAGACTAAAGACTTTATCGTTCACCGCGAACATATTGGTAACCATGCTTTACTTGTGTTAAATTACAGCAATTCTATAAATGAAGTCGGTCAGATTCATCCAATTTGGGTGGAAATATCCACAGCGAAAGCTACGCAGATATTGAAGACTTGGCAAAAAGTTGACAATGAAGTTAAGTTCAATCTACGTTAAGAGGATAGCTCGTACCCATACGCCTCCGTGGCCAATTATTGATTAAACATTTGAACAACAAATTCCGAGAAGCGACAAAACTACTTAAACTCAAAACAAAAACGTTAAATTCTTAGATTTAACTAAAAGATCTCAAGTGCACCATTTGGGAAAAATTTGTGCATCGAATATAAAAACCTGCATTTAGTAACGATGGGTTGTTCTCTGTTTCGATTTACACAGTATTTTCCACGTAATATTGGTTTAATTTCCAAGGAGTCGCCTAACAACTGTTCAAACAAAAAGGCGGATTTCAACGATTTAATTATGACGTGGTTGACAAAGTAGTAGTAGTAGTCAATAAATAAAAATGTGTATTATTGAACACCGCATTGAATCCCACACGCAATAATGTGAAGTACAGAAGTCATGCAGTTATGTGACCGACATCTTTTGTTACAATTACCAGATAATTAACTGTAAGCTTACTAAGGATTGCTTTTTATGGATTGCAAGTTATGAAAGATCGTAACATGTCAAGGCAATAAGGGATTGCGTGGTGACTTAAATTCGCGTTCGTTGTATTCATATGTAAATGAATGGCTTACATTCGCACACTTATTACATTACTTACAATAGCAGCCATAGCAACCTCTTGCATAATGCAGTTTACTATTATTACAGTTAAACATAGCTTAACATTGAAAGAAAGTTTATTACTTCCTAAAGCTATATATAAGTTCGTTTCTGACGCTTAACGACCACAAAAATTTTCACAACTTAATTGACAAGCGCTTTTATATTAAAATATTGTCGCCACATTGAAAAGTTATTTCATTACTGTGCACTTATATGAAGGTTCCACTGTTTATGTTAAAAGTCTTCTGTCGACCGAAATATACATATGTGTAGTTATGTACATTATAAAATAAATATACATCAAATAATAAAGTTGAAGATTTCTCTTCCCATAAAAGCACAAGCAAAATAAACTCATCATAGCGGAGAGTCTGCGACGCAGCCCTTATCGTCGGAATCGCATTTAAATACTTTTTAATATGAAATTAATAATGGTTCATATAAAAAAAGGTTAAATTAATAACAAATGTAATGAAATAATTTTTTCGCGGTAAAGTTAATATATCGAAGCCTGTCAGTAAGTTATTCCCGCAAAATTGGCGAGAGAAAATCGATTTAATCTCCTCACATATTCGACTTGATAACGAGTAGGATATTATTGAGTATGCAACGCAGCAAAGTAATAAAAGTAAATCGGTTAGAGTTGCTTTTTGTAGGCTTGTGCTTCTTTCAAATTATTGTCTCTCTAATGATCGATAGCACATGTGAAATCAATTTGCATAAAAGTCTTTCAATAACAACACAATCCTCTTCTTAACATAACTCGATGTTTCTCACTAACGTACAAGAGCTAAATAAATTGACGGACACATGCCTTCATCATACCGTGGTTACAAGTAATATAAACAGAAAAACACACTGTTGTTCTCGTATCGCGGAAATGAGGATATCCTCTGGAAAGTAACGGAAATTAATTATATATAACTGGGGGTAAAAACTTTTTCAAATATTTTTTATTTTTGTTGAAGGGTATGTTTCATTTAACGTCTATTCTTCGTATAAATTTTTTACAAGAATCTGAATTTGTTCCATTGATATCGATTACGTTTATTTTGTGACTGCCGTTAAAAATGAAATCATTCTTCTAAACGCAAATACGGCTTACTCACGTACATATATATCTCATCGTTACTTTGAGATAATCATTATCAATACTTATGTTTTGCATAAATGGAATGAATAACCGAAAATAAAATGTATATATATCGAAAGATCTTTGTGCAGATGCTTTATATATAATTATAAGGAAAAGCTCAAATATGCTTAAATGTCGCAGTTTTTCTTAATAAGCAGAGTTGTATACAATGTATATATGTATGTATATATATGTATATACGCACTTAAAAAATTGTCAATTGTCAGTTTAGACATGCGGTACGAATGTGTGTTGTTTGTGCTCATCCGAAAGTAAACGTTGTTCATGAGACGAGGCAGAGGACTTACATTTTAACATGCACCTACATACATGTATGGCGTTTATACATGTAATGCAGGCATACGTCTGCACAAAAACATATATTTATATTTTTTTGTTTACATAGATATGCGGAAGAAGTCTCTGACGGGGTTGAAGTGAACATTTTTGTTGATTTTTCTATACCGTTAGCGTAACGACAGTAAACATTCCCTATATAAACAAGAACTTATATCTTTTTTTGCAAAAAGTCCTGCAAATAAATAAAAGTTCAAAAACAGTAAGATTTTAAGTTTTATTATAAACAAATTTTTTGAAAATTTACTTTTTTACATTTTCAATAAAATTTGAAAATTGTAAAGTGAATATCTTAAATAAAAATATACTTTTCCAGATAATTTCTAAAAACTTCAGTGTGTTTTCGCTTTGAGAGCTTTAAAGTACATTTTTGTTATTGTTTTCATTTCGAGGAATGTTATAAAAGCTCTAAAGGTTAAATACATAAATAAATAAAATAAAAACCATAATTGCAACCAGAAATGCACTCTTTACCCGTTCAAATTACCTGCAAAAGAGAAATTTTCTTAATGATTGCATTGTAACAATGAAGCCCCTTCGTTAGTTTTTATTCCGAGTCTATGACACACTAAATAAATATGAAATTTTTCAATGTGACGACGTTTTTGATTACATTCTAGAATTGAAGAGAATAACGGGAAAAAAATTCCAATGCTCCATTTAAGAACTCAAATAACCTATTGCTTCGATATTGTCTCTACAAGAAACTTTTTATCGTACTCAGATCTTGATTGCTCACTTCATAGTTGTATTATTAAAATTATAAATTTAGACAGAGAATAAATTCTAAGGCTAAAGTCTTGAAGCACTAGCATCTGAGGCTTTCGGCTTTTATTAAAAACTCTACCGCTTTTAAGTTTCGAACCCACGACCATTGAGTTGCTAGTCGAGACTCTTGCCTAATCGGCCACTCAGGCGGATAGTATGTAAAATAAAAATCAAAATTAATTTTAGAAAATTTTCGATTCCTTAAACAACGCACGTCAAATTTCGTTTGTTTTTTTTTTGTTAATATGACCAATAACTCAGAGTACGTCCTCTGTTCGCCTAACGTGGTGATGGCCAGAAAGCAATGAGGAAAAAGAAGAATTAGAGAGCTTATGGCCGCAACCTAGTGGATGTGAGCCCAATCGATAAGTGTTCTGCCTTCACCTACTGAGCACTCACTATAGGTATGACTAAAGTAGATTCAACCGCACTGAGATCTGTACCCGCGAGCACTGACTTTGTGTTCGCGATTCTTACTTAGCCAGCTATTCGTACGGATATTTACGAGTTTTAGTTGTGCTAGTGACGTTATTTTTCCCATTTTCGAAACAATGAGAAAGTAACAATTTTGTAGCTTGATTAGACATTACCTTTTGATAACTAAATTTGAATTCATCTTTAGCTTGAAAAAATTTATAGGGAAGTAATCTCCGTCAGAAACAATAAAAATTTCTTGATGGTGTTCTGATTTTAAACAAGGTCGTACGGACACCAATGATACTTTACGCAATGGAGGCAAAAAACCAAGTTATTTTTAGGTGGTCCTAGGAATTATATATAGATAAATATCCAGTTAAAGGAAAAATTCTGGACATCTTCTTCAATAAATGACTTTAAGATAGCGCCAATTTGGTAACAGATATTTAATCGGACAATATTTTAGCTTCTGCGAAAGATGGCATAGACGTATAAAAAACAACATTGTAACATTTGTTTAATCAGTCGAAAGTAATTGCGCTTTGAAAAAAACCAAATAAGTGACAAAATTCCCTATATTTTACAATGAGACTATCAGCAAGGCCATAACGCATTGTAGGTTTCTGAAAAAATTCGTGATTTTATGATGAAGGTACGTCGTCAAAATCAGCAGGACGGAAATCGTTCACATGGTTTCGCCCCGAAAATTGAAGCGTTCAAGGCTTGTCACTCTCTAAACGATCACACATTTATGGGATAAAAAAATTTCTTCAAAATATTTAGAAAACCTAGCAGATTTTATTTTATGGCATTGCTGGGGAGCGCAACATTGACTACAAACAGTCTTGAGCTATATGCTTAAGACCAGATACAAAAAGAACCTGCATATCTGAATTTGCAAAAAAAATTCGTGGAGCAAGATGCGTGAAAACGTACAAATAATCGCAAAATCCAGATTGATGCAAGACATTAATAGCGTATTAGATAGGACACGCTATTATCAAGTCAACGTTAGCGGATTCAAACGTCGGTGCGGTATCACATATTGGTCATAGTTGCAGTGAGCGTCCATGCGGTAAAAGCATATAACATTTGTAATTTGGGGCGCAATACTTTTCTTTCTACTTTCCTCACTTCTCTCAAATCATCGCCACGTTGCACGCATAGAGACCTCCGCCTAAGCGATTGGTCATATTAAAAAATAAGAAAAAAGAAAAGACGTAAGGTATCGCTTGTTTTACTCATGTAAAAAGCTAACTTATAAAACGTCGCTACATTTTGATGAAAAAAACGCTACAAACTTTTTTACGTATCCGAAAAAAGCCATTGTACATATCTAGATGCATATGTACTTTCTCCAATAGAAACTTGTGCACTACAATTTATCTTTCATTTTGCCTTAGGATGACAGAAAAACGAATGGAAAAGACAAAAACAAGAATAAAAAATAGCACTTGACTTTTCTATATTTGTCAGTTCTTTATCTTTTGTTTTTTTTATTTCTTTAGTATAATTGTGAGAACACGGATAAGTATGGATTTCATGTTGATGAATATGTGGTGATTATTACTTTTATAAAGTAATCAGCGTCCTTTCTTATCATACTCACCGACTTTGCAACCACGTAAGGCTGTAGGCAGGAAGAAGAATGTGGTCAAAAAGTGGGGGGAATTTTCAAGTATAATCGCCATCAACATTTGAGAGAAATCTCGTGTCATTATTTTATTAGTTTGTCTTTTGTATTTGTTGGATTTAGTTGTCGGCAAATTTTCAAAATACATACATATACTAAACGAAGAATTTGTGCTACCTTTCGTTTAAAAAGTCAAACTGAGTGTAATGGTGATAAAAAAACAACAACTCTATCAAATCTTTAGAAATGGTAAAAGCGATGAGAAAAACTCATCACTGGAAGCTAAAAATCAAATGTTGAGTGTTTTCTTCGGCTATCGTGGTGTTACACACAGAAAAGTGGCATCTAGAAAGTCAAACAGTTTACAACAGATAGTGCATGGAGAGGGATTCAGCGTCGCTTGCGTAGATTTATTCACAGAAAACGTCCGGATTTGTGAAAAAGGCTTTCTAGTTGGCGTAATAACAAAGTGAATGTAAGGAATCTCCTCCTGTCAGAAGGTAGTAAAATCTGCACAACGAAAACTTACGTTGATTTTCAAAGCGAACATATTTCTCGTTATCTTTTGCAACACCGTTGTAAAGAACAAAATTTAAATGGGGCCTGGTACCAATGCCGGTTGTTCCGGGCGTTCATAAGAGTTCTTTTGATGACTTTAATAACACTTCGGTTCCTAAGATAATGATAACTTTGACAGGGATAATAATAATAATAGTGATGTCTCTGTTGCACTCTATTTAGGGTTCGAGTAGTGCACTCCATGTAGAATTCATAGAGAATTAGTACTTCAAATTTTCTTTACCTTTGTAAAAAATATAATTTTTATAGTTTCCTATCCTGATTTTCTTAATAAAAAAAAAAAGAAAATATACTGCTTTTTCTTGCTTGTAAATATTTTATTTGATAACTTTTGCCATCTTTTAGGACCTATATAACTGACGACGTATATTTGTTAAAAAGCGTACTAGATGTTAGAACCTCCTGATCAAAACCAGAAAACTATTAGGGAAATTATTGCTTGTGGAAAGTGTTTGGGAATACCTAAGGACCCACTCGAGGAATAATGAAAAAAATGGGCAGATTAAAATGTTACCCAGTAAATCCACATGAGTAGCCGAGTAGACAAGAATCGCGACTACCAAGTCAGTGTTTGCGGGATCAAATCTCAACCGTCACAAAGTTTACTTTGCTTGTGGCTACAGCGACAGATGACACTTACCAATGGGGCACCACCCACTAGGTCGTTGCGCAAAGCAAAAAAAAACGTTTGTTTTTCGCATCATAACGTCCCACAACATTAAGCAAACAAATATTAAAATTTTGGAATGGCACAATGCGTGAAATGATTGGCTCCATTATTAGCCTTTTCGATAGCAAAAATTCCGTCCCGGTTGAAATGAAATCCAAAATCACTGGTCATTATTTATGGGAATGTTTGTTGAATAACAATTTTATCAACCATCGTAGACGTGGTATTAGTTCTACGTTCACCTCATTAATATTAATGAATAGGAGCAACATACGTTAATGTATTAATATAAGTATTGTTTATATTATTTTATAATATAAAAATACGAGTACGAAAAAGACAACAAAAAGGGAGAAGAAGAGTAAGAAATTTCGATATCCTATATCAAAGGGAAGCCTAAATTTGCAAAAAATTATATCATTTGTTGTTATATTACTAGAAACGATTTGATGGTTTTGCACAAAGTAATCGTTGAAGCATTAATATAGATGTAAAAACATAAATCTACCGACCGTTATATAATCTGCCATGTATTCATGCACAAAACATTATTCATACGTTGTTCCAGCTCCGTACATGTGAATTCAAACGTAATACTTTTAGTCGACGCTAAGCTCCAAAACATAGGAAAAACAATAGATTGGTTTTTTTTCTTTTTTCATTACCACGCACACAATGTTAAAAGCCCAAAAGCCATACATGTATCCACGCGCGTAGAAACAGGTAAGCAAAAAAAGGAACAAAGAAAAAAACTAAATAAAAGAAAGAAATACGATCCCATCAAGCTTAAATCCCTAGAATCATTATAACGATGAGGTATTAATTTACATAGGAAGGTGCTTATATAGATTTATATACTGAATATAATACATATGAAAACGCATGTACATGTATATGTATTCGTATCCTTTGCATTTTTAATCCTATTAAATATCTGTCTTAATTTCCAGTCCAGCTGGTCACATTTTATTTTAAACACACACACATACACGCACGCGCACACACCTTCACACAAGCAATCGTTTACTTTAAAATGTATATAAGATTTCAGTTGATGGGTGCTTGTAATCCATTACCTACCACATAGCGGTGTCCGTTGAGGCCAAATTAAAATTGAAAAAATTAATTCTTTCTGCGTTTTTATTATAAACACAGCTAACGATAACTTACACAATTAAATGAACATAATAAAGTTGAGTATATTTGAATTTTGTTAAAGCGCATTTCATTCAAACATGATAGGAATTTTTTTACGTTTTTACGAAGGGATTTCGCGTCTTGTTTCCCAATTTATTGTACAGACGCGTCGCTATTTACTAGAGTGTATTTTTTCCTACGTTGTCCCTAATGGCGCAGGATGACAAGTGCATTCATTTTGTCAAAACGTTTGCGACGCCCAGAAAGAGGCTTTAGAGACCCCACAAATTATATAAAATACCTGATCATCGTCAAATTCTGAATCGATTTAAGCGTATCCGTCTGTCCATCTATGTAATATCTGTTAGAAACATTCTCCTGGCCCCAAATATAAAGCTATCGACTTCAAATTTCCAAAAATATTCAAAGTTCCTGTACGCAAGTTGGGGCTGGAAATGGGCCAAATCGATCGAAGAGCGCGTCTATAGTACTACGTAAACTGAGAACTTTTCTGTTTTTCAATAAGAATAAAAAATTGAGCTTTTACTCACACACTGCAGTACTTGTACAAAAATGGGAAAAATTGACCCAATCTTATAGTGTAAAAAATTTAATGTTTTTTCCAATAATTTTGTTGTGCCGAGAAAGATGCCTCGAAAACCCCATTAATGTGTAAATTTTCCGCCACTTTCAAATTCGGAATGCACCTAACCATGTCCGTCTGTCCATCTGTCCAACTATGTAGTAACTGTGGTAAACAGTCCCCTGTTCGCAAAAATGAAGATATTGCCTACAAATCTGCAAAAGACTTTGAAAATGAATAAACTTTTCGAAGAACACGCCAACAACGCCTATGCCTATGTGAAAAAAAGTGGAAATACTTTCCGTGTTTTTAGCGCGTTACTCATGAAGTGTGACACATACACCGTATAAGTTTCCTCTTTTATTCTGAAAATAAAAAACATCAACCGCGCCCGTCCAATGTTCTTTTCCCTTTTTTTAATCTTGTTTAGGATAACAACGAAGGGCATGAAAGTTTCGATCACCACAGAATATAATTTTTTTACTTGTTTCATTTATGAATAACCGATTCAAAGTCTTGCGGTGACCACAGAAGTACATACTTCTGATGCAAATGCACTGGCACCGAAGTTGTTCCGCTATATTTGCAATTGCTTTTGATACAGTGAGAGTAAGGTCGTAGTAAGACTATCAATTTGCTTTAAATCCATACATACATTAGTACATGAAATTTTAAAAAATTACGAACCAAAAGATTATTATATGGTACGGTATTAATATCGTCGCTCATATATCTATAACAAACCTTATGATTCATCCAGGTTCAGTTAAAAAAACCAGATGTTTTTAAATGGATAGTGAAATAGGTGCACATGAAAACTTAAAAATGACGCAATATGTTGTACTGAAATGTGACCATTTTCATAGAAATTAATTCAGGCAGTCAATAGCCGGTATTACCACCACTGTTTTTAATGACACCTTCCATTTCCATGAGATTACTTTTACAACAAGTCGCCACTGCGATGTTAAACGACACTTTTTGAATATTTTCACATAATTATTTTTCATTGCTAAAGGAAACTTTATCCCAGGCTTGCCCAAAGGTTCTCATTATGACTACAATCGGGAGACTGACATTGCTATTCAATAATGTCCAAGCTATCCTCTCGGAACCACGCTTTCCCCAAATTGCGGACCATTGTTCTGCTGAAATTTCCATATCAGTGGCATATTTTCTTCAGCATACGGTGGCGCCACAATTTCCAGCAGCGTTTTATGTGCCGTCTGTCTGTCTATAGTCTTTTCTATAAGATGTATCAGACCGATACCCAGTCAAAAAAAGCAACCTCACACCATAAGATTTCCCCACCGACGCTTCACTGTTTTTTCAGTAGAACTAATGTGGAATTTTTTTTCCATTTTGACCGACGTCGCGCATCATTACCAAACAAATTTACTTTTTGCTTCGAAGCATATTTCTCCATTTTTTCCCCCCTTCTCATTTGCATCAATTTTTATGAGCCAAACCAAAATATTTCCTCTTCTTCAAATTATTTTTCCTGAGCAAAGGAACTTTCCGAGCCACTCTTCCTGGTAGATTGACACCTAACAATCGGCGACGAACAGTTCGGGATGATATAACATTTCCAATTGCACAGGAAATTGCTCTAGACTGCTCCAGATCTTGCTTGCGCAGAAATTATCATCCGATTATCGGAAGCAGGAGAAATTTTTTCAATTGCCACGCATCTTTCAATGCTTTCTTTGGGAGTTTAAGTTTGGGCGTGACAAAGTTCTGTGACTGACGTAGTGATGCGATAAGAAGTTTGTACATTTTCCCCTGATTTCGCAGCTGATGAATTAGCCGTCTTCGTTCTTCGCTACATTGATGCGCTCAACCCATCTAATATTATTTTTCTACGACGACTAGCGTACGTTGGATTCCTGCAATTAATTTTGAATTATGTTGCGGCATGTAAAAATGTTGCGTGGGCTTTGTGGAAGCTACTTTTTTACAATTGCTGTGGTCTAGAACTGAAAAATACACCTCACATGTATTTTTGTGCCCACCTGTGTATGCATCCGTCGTATCTGATTGTGCCATGGCAAACTGAAAACCTACCATTCATGCTCGTCTATTAAGTGGATTGATAATTAACAAAAGCACTTTAGTACTCATTTACATAAGCATATTGAAAGTTTTACAACTAAGTGAAATTTGCAACTAATTAGTGCCATAAATTTCTCACCGAAAACCAGGTGTTAAGACGAAGTAGCTGATTTTTTGTTTCAGTTGTAATGTGTGACCGAACATTACAAGCGCAACTCAGTTACCATAATTTCATAGGTATGTACGTGATTATGTGTGTTTCTCTTTTAGCACTAATTATCAAGGTACGCAAAGGATACTTCCTCTCAAAATACAGTCATAATTTATTTTATTAACATGCTAGCTGTAAGTGGCCGTCTATGCTGTTAACGTGTGTTTGCTGACCTCTGTGCTCATATCCCAGTCATATGAATAAGGCATATATAATGATATTATTTTTGTGAATGCGGATTTAAGTGGTTATGCGTGCTGTAAGTTAGTTTTACTTCAAAATGAAATTAGTTTAATTGGGGACTATAATTGTCTTTGTGCGTCACTAGAATAATTTCGAAGTTTAATTAAAGTGAGAGATTGTGACTTACTTTTAAATATCAATTTGTGAGTCTCGGTCCTATTCATAATATGATTAGGGAGCATAAGTAGCTTTTGTCGTACTTTCCGCGAGCCTGACGAATTATGCACTTTATGCAATTGTTTGTATTAAAAGTCGAGTTCATTTCAAATATATATATATATATATATATATATATATATATATATACTGCATATTTAGCAATGTCTTTACATAATTGATTTGTCAAAGTCAAGGTTATATCCCTAATGGGATATAATTAAGACCATGATTTTCCAAATAGTAAGTGACTGTCTAATCGACCAGGATGAGCAGCGTCTTGCAGATCAATACAATACCGCAGCAATATGGAATTTCGTCTGTACACGGCGAATGTCTTTCTATAAGATGGCAAAGTATTTTAGCCTTTTTAGAAAGGGAAAGCGAAAAGCATCATCTCTCCCTACTTAAAATGCAATCAAATTTCATATACATGCTACAGATTTCACTAAACACTCTCCTCAAATAATAAAAATGAGAAATTTGCAAAATACGTTGGCAGCTAAAGATTTTCATCCGTTAAAGTGTTAACATGGGCATGCACTTAAGCACAGTTTTGTACATATATGCATGTCTAGGTAATGACAAAGTTGACTCAACAGCAATATTACGAAAATTATTTCAGCATGCTTGTATGCGCTTACATATACACATTTATGTGTATGCCGTACATAATTGCACACATACCATGTTAAACCGTAGGAAAGTGCAAATACTTTATTAGAAAGATTTCTTCACTGAAAAGACATAATATATGTACGTTTGCAATATATACAATACCATATAAACTCTTAGTTCCTCCTACACACTTTAACGATATCAACCTCATCATGTCGTACACAAGAAAATTCATTTTCATTTTCTAACAAAAAATATGTGTTTATATATTAACCATTTAAAACTGTTACAAGAAAAGTTTATTATTAACTATTCAATGGAGAGTTTACGTCGTTGACAACCAAATTAATTTCTATGGTAAAAACTAAATTAATAAAAGCTTAAAGTTGGTCTTTTAATTAACGTCCTTGAAAATATCCGAAGGAGATTAAAGGATAGATACATTCTGTCTACATCATTTTTTACTCTTTACTTAATAACAATCTTGAGCTGAATTTTAGAGAACGCTCCAATTAAAGCGAAATCTAAGTGGCTTTGCTGAATATTCTAAAGTTTGCATAATTATCTGATGTAGTTCAGAAAATTATATTAAATTTTTACGAAAGATGTCTTCGCTATCGCACGCTCTCTGTACCTACGTCCACGCTTCTTGCTCGTTTATAATTTGATATGTAGAATCTGCCAACAAAAGCTGTGTGAGCGGACGGCGCACGTATAACCGAGCGTACGATCCCGTGATCGAACGGAAAGCCGTAAAGGTGGGCGGACGGCCATATAGCCAAGTAAAGGGTTGTGTAGACGAACGGATGATCGTATAAGCACAACAAATGGTCATATAGGCGGAAGAATATTCGCATAAGCGGACGATCAGGTGAACGGATAGAAAAGCAAGCAGGCAAGCACTCAGCAAGACAGACAAAAGAAATCAAACGATCGAAAGGCCATCGGAAGTCTAAGCAAACGCAGCAGCAGCCTCTATATAGGGTGATCACTACATGCCATTTTCATGTTCAAAAATTACCTTTTCCGCTCACAAATCACACCCGAAAATTTTTTTTGCACACGTAAAAGTCCTTCAGGCGCCTTAAATGCCTTTTTCTAATTCTAAAGGGACACTAGTTCCTTTTTTTACGACATCATTCAATCAAATATCCCACATTTATTTATGTATTGTATTGCGCAAACAATGGCAAGGGCCACTATCTTTCCTAATACTTTTACGTACGGGCCAAGCGATTCTTACATGAAAACGCGATTATTTCAATTTTTCACCATATGGCAAAAAGTTGAGGCTTTCTTCGCTTTTTTTTTTTTGTATAGAACTTTAAGTAAGCGATGTGATTCTCTTTATGCGCGTTGTTAAGGAATTTTGTCGACATTGTAAACGATTAATCGATTAAAGCTCCGTGCGTCGATTTGCGTCGCATTTTTATTAATAAATGATGCAAATGACATAAAAATCAGTAATTTTTGTAAGCAATTAATAAATTTTATTAATCGATTGATTTGTTTGTTTTTTATAGCTTTTGCAAATTTCTAACTACAGTATATTCGCCCTGTTATTCTGTTTGTAATACTAGAAGATGTGTTCAACGAGATCCATATTCATATTGCGCCGGCCATTTATTTATTGTTGAAAATTACAAAATCATTTGAACTAGTAGTATGAGTTGAAACGTGATACTTGTGGTATTAGCGATTAATTTAATAATAAAATGTAACGACAATGGCTAAAATCTAAAGGTTACTTTGCGTTTCGGAACATCCTAACATTACATATATGAGAAAGCTGCTCAGACGAGTCGTAAGAGATCGATCGAAGCAGGTGTTAACAATGGAGAGCGAGGAACGATTAATCCAGTAGGAAGAATTACATAATATAACTCAATGTTTCTAGTGTTTTCTTGACGAGTTTTTCAATTCCTTGCCAAGCGTTGCCATACTGAAAAATTACTTTATTGATACATTACGATCATTTTCACGCTTTCTTACTCAACTCAATGGCGTCAATTGTTGTCAATTATATTCTCCGATTGAAGTTTAATTTAAGGAACTGCATTTTTTACGATATAAATTTTCGTATCGTATCGCTCATCATCAATTACAATACAAAGAAAACGTGTTACAAAAACAAATGGATAAACGGTTGAATGAACAGATAGACATGAGCGAATTGAGAAGCGATAAAAATGCGACAACAAAATAAATACCTCCCATAACACACCGCCGCAATGCCAATAAAAAGAATAATAATTTAAAAGAATACTCTCTTTTGGACATTATCTAACAAAATAAATCGCTTTGATTACATAAAGTTTACACTTTATTTCCCATTTTCTACATAAAACCGAGAGTTGTAAAATTATAAATCGTTGATTCGTGCATTCAATGCATGCGCATTTCTTTTTTATCGTTATAATTATTATTATTATAGCTTAAAATGGATCGATATAATAATAAAAACAAATAGTATTTGGATTGAACCGAATATTTTTATACTCAACATACACTTTCAATTTATGCATTCGGTGTATTAAAAACAGTTAGAAGCAGCCTGTAGCAGAGTTCATTTCCTCGTTAGGGAAGGATTTTTATGAATTAAGATATCCGAACTGATATCCGAAACTTATTTCTCAAATATAATCTCAAATTGTGATTACAAGAAGAAATGGCAAAACAAATAAGTCAAATAATAATAATAAATTTTAACAAAGTAAGGCAAAGAACTTGCTCTCAACTTTTCAATATGTCGCCATTAATTTCATTTAATACCGGTTACGAAACGCTCGCAACACATACGCTTATTTTCCGCAGAGTTTCTCACATATACATATAAATACGTTTAAGGCTTTTTCTGTATTTGTCTGCTTCACTGGAACGCTGATCATATACTGAGAAGGAAACGCACAAAGTATTGTTAAAGTTCAATACATGCCTTTTACATTTTTTACAAGATTAGATGCGCTTGATTTCATTACATAGCAAAAACCATGTCAAAGCTAATACCTATTGAATTTATATTTGTACATATACGTTCGCACGCTTACATAACTACGTACATACATACATACATGCGTACATACATACATACATACATACATCCATACATACATACATACATACATACATACATACATACATATATACATACATACATACATATAGAAAATTACTATAAAATGAGAGTAAGACTATTTATGTATGTAGTTGGTTGTTGTTGAAATGTGTTAAAATTTGTAGAGATTCTGTGGATGAATGGAATACGTTTTCGTAGGTCTGTTTGCATGTATATGCCCTGTGGCCTTAAAGGCTTCATTTATTGTCTTTATATGCTTGCTGAATATGTAGATAGGAGATATGTATGCATATGGATGTCGCCGACGGTTTGTGCAACTCTTTTCCTTGAATTTATTGTACGACAAAATGGATTTGTGCTTGAATACGATACTATAATAATGCTCTAGTGTTTGTAAACCACACATTATCAACACATATATATACAATATATGTGCATGGGTGTTTGTGTAATTCATAGGAACTTAATCAACTTGGAACTGTAATCGAGGTTTGACTCTTTTGTCTTTGTAGGTCTATGTTATTGTTGCTGCTGCTCTTCATCTTTAATGGCTTATGTTACATAGTTTAAGATAAAGTGCAAGTGCTGTTAATAACATGTTCCGGATATCGGGAAATTAAGTGCTGCTAACCTATGTAATCCGAAATTACGCAAAAAGCATTTCTGTTAACTATTAAACTTTTTCGTATGTTTCTTTTATTCAAAGATTTCAAAAATGATATATTAGTCGTGATATTCATGATCTTAAAACCATTTCTCTTTAAAGCTAAAAATAGACCAAGACCATGTATAATAAAATCCATTTTTTCACCTTTTAAGCCCTGATCATGTTCTTTTTCACATCAGTCATTTTACATCTGGATTTTTAATAAACATTCATTAAAAGACTCAGTTTTTTTCACAAAATTATCCTTAGTGGACATATACTACACATATCAATACCTTACCTATAAAGCTTTTAAAAAGGGAATATAATTTTTTATATTAATTATCGGGAGATGTAATTACACTGGTTACCTACGAAACCATCAAATATCACGACTCCGAATTGATTGGGCCCCATCCATTTATTCGTTTGCTTTTCTATCTGTTTGCGTTGTTATCTGCATGTTTGGTGACTGTTGTTAGAATAAATACTACCGACTGCAAAAATTAAATGAAAGACCCGCCATTTCTGCTCTTTCAGTTGACGATTGTAGATCAAATTTGGAAAATGAGTGCGGTCACCTTGTAGATAATCCTACAACAAACATAAATCTGTAGCTATAAGTCAGTAACGCATATTAGTCTGAAATCTTATACTAATGTTTACAAAGACCATTTGAATTTTTAATACTAAGCTGCGTGTTATCAACCTATGGATACGTTCGCAAAACTCAAAAAACTTTCACTTACTACCCATAGCAAATATGGATTTACTTGTGAGAGCATTTCGATTAAACGTTAAACACAAGAGTAACTTTGATCAGCGAACTAACACTCCCCTAATTACTAATGTATCTTGGAGTTTTATATATCGGCTTAAGACCATGCGTATTAAAGACCATCGCTTCAATATCATTCAGAACATAGCTTTTCCTCTTTTTAGCTGCTTTTGTTTTTTTTTCTTTTTTTCCTACGAACATATTCAGATTTCCATCATCAGATTGTAATTTGTCTTATATTGTTAACATTCTTCATGCATTACTTGAGATATGCAAGAATAAAAAGTCTGTTTTTTTTCTTTTTTTTTTCTCGAAAATGAAGTCTTTCTCTACAAAGTTAAAACATTTATATATATACATATATATTGTACTCGTATATATCAACTTGAAGATATGTGGGCAGATATGCAAATTATGCTATGTATGTGCCTTGTGTATATGCAGTGTATGCTGTTTTAAGCATTTCATCAGATTGCATATGTGAACAGAAAATATTACAGAAAATGTTTCTTAGATTTGCACATTCAGGGGCGACAGTTCCCTAACAACACCTTGAATTTCAGTGAAAGCAGCAAAAAATAAGTTACATTCACATTAGGAGGCACCTTGGATATCTTAAATAGATAAGTTACTAAAAAAACTAAGCAGGTACTTAATCAACGAATGCATGGAAAACAAATAACAACTCGTTCATTTATAGGCGTGGCTACGTTATCGTTTATGGCAATATTTAATCAATAATCATAAACATCAGCAAGACCAAGTTCATGTATTTATTTCTTATCCAATATTAAAATTTCAAACTACATCGTTATATATACTGTATTTTAGATTAACTTGCATATTATAACATGACACACAAATGCAAAATTTGAATTTTTTAATCGAATATTTTCGCAGGTTATCTTCATCTAAATATAAACGCATCTTATGATATTAGAATTCAGAATTTTCGACTAATTAACAATGCACGGACATTCCGCTATTCTCGATCCGATGTTATCGGGTGGTGCAAACGATACGCCCGAATAACATGCCCTCAATCTTTAAACGATGAGTATAAATAAAGGTTAAAACAAAGCATCATCAAAAGTAAATACGTAGAAAGTGTGAAGTAAAAATGCAAAATGCAAAGCAACTCTCAACTTTGCCTACAACCCCTCTTAGGAACTTTTAGCGTACATGAGAATTGAAATTGCACAACATTACTTCTTGCTATTAATACAAGAACGCTATGACTTTAATAACTGTGTATAACAAAGGTAAAATTGATAGACATAAGCAATTCCAATCAGAAAGGAATTGTTAAGTAAGTCAGAGGCTTCTTACCGTTGTGCTAGCTAGCTTGTCGTAACATCAAGTGCCTTTTCAGTTATCATTCCATTATTTGAACTTCAACGTTCACGTTTTACGTAATAAGAGAACAAATTTTTACTTCTCTCTGGGCAACCATCCACGCCTTATTGCCTGAAATTTCTGATCCTCACATCTGTTTGCTTACGTTCACGAATATTAAAGCTTTGTAACAGAAATCAAACAACCAAAAGAAAATTAAGTCGCCACAATTTAAATACAGTTTTTAATTTGTACAATTTCCTAAAAAAAGGTTGGAAATGTTACATCGTTTGCTCAAATACATACTATGCGTTGGCCTATATATGTATGTGTGAGATTATATATGATATTCGCCAAAGACGATGAGAAAAAAAAACCAATACAATTTTTAAAATTTTGCATGCACACACACTCAACACTAATGATGGGTATTAAGAAATTCGTTTGAAACTGAATGTTTTCTTCTGACTAAAGCTGAAATGTAAAAAGTCCACTAACGCCAAATGGTGAATATCCAAGGGTTACCCTAAGACGACTACAACTGTTTCACAACCATTTTATTGTACTTGAAAGCCATAATACAATGCGCTTTTCAACTACATGCTTGAAATAAAATACATAATAATAATAATAATAATAATAATAATAATAATAATAATAATAACAAAAAAGAAAACGAATGAAGGAAAGGAAACATTAAAAGCGAAAAAGAAAAAAGAAACAAGCAGTACTTAAGGAGTTGTTTTACAATTAAATAAAAACATTAAAGAAACAAAGCAGACAAGCAACCGAACTTTAGAACGAATCTTCAACACTCACCATTTAGTACAAAGCGAGGTATGAATGTACTTCTACATTAAGAGTGTGTAAAAGTCCAATGTAAACACCGACGTTTTAAATTCTTGGACAACGTAGAAGTTTTTTCTTATTTTTGACTTTCACCACTTGTAGAGCGCGTATTTTCGGTTGAATTGAACAGAGATGAATTTCCAATATAAGACTGACTCGCCGGCAATAAGTTAATCTTTATATCTTCATCTAAAATACATTGAATTAATCATAGTCACTCATATGTAACAAGTTCAACGTTAATAAAGGTAATATAATTGGATTCTAATTAGTAACTTTAGGTGAAACAGTCGACCGGGACGGTCACTTAAATGCACCTAATAAATTCCGAATTTATATGAGTTTTAAATTTGTACGAACGTCTCATAAGAGAGCTTATGCAATCAATTTCCTTCATTTTCAATTTTTGCGTTTCTAAACATTCCGAACAAAAGACAAACTGTCGACAACATGGGTTCAACAAGAAGACCTTGCATTTGATTGGGATGTTGCAACGTTACAATTTGACTTCAAAATTAGTACGCACTTTTTCGTGGTGGATATTACGAACATATGAAGTGAACTTTGTAAACCCCAAGGAGTAACATATAAAGTGCTATGTAAGCATGAAAGGGTTGATTTTAAAGAGTCCTTACACACATGACTAAGAAAAAATGTACATGAATTTATGGTTTTTACAATAGGTTTAAAAAAGAAATAGTAACAACTTGAATGAATCTCTGATTTATTTATATGCAAAGAAGAGCGAGATTTCAAAATCGTCGAGAACTTCCCTTTAATTAGACAATTTAAAAATGCTGGGAAGAAAGGAACGTATGGATGAGAAAAATCAAGATATATAAGAAAAGGATGTTTGCAGGAAGAAGTCAGTTAAGAAAGACGAATTAAGTGATTGAAAGTACCGTAATTAGTACAGTTTTTGTGAATTGAACCCCATTGAGTAATGAGTAAAATAATAAACAACAATATTCAAGATGAGTGGTAGTAGGCGCGTCTTATTCGAAATCTAGATTTGCAAGTAATTTGTATTAAAACAGAATCGTGAACATACCTACACATTAGCACTACACAGCCCACACAACGTCGGTGGTCGGTGGTATCGAGAGTTTTGGACGCTCTCGTCGCCCATGAGCACATGAGCCTATCGATGTATGGGATCGAGCGTTTCCAAGCAAAATTTAGACACACATACACAAGTTATACTCGAATTTTGGCCGGATATACGTGGTACACATAGTCCACGGGTTAAAGTTCATTCTATTAGCTTGACCCAACTTTGTTAATTTTACAAGGTTTTGATTTAATGCGTCATCCATTATGTGTAAAAAAGAAAACGTGACACGGGGTGCTGCGGTCTGCAAAGGAGTAAATGGGGTCTTCTGTCACACATAGAAAATAGTTGATGAACACCAAGAGAAGGAGAAAGAACATAATTTGAGCAACTATGAGGATAATCTCAAAACCTATATACGTTTTCGTAGGAATTTTGACTAAAACACGTTCATAATAATAATTAATTTCATGTAAATCTAGTGATTACGCAAAAAGCCGCTGGGTCAGTTTAAATGATTCTTCAAGTTTGTGTAATAAGAAGAAGAAACGAAAATCAAAGATTAAAGCTGATATTCAGCTCAAAGTTTTGCGATTGTAATCATAATTTCCACAAATAAGTAATAGACAAAAATAACCAAAACAAAGTTTCCAATGCACACACACATTTTAGCAATTTAAATAAAACTCATCGTGATGGGCGTAAGAATTTTTCAGGAAAGTAAATGCATAGATAAATAAGAGACTTTAGCTTGAACTTTACTTAAGGCTACAAGTATTCCTTCGTCACGAGTTTATTTCCGTACCTTTACCTCTGCGCGTTTTATAAGAAATCAAAAGCAATGTCACATCATTTATTATTTTATGCGAAAATCAATCATACCTTCGCGTAATACTCTTCTTTTATTGACGAAAAATCGACATCTGTGTACGTGAATTGCATCAGCAATGTTATCGCTGAGAAAAATTCAAAAACGAAGGAGTTCATTCATTCATGTGTTCAGTTCATCAAATATTTGAAGAAACCTTTTTATCACAAACAGCAAATATCAATTTATGCTTTACGAATAATAAACACAGATCTTCGCCTTGTGGCGAATTTTAGATACTCTCATGACCGCCCCGTCCCCCTCCCTTCAACTCCACACCTCGCTATTTGTACAATATTTTTTGTTGATTCTGGGCAGATTGAACAGCCTGATTACATACCTCTTATCGAACGAACGACTCTATAGATATTATCCAGAATATTAATAGTTCGAATTGCTTGCTATCACTGCGCTGAAAAACTCTACAATGATTGGCATAAAAATTTAGCAAAAAGATATTTTCTATGATTGCCTTAAGCCGTAACAACTTCACACGAGAGCAATCAAACAGGAAATTTTGTTTTTTAAATGCTTATGTAATCGATGTTTGATAGAATGTTTAAGTTTTAAAGCAATAAATCGCCTTAACAAATAAACTTTTTATAAACAGTTCATATGCTGGCATAAAAGTGAATATTGGAAAAATTCCAACACAACATGTATAAATAAAAATATTTGATATCGTAAAGAACGTGTATGCGTGGATGACAATTCACCGTTCGAGAACGACTATAATAATTATACCCTACACTACTTGTAGAGTGTGGATTCATTAGGTTTATACAGATCTATACAAAAGCCACATTTTATTCTGCCCAATCAGAGTCATTTTTTGAATCGATTGACGCCTATCTATGCGTCATTTCGTCTTTTGTCAGCCGCTTAAGTAATTTGAAATTTAGTTCAATGAAGTCTCCTTTAGCAAGGAAAAGCATTGTTTAAAGGTACTGCGATCAAATCATTTTTAATTTTTTCATTCTTAATATTTCTCGGCAGAAAATAATATTTTGACACACTAAACTGATATAGAAAATTTGGAACGAATAGAAACTTTACTACGGAATGTCTCGACTACGAAAGGTATGCTTTTCAAATCCCTCCAACCGTCAATCGTTAATCAATTTAGGTTCCATCTGGCTTTTCTGCTCACAGGCCACGGATTTCTGAATGCATTTGTGCATGAAAGACGGCGTTCAGAAACTATGGCTTGCCGATGTGACAATCAGTCCGAAAATTGGAAACATGTGTTGTAGGAATGCCCCTTTTACGGTGGAGTTGGAGTTTCAGAAAATATGGGAATACGACGAGTGGATAGTGACATTAATTGTAGTCTAGCTTACTCTACTCCTGAGACGTTGGTTTCGCTGTGCGCTTTTGCTCCTTGTGTTTTCTCAGACTGTAGGTTATTGGGCGAAGTCTGGGCAACTCTGCTGAACTCCCGTCAGCTAATACTTATTGAACATTGACAAACACTGACTGACTGATGGTGACATAAATGTGGCTCTGCAAGATTTTGCAAAGGCTTCCCCTCTTTCCGGTAGTGTGGTTGAAGCCCATTTCCACGTTTCTTGGCGTTGCTATTCTGCTACGAATTTATTTTAAGCTTTGGTCACCTATTTATCTTCGGAATGTTGTTTCGCTTACTAAATGAAAGTGGCAGGGACAGGCCTCCTTCGCCCAGTGAAAATACTACATATGTATGCGTAGTATTGATTGGTTCTATATTTCTGCAATTTCCTCTACAGATTCTATTCCATACCAAGTTTCGAGTTGTATAGAACGTGATGCAAAGTATGACCAGAGTCATACTTTTAGTTTTAGTATTTCTTCTGTTATTTATTTCCTTCTTTTCATATCTGGTACCACGGCTATTAAGAGTCGCCGAAACAGTTTTCGGGCTTCGGTCTGACAGAGGAAACGGGAGTTTCGTTGTGTGTACGGCTAGCCCAATGTAATAGATTTTGTACGCTATGAAGATGCATTGTAACCGGGTACCTTATCCATAGAAGGCTGGAGGTTTTCAGTAGACCTTGCCGTCAGCAGACGGAAGAATGCAACCATATACGTATCTCCAACTGGCGCTATAGAACTAATAATTTTCAGGGCGCTGAAAGTGCGTTTTCACACTCCGTACCATCGTGTGCGGTAGGGTTAAGTCTTCATGGCATGGGTATCCACGTGAAATCTATAACGAACATTAAGATAATATACACCATCAAAAATATGCCATAGCAACGCAAAAATATCAGGCTGTGTAAAAATAAGTATCTTATTGTCAATAACTTATGACCTACAGTATATGACCATAAGGAGCGTAGCATAAAGCAACATATACTCCCTTCAAGAGGGTGCATTGTCCGAGGTTCGCCTCAATGTTATAAACGCTTTCATTTCAGATATTATGCAAACTGCTTTGTACCACCTTACAGCCCAATACATACAAGGAAAGAAACAGAAATCTTTGCTTGTATAACCTAATAACGGTTACTGAGGTTACGTTAATCGAAATACCCCTACTATAAAGCACACATATTATAAAAATCATAAAAATGTCCTTATATAAAACATACTTAAATTAAAACAGAAATATTAAATAAATATAAACAAAATATTTAATTAGCAAATTAGCAACAAAAATTTTTAATTAGCAAGTAATTGCAAAAAAAAATTTTAATTAGCAAAAATTGTACACAAGATTCTTTTCTACTACGTTGCCTGCTGTTAGAATGGCCGCTCACTCTATCAGGAGATTTTCATGAACGAATCCATAAAGAGCACCCCGCTAACGTGCAAAGTAATTGTGCTAAAATGGTGCACAGCATCCTCGTAAACATTCGACCGATGATCGGAGAAATTACTTGCGACATCCTTTAGCGATAAATCTAAAATGTGTGAACGAATTGATTTTAAGCATAATTTTTATATCTATCTCTGCAATAAATTCACAGTCTTGTTTTAGTGCGAATGTTTTTCGCCTTAAATATGATTGCACTAAAACCGGCCAATATGCAAAGTTTTTAAAACGGAAGTGAAATATGGAGCTTATATATAAGGATAATTTCGAAGCTTTCGCCAAATGATATCAATTGAAAACACAGCTGTTTACATTACATATGTACATCAAATTTTAAAAAACAAGCAAACGCAATCAAAACAATATCGATTTGACGACACAGTTATCTGTATTGCTATCAAATCGATAGCTAATTTCGCAGGTAACCCGAAACGTAAGCTCATGGATTTCAAAAGGATTTCTCTGTAATATCTATTTAATAACTTTAAGATTTTTTTTATGAGAAAGTCATGACTTCCTACATGATTTCAGTTGAAATCGCGATGAGTATAACAATTGCAAGTGAAAGTTTCACAAAGTCCTCTCAATGACTTTCCTTTCACATAATTAAGCAAAATGAGGTCTTTCAAGTCAACAAAATGCAATATCAATATTTTTATTGTTAACATATCCGATGATGTGATTCGTAAGTGTTTTCGTATGACACATACAAATTAAAAAAGCTTGGCTCAAAAGTTAAATAGACCCACCGATAGCTCAGACCTTGCTACAGTCATTTTTTCCACCCTCTGGAACTAATTTCAAAAGAGACTCCTGAAACCACTTTCTAGTTTAGAAATTGTTTTGCCAAAAAAATGCCAAAAAATTACTAGTAAAAATTGCATATATTTGGTTCGGTAAGACTAATTTAAAATATAATGCAATTTTTTTTGAATTTTCTTGAAATGATGGCAAAAACTTTTTTATCAATCTATTCCTATTACACAAATAATAATAAAATATTACATTAACGTGCGCAGCCGGTTTTGTGAAATCTGTTAGAGCTGTTAAAACTGAGGACAACACGTTCTAAATCTGTTAATTCATGTTATGACCATTTTGTAAGTAGAATTGCATAGAATAGAAGATATCTACGCTACATTCTGAAGCGATTTAGTTTTGAAATAAACTTCTAGAAATACATTCTTCTTTTCATTAATTAAAAAACATCCGCAATTGATTAGAAAATGTTTGCTTTCGTAAGCAAACAAATTTCAACATACAATCTCATATTTTCCTGTTTTTACGGTCTTAGTAATGATTATATTTATTTAGTTCCCTTTTAATCTTAGCCACAATATATAAAGAAAGTTACAACTAGATATACATAAATTTATATGAAATTTTTAGATTTTATTAACATTTCGCAACTTGATTAATTGGGAAGAGCCAAAATGAAATGAGTACATGAATTTTTTTTTATTTGAAAGTATTATCAAAATCATTTTTCTTTTCTTCTTTTCTACTTAATCGTTAAGAGATGTAGGGAAGCACAGTTGATTTGTCCTGCTATTTGGAGCACCTAGAAAGTAGACGTTTTAATGATAAGGAAAGAAAAAGTATATAGTCGTTGCAGCCATGTATCGCTTCCTGCCTGCGGTTACAGCGACAGCAAAAACTGGCTTGGAAAGCTGAAAATTGACATTTATGCTATTAGCTAAAACTTGAAAACAGACGTCGATGAGTGATAAATAGTCCCAGCACTGCATGTAAGTTAGATGAATGAATACAACAATTGATTTACATAATAACTGAAATGATTAATCACGCCCATATGCGCGTCAATAACATATGAGCCTTTCTATTTGCAGGTGTCTACTGACGTCAGTTGAACAAATTGAATGATGTATTGTTTGAAAAAAGACCAAGAAAAAAGCCTAACAGACCAGAAGTCATCCTCTTCCACGACAACGCTCGTCCACACGTCGCAAGAGTTGTCAAGGATACACTGTTGCAGCTCGAACGAGAACTTCCGCCCCATCCAGCATGCTTACCAAACATTACGTCTCCTGATTACCACTTCTTCAGATCGATGCAACTTGGCTTAGCTGGCACACGATCTAGAAGTGCTAAAGAAATGCGAAAATGAATCGATAATTGGATCACTGACAAACCAATATCGTTCCTTCGTCACGGTATCGCCATGTTGCCAAACAGATGGGAAAAAGTTGAAAAGAAAGTTGATGGAAAATATTTAGATTAATATATATTGTACCAATTTTTCCCAATAAATGCCTGTTTCAAGTGAAAAAATGGCCAAAATATATGCAAGCAACTAATATACGTAATTCGAAATCAAAAAATATATAGCCTGTGTGTTATATATCATTTACATCATATGGCGTTTGGGAGCAATAAATCCAATTATATAAAGAGCTTCCTGTCGAAGATGCTGGATTCATTTTGATTATGAACCTGTGAGACTCGTCGTGGTAGAATTTGTGATAAAAACACATGCCCGCATTAGGGCTAATGTCAACAATTAGCTCATATTAAAAAAATTGTTAATAAATAGAAAATTCCGTCGTCCATGGATAAGGAAATTATATATTTGAACGCACAATTCGGCGAACAAATAAAATTTGTTATAAAGTATAATTTATTTATTTACATACTTAAGGACTTACAAAATGTTGCTAAAACAATATTTACGCATTTATTATTGCCAAGAATATATTCGCTTCATGAGGTTTTCAATGTACATTTGTGGACTTTGTTAAAATTGCACGAATTTAATATACTTCCGGTGGTCTATATTAAAAACCAACATTCGACCATATCGCATTCAACTCTATGGAAAAATTTTTTCGAGCAAACCTGTATGACCTGCTGAACTTAAGAGATTATTTTGTAATTCAGAAACTCTTTCACTTTCGAAGATAAGGGGTACGATTATGTATATTTTAGTTAACTAGCTCTGACCTCGGCGACGTTATGCACGGCTTTCGTCATTTGAGATTTAACTCGAAAAAATAAAGGGAAAATAAGGGGCAAACTTGACGTTTATTTATTTACAAACAAACAACATAATACAATCAACAACAAAATTAAACAAACGTAAAGAAAAACAAAATTTGTAAAACTTTTGATAAAATGAAGTGGAGTGAAGTAATAATCATCTTTGAAAAAACGAAGCAAAAAAAAAACAAATGAAAAATTACTAATAATGACTTACATTGCTTTCCGAGTCGGCGCCAAAAAATACTTACACACACTACTATACGGCATGGAATTACCGAAAATTTCTATGATTTTAAATGATAAATAGACAATATTTTCGACTTTTTTGTCAGTTAGTGCCACAAAAAAATCTGCCCCAAATGGAACAAAGCCGTGAGTACAATTGTAACGCAAAATTTTTCGGTTATTTTGCAATTATTTTTTATATATGTTTAGTAACCCTGACGAGATAGACTGTGCGACCGAAGACGACATTCCAATTAATTTGTAAAAGTAATATAATGTTAACATGCATATATTAATTTTTATTCCAATATTAATAGTTTACATCAATACCCCACCAAATCGATTCCACGTACAGTTCGTGTTTGCTAGCTTTTTCTTTGGAATTTTTTTGTTTTTTTTCAATTTATAGCTGTTTCCCCTTATCAATTCATCTCTAAACTACGAATACTAACGCAAAACGTGGACTATTTAGCTTTCACATGATTTGACAGATATCAGAGAGCATTTCTCGCACTTATTGTGCGCACGAAACTCGAAAACGAAACCTAGTTAACGTCATACATAATTAGTGCCCTGGTCGCTTATTAATGCTCTCTTTCATTTGCTATATGAATGATCTTGACATTTAATAATTCTTGAACTCTAATAATTTTAAAGACAAATTAAATAATCGACTAAACAAATTGCAAATTTTGCAATGTTAACTACCCGTTGTAAATGGCAATTTTTACGATGTACCTTAAGCGGTTGACTCAATGAAGCTTGGTTTATATTCCCAGACCTCAGGGAGATGCTTTATAAATTGTTCACAAAATGGGGAATGAATTTCTTTTATTAATAATTTTCATAAATTGAATGTCTATTCCCATAATATACATAAATATTTATAAATTAAATTAATCTCCTATTTTTTTGAAAAATGTACATATTAAATGTTTCCCCAGGCGTGGGAATATAAGCGAAGCTACATTGCACGACTCATTAAAACACTTTCCGAAATTAGCAGAGATACCATATCTAGGATAATATTTTTGGCTTGGCAATGTTTAATATTAAAGTATGGTCAAATTATAACTGAGCATTTTTCAATTAGAAGAGCAAATTTTATTGAAATTATTTTATAATAAATTTTTACCATAAAAAGAAATTCGGCAAATTTCTTAAAACACAAACACGAAGACTGTCTACTGCTAAAGGACTATGAAAAAATTTGTATTTCTTAGATTACCCACTAATAGTATACATATTTGCTAAATTCTCTTCTCTTTGTAGACTTCTCTTGTATAGACTTAAGTAATTCTAATCGTCTAACACTTATTTGTTCACTATACTTTGGGAAATAAATATCTGGCATCAAGCGGCGTAAAAGGATGAATTTGGAGAATTAATCATCTCTCTTGTTTTTAGTCAATTTCTATGGTCCTTAAAATTTTTTATGGTTCGGAGAGTCTGTATTACCGTTACTCCTTTAAGCATCTTCAATTAGTGATGGGTAAGTGCAATTTTTATTCTGCTTTATTACGTCTATTTTATATTGCTACTAGCCAAAAATTCATATGTGGACGCAATTTCTTATTGGATTTCCATAGTTTTGCATTACTGGTATAAAGTATGTATTGCTGTCTTTCCTGTGTTAATGCTCTAAGCAAAAACGGTGATTTGCTAATCCAAACATGGCATGGTTCAAATGACTGGAAGCAGTGGTTTTTGGATTAGGCGCAACATATGATTCAAAAGTAGTGTAAACCTTACTTTACCTTCGCCTCAGTTGGCGAACAAGTTGAGTATTCTAAGTATAAAGCAGTATGAAAGCGAAAGAAAATCAGCGATACCAAAAGTAACAGCCGTTAATACTCTACTTGTTATTCTGGGATTAAGAAACTCATTGACAACTATTACAATCAAATCAACTAACGTCTAGGACATTTCTGTGTGTTTTAACAACTGTAGCGGTAACGATGAAAATATTTTGGAGGGTTTTTAGCTTCTTATCTTCAAAAAATACCGTAGCCTTTAAGTGTTTTAAATGGACAGCTCGAAATCATCGTTTGGAATGCATTCGACTAAGTATGTTCCTTAAGAATAACCAGGTAAAAGAAAACTCAAATCTTCCTAATAGAATACTAAAATATTTTAGTATCGAAAATATTAGTTAGTTACACCTCTATAATATGAAATACTTGTAGTAATATACTAACATGTCCATATCATTTTAATGCGTATCCTTCACAAACCATCTAAGACTTTTCAATTTAATGCAGTTTTTTCTAATTTAATAATATAATTATAAATAATTATTTTTTAATACTATATATCAAGGCACAAATTGCAAAAGTTGCGAAAATGAATGCAAAGAAAAATTCGATAAATGTTTACTAAGCAAGTACAATATTAAACGTTGATTTAGTAAATATTTGTGTGCTTAGTTCACATAGTACCCATTTTTTGTCTCCTTACTTTACATTTTTTATTGAGTTTGCAAAGTTTAATTTTACATAATGTACACAGTTTATTAACCTGGTATTAATTACGGTGTGTTATGTATATGTGATCTTTTTACTCACCGTGGTTGTTGCTATGGTATTTGCTCTTTCCTTAATCCATCTAATTATTACACCGTACCTTATATGCCTTCAACGCGGTATTATATTCGAATTAGCGTAATAAGTTTGTAGCTATGCATATCGGTATGCGTATAGGTGCCTGATGATAAGGTTTCCGTTGCTATCTTAGCGAATTCTAATTGCTTTGCATATCTTGTAAAGACGGTTATTTTTCCTATTTGGAAAAACTAGTATAACTTCTATTTCCCCTTCAGCGGCTGCTCCAAGTGTTGTTACCTTCGATGTATATTTCCCCGCATAAATAAGAAGGACGATTAAAGATTGTAATTCAACTTCTTTTTCAATATCTTGCTCATATTCTAGTTAATGTTTTCCTCTTATATTTTCTACTGATCTGAACCAAGTAATCATTCAATTAGCTTCAACTATTACTAAGCAGTTTTACCAAAATAATCATAAAAACTTCTTAACACTGAATCGGGCTTTCGTCATCAGTCTATTCGTAGGGTCAACTAGAGGAATTACGCTTAATCGGTACTCCTACGAACAACGCCCGAATAGTTACCGATAACTCCTATGTTTCGGTGATATTATTCAGACGACAGTTCGATCTAGAAGAAAGAGCGTAGGCAATCTTCTCCTCTATACCTCTGCTCGAAATCGAATTTTCGTTGCCAATCGGTCAATTGATCGCGTTCGAAGTATGTCAACTGACTTACTTCGAAAGTGATGATATTTCATTCCTATCTTGACTACATGCATAAAATACATAACCCCATTTCTGCAATTTTTAATTAATAATATATATAAGAAAAAATAATAATATGCAAAAAGTATGAGCGTGAGCTCTGCGGTATATAAGCGCAAGTGTACGAAAAAAGCAGCACGGATTAGATAGAAATGACAATTTATTTTCTTTTCATCCTTTATTTCATATTGAAGAATTCGACATTTTATGTTCGCCAATTGCTTTAATAAATTTCAGTGGCAATTTTCCATGATATGACATTGTATCAAAAGCATGTGTAAATCCACGTTTTTAGTGGACTTACGTTATAGAAGCGCGAATGTACAAAAAGAAAAGAACCAAAGATTAGGTAGCAAGTATAATAGATTTTCCTTTCATCGTCGAGAATTCAACTTTTTATGTTTCGCAAATGCTTCAATAAATTTCAGTGGAAATTTACTAGAGAAATTTGTGCTAATTATTAGTGTTACAATTTTTTAGACTGACGAAGTAAATTCTCACACTAAAAGAACGTTATTGTATAAAGCGGTTTTAGTTATAGGTATTACACGCAGAGGGGGAATCTATGTCTATGTCCATATGCTCAATGCTATAACTTAATCTTTCTTCTACTAACTACTGACCCTATAACTTTCCAACCTTCTGTAACCAAACATTTTGTAGGAGTTCAAAATGGATCAATCTAATCTATCAGGCGTACACCAGTTTCTTGATCCTCCGCGTAGGTTTTGGTTAGCAGAGTGGATTTGAACGATGTTGATGCTTTCGTATATCAATCCACTAGCAGCAAATTGTATTGTTATAGCTGACATGAACCTAAGCAATTCACAAAGTTGTACATAAAAGTATGAGTTTCAAGTAGGTTGCACAGCAAGACTGTACTTCTTGGCTTATATTGCGGTTTATTTTGGTCTTAAAGTTTGCAAAGCCCTAAAAAGCCAACATCAGGGACCAAAGCGATGCATCTTCTTCAATGCATTATTTCACAAATTAAACGTGGTTTTCATTCATATGCTTCCGCCATACTTACTACAATTGCCCTCGGCGAGGACAGTGCAGTGTCTGGTAAATTTTTCGAAATTTTAGCAATATTCAGCGGTATCTTTTTCTTTGGTGTTAGCATCCTTTTTAAGAGCGAAATATTGGTTTTGCAAAGAGCTTAAAGAATTTAGTTTCTCCTGTAGAGTAGACTTTGTATACTTTTTTTAGTCTTTTTTTTATAGCTCGCATAAATGGCATTTATGTCAGCCAATAATGGTTCCAATGGAACAATAAAAAAAGTGATAGTGGTTATAAAACGAATATATATAATTTGTATAAATACGTTTTCTATTGCATTAACAATATATGCTTTATAATAACGTATAGCGAAGAAGATTGTTGGTAGAACGAAACATAGTAGGACGTTTTCTGTTATGCTGTATGTGGCTATCTGGTGACTGGCGTTGTCATTATTTATTGTGACATTTCGTTTAACTTGTTCGTTTCCCATTATCAATCTCGTTTGGGTTCTCTTAGTTAGAACTTGTTGTGGTAATATTTATTAAGCTCTTTAGCCTTTTTGGCGTATTCGACTTTCCGCTTCGCTTTTGTTTCACAATCTCTGTTAGGAGTGCCATACAATTGCTCTGCAAGGGATTGTTAGCTTCAACGACTATTAATGTCGGTCGTAAGAGCAACGTCGTAAAGAGCAACGTTGGTATGCTTGAAAAAAAAATAGCGCATTTATAATGTATATAAGAAATGGTTCTTAGTAATAAAAAACAAAAAATCCAAATATGTATATATATTACTACGATTATTATAGTGAATATTCTGCCAAGTCTTCTTTCGTCTCATGTTACCAATAAATTTCGACAGGAGCAGGCCTTAGTTAACTACTTTAGGCGATTGAAACGCAATATTGGAACATTTAAATCATAAATCATGAATGATTATTTTTATTTAATTTCATGTCGGTATTATGCATTTTTGGCATTTATTTCTTTCACGTGAAAGCTGTGATTCAAGCGAACATAGAGGGTATAGATACGGTAGGATTTCTTGTTTTTTCCCAGGTACGAACACCTTGACCAAACCTTGAGGCCATAAGGATCTGTGCGAAATTCTATGCGTTTCTGCAGTATTCATCTTGAGCATGGTACATTTATAAAGATCTAAGGAAGTTAACTTTCTTAATTTTATAGTGTCCACAGACGTATCAGAAGCAACTCTAGAGAGAAATATGAAGCCTTATTTGTGAAAATACGAATAGTTTGCAGCCATTACTGCTCACTGGAGCAGATTTGGTAGCTACCCTTAACAACAATGCAGAGATTGCTAAATGTTCGTCTGAAATCGCAAATTCTGTCCATATACCGTCTCGGCGGATGTCGCTGATATGTCTTCTTTGTAAACAGATCTAAACTCCAAGAGTATCACTGGAATCTCGTCAAACCCCTTACTCGCATTATCCCTAGTAGTGAAAGTCGCTTTCAACTGCCCATAGAAGCCTTCCACCTCGCCGTTAGCCTGCGAATGGTGTGAAGGGGTGGTAATATTGTGACTACCCAATAAATGGGTGAATTGTGCGAAAAGTTTTGAAGTGTATTGTGCTCTCTGATCGCTAGTTCTTTGAGGAGATGCACCAAAACTTGAAATATAATTATTTAGACACGTTAATGCAAGTACGTCTCAACGCATATACGTCAGACAAACGAAAAAACTCTCTATACTCGTCAAGATATACCGACGTCCTCCCGATGGCGGTAATGGGTCAAGCAGGTTCACGTGTATATGTACGTACTTTTCTTTGGGGATTTTGTGCAGCAGGTGGGTTAATATCCCGATGTATCTTTGACTTTTGACATCATATACGCTGGCGGAACCAATTTTTAAGTTCCTTACTCGTACCTGACCACAATGCCTGGTTGCAATAAGTTGCTGTGCATATTTAACGCTTGAGTAAGATATGTCACGTTTAGATTGATAGATGTCGGCTATGCGGGCATTTTTATGGCGCTGGGTTAAGCATGGTTTGGTAATTTTGTCTTGGTGTCTAAGACGACCTATATATTCCTTCCTTCCGTCTATTTACATTTAGGGCTAATTCTACCTTTATTTACCTGCAACTTGTATTTGCCTTAGCTGCTAAATATCAAATATACCACTTAGTTTTTTTATCTATGATTGAGATGCGCCCACAGCGCTTATCGCAAGCATTGTTTTCAGGTTCATTTCAAAAACTTGGGACCGTATTGCGGTGCTGATTTACCGCAACTGCTATCTCGCTTCTTTTCTTACCAGCAAGTCTCATTGCTTCAATTTGCCCGCACGCCGCATGTGAAAGTTCATCATCATGTGGCATTTTCAACTAGAAACAGACCTAAGCATACAATTGTTCTTAAAAATGTACTAAAAATGCCTTATTTCTTCAACTACGAGAAGGTATTTTCTCCAAAACATGAAAAAAATCTCGAAATGTTTACTTTTCAGCGACAGAAACTCGAACGATGATTTTGGTACTGATTTTACCTTATGAGCTAAGCACTCATTATTTTGATATGAACGCAGAGGTTCTGTGATTCATACATGTCGAGTCTCATTTGTAGATATGTGATCTTTTGTACTAAGCTAACAACTGTTAAATGTCGCACAGCACTAAAATTTCGGCTTTCAAGTGACTCTATTATGTCATTAATTAATAGCTTTGAACTAAGTATGCTGCCTAGTCCGCTTTTTACGTCCTTCGCTGGGTAATATGGTGCCTCGATCATTTCAAAATGTTCCCAGTAACTGTTAGCATAATAAACAGGATATATTTCGTCTATACAAATCGTCAATTGAAGATTGGTCGTTTATCGTCTGTTTATCATTAATAGCTGTGCCGTAGGTTATACGCAGTAATAACCAAACAGCTGAAACTAGTTCCTGAGTCCACACCGTAGTTGGAAAACACTGAATGTCTTCGGATAAACTTCGTAAATAGAATAAAAATTCCAATACGCAACATAAACAAAAAAAATAAATAAATAGTAATTGCACATATAATTATTTTTATCGAATTTTTACCGAATTACCGATGATCCGAACCAGTTGAAGACCTTGCTAAACAAGTTTTATAAAGACATTCCATAGTAGACAGACTTGAATATGGCTGTTAACGAATTGATGATGTAACTTTTATACTTTTTTTTTTACTTTTTCGTTTCACTGCGGTTGTTGTGGTGAGCAATTAATGGAATAATGTTTTTTGTTGCGACTATTATTATTTATAACGTAGACATTTAAGAAATAAGATGAACGCACAAATGTTTGAATTTGTTTTCGTTTGTATTAAAGAGTTTAATGCGATCTTGTTGAAATAAACTATTTTACTAATTAGATGTACATCCTTCCGCGTAAATTGTTTTCAGATTTGGTTCACTTATCATTTATAGATTCATATTTTTGAATAGAAACCGATCGCCATTTATATATAAAAATTACTAACGGCGGGTTTCTTTTCAATTTATCCGTTATATGGAATACATATAGTCATATTGTTTCTTTATGTTTGTCTTCTCTATCTGTCGATTAACTTTGAAATTCAACATGTTTTATTGTCATGCATAAAAGCATGGCAGTGTAGAGAAACCCCATAACGTTTTCGAATTGTATCTTGCCAACATCCACTAAGCATTGTCAACGGATTTCGTGGAATTTTTTGGCTGGCAATTCAGGCGTAGTTCAAAATATATACATGCAAGAAATTTATTGTAAATTTCGCCATTCAATTCACAAGGTCAGTACGTTGAATTTTGATTAATTGATGTTCCCCTTGAATTTGAACTGAGCTATTATTGTACAAGAAGGTCGTATTCGTGAGCGATAAATCTTGGCTGAATTAAGTGAGGGTGATATATTAAGTTTTTAAATTGTATCAGGTTATCCGTTATTCCTCCTTTGTATGCTTTTTCTTTGTTTTGTAACATTTGTTTTCTCGATTATATCTTTTAATAGCGTTTTGGATCTAAGGATTTTGAACTGATTGCTGTGATTGTTTTTGTACCACTTTTTAAAAGATTACGGTTGAAATGGTTTTTAACGACTGTGATCAGCGTTTTTTCGTCGAACTTTTCAGCTGAGATTGTCATTCTCCTGGGGCTGAAAATCCTTTGGGTTTTGATTTTTAATGAATCAGAGTGTATTTGCTTTATTATAATTTTATTTCGGTCAATGTTTAACGGACTATTAGTTCCTGTTACTTCATTTTTCTATTGATACGACCATGTTTATCTCTGGTCTTGATAAAGCACCTGTTTTTCCATATTTTGATACCTTTTCGTATGTTATTTTACTACTAACTTTGGGTTCTTTGATCGAGAATACCATGTTAGGAGTCTGTGGTCAGTTTCTGTTATAAATTCTATTTTCTTGGGGTTTAGTCTTATTCCTGTATTAGTCACAATGTGATCAAGGAACTCGGTTTCCCTTTTGACGGATTCACATTTGTCCACCTGTACTTTTAGATTGACTTTCTTTAGCCTGTGGAATATTTTATTCAGGGATTACATATGTTTTTGAAATGGTGTTGAGAATACTATTATGGTGTCGAGGTATACTAGGCATATCTTGTTGATGTAATCTCTTAGAATATTGTTCATAGGTCGTTAGAATGTGGCTGAAAGCCGTTAGCTAAAACTAAAGTGTTACAATTTTGGCGTCTGTCCAAACTCTCGAATATATCATCCATTCTAGGTGTTGGGTATTTATCGTCGACAGTAATTTCATTGAGTTTTTGTTTTCCACTTGCGTCTATTTTCTTTGGGACACTCCATACGAATGCTGAAAAAGGGAGGCAAGTTGCTATGTCTTGTGATCTCATATTTTACCATTTAAAGGATACCTGGAGGTCTCTGCTGAGAGTGAAATATCTGCAACTGTTTTAATTTGATGTTTAACTGCGTTTGCGAAACTTAGATCGCTGTTTTCTGTATGAAAAATTGCCTTATAATTTTTGGTTAATTTTATGAGTTCTCCAATATCTTCTTGGTTAAGACGATCTGAACGGATTTATCCCGTTATTGGTAGACTGATTTCATTTGTTGTTTCGTTTATATTTAATATGAAAAGGTTTTCTTCGGCTACTTCGTCGGTTAGTTGCGTTGGGAGTGAGATCCGTTTTTGTTCCTTGATTTCGAAGTCCTTGGCTTCGTAGGTCTTCTTTTTGTTGAGTAGGTACTTTTAACTCGTAAATACCGCTTTTCTTTATACAGAATTCGTTTTTTCCTTATCATCTATTTGAAGTATTTTTTCTTTAAGATTTATGATGGCTCCTAGTGTTAATAGGATGTTATTTCCTATTAGTCCATCAAATTCATCGTGAAACTTACATACTAAAAATTCTACTTTGGAAGAGGTATCGTCCAATTCTTGGAATAATGGGATAGATACTTTTTCTGTTATCGCCATGTTGTGTTGCAGGGCTTCAATCATAATGGAGTTTGAGTGTATTTTCCATTTAGGGTCTTGGGTTTATGAGTGAGTATCGGACTCACTTTTGACTTAACCACTATATAGGGCAATTTGCTACCGAGGCATGTTCCTTAAAAATTTTATTTTTTTTGTGAAATTGTTGATGTCCACTGGTTCTAGTTGTTGTGAGGGATATGGGTTTTAACGGATCTCATTATTGTTAATTAGTTGGTAATTAGGTAATTCTTATACCGTCCACCATTTTCGCTATTGTAATTTTGTGTTCTGTGTATTTTGGGTTCAGGGTGTATTGTTATGTGTGATTGCTGTTTTGCTGAGATTAAAACTTATTTTGTTATGGATAGTATTTATTTGCTGGGGGTGATAGCTACTTCGTTGTGGGTTGTTGTTATTAAATTGAAGCTGCCTACGACTATTACTATTATGCTGGTTACTATTATTATGGTTATATTGCTGTCACCTATTATTGCTCCGTACATGTTGCTGTTGAAGGTTTCTATTGAGGTAGTATTATTGGGTTCGGAATCAGTGCGATGGCTGATTTTATAATATTATCCCTCGAAGAGGATATCCATAACTGTTTCCAACGTTTGCGGATCTCTGATTTCCTTAGTTCCGAAAATTTACTCCTGAAAATGTGAAGGGTTTTCCTTTGGTAGCTAATAATAGAATTGCTAGTTGCTTTCGCTTCACCCAATGTTATCATGGTTTTGGTGATTAATGCTCTTAATTTCTCCTTAATTTCGTTGTAGAATCCAAGACAGTTTGTTCTGAAACTTACTCCTTTGAGTTCTTCAAATAATTCTTTCACTAACTGTTTTTCTCCGCGGTTATTTAATAGAATGGGTTTTATTTGTTTCCATGTGTTTGCGTATGTTTTAATTTGCAAGGCTTCCCTTGCTCTTCCCTGTATTTTAATTTTTATCACATCCAACATGATCTTGATCATTTGTGCAAGCTGATTATATTTCATTATTATGGAGTGAATTCCGTCGATTTGATTCGTCGAACTAAATAATTCTTTTTTGTTCCCATTAAAGACAGGAATACTTCCTAAGAATATAAATATATCAAAATGCTTCCGTTGTTGGCTCATGTTACGTGTTTTTTTTTTTTTTTTGTTGTGAATAGGGCTTGTTTTTTTTTCTTCGCTATACTTTAAACCCTCGCGAAAAGCGCCGTAATTACTCTCGTTATATGCCCGGATTAAAAAAATAAACGTTAAATGTTTAACTGTTAACCGCAGGGTCTATTTGCTTAGTTTGTGGGTGTAATCACATTTACGCACGCGTTACTTTTTGCGAAACTTGTAATATGATTTTGTGAGGCCTCTTTGAAGTTCTAATTCTAATCTGTTATCAATAATAGTAGCAGCCCTTTTCAAGATTCTAACTAGGACATTATTACGGACTTTTTCTGTATCTGCTATCAATAATAGTAGTAGCCCTGTTTAAAATTCTAAGTAGGAGATTATTACGGAGTTTTTCTGTATCTGCTATCAATAATAGTACTAGCCCTGTTCAAGATTCTAAGTAAGAGATTATTACGGACTTTTTCTGTTCTGTTATCAATAATAGTACCAGCCTTTTCCAAGATTCTAACTAGAAGATTATTACGGACTTTTTCTGTATCTGCTATCAATAATAGTAGTAGCCCTGTTCAAGATTCTAACTAGGAGATTATTACGGACTTTTTCTGTTTCTGCTATCAATAATAGTAGTAGCCCTGTTTAAAATTCTAACTAGGAGATTATTACGGACTTTTTCTGTTTCTGTTATCAATAATAGTAGTAGCCCTCTCTTATCAATAATAAAAGTAGCCCTGTTTAAGGTTCTAACTAGGAGATTATTACGGACTTTTTCTGTATCTGTTATCAATAATAGTAGTAGCCCTGTTTAAAATTCTAACTAGGAGATTATTACGGACTTTTTATGTTCTGTTATCAATAATAGTACCAGCCTTTTTCAAGATTCTAACTAGGAGATTATTACGGACTTTTTCTGTTTCTGCTATCAATAATAGTAGTAGCCCTGTTTAAAATTCTAACTAGGAGATTATTACGGACTTTTTCCTTTTCTGTTATCAATAATAGTGGAAGCCCTGTTCAAGATTCTAACTAGGAGATTATTACAGACTTTTTATGTTGTGTTATCAATAATAATAGTAGTAGTAGCCCTGTT